>OZ022263.1:146973488-146978488 GCA_963978885.1 Nemotelus pantherinus
AACCTATTATAAACATTATTCAGGCCAAATTTGGTTGAAAAGCCACAATAGGGTTGCAAGCTGTTGTTGGTTTTGTGTTTGTTTGCAATATCTTTATTAAGCGGTTTAATCGTAGAATTTTCAATTGGTAATGATATTGTAGTGCCAATAAACAGCAAATATTAAGCTTTCGATTATTTGAAAAAACTCGCTGCAGGTAACCCTAAATTTCTTCATAGTCCTATAACTTCGAATGTAATATAACAACGTGAAGCAGATGTGATATATTCTTGGCTTTGATACTGGCAAAAAGTTGCCAGCACGAGTCGGTTGTGCTACTTTTGTATCAATAAAATTATACCGGAAACATTTACAATGAAAATAAATAACCGATGTTTCAATTCCCAAAGTTCTGCAAATTTTTCGGATCGCAGCCCCAAACACCAACTTCAGTTACAGTGCTACAGGCACTGAGCATTTTCTTCATTGATGTTATATGAGATGCTGCTTTCGAAATTTTGTGAAATAAGCAACTGATAACGAATATAATTAAACCGTGTTTTGCTCTCATAAACGTTGAAATTCATGCCAGTGGTAATATCTGAAACCTTCCACCATATGAGTTATAATGCATTCTTGAGACCAAAGTAGAACATGGCGTTTGAAACAGTTTGGCCGTCATAAGCAGCTCATGTGGTGGAATATGCACTCAAAACCTGCACGATTCTTCTACTGTTCTTCGAACATTAGTATTTCTAGCGGTTCAGGTGCGCTAGAGTTTTTAATTTTGTTTTTAATTTGTGTTATATAAGATTATCGTTAAAAAACCCTGCCAAGACTATAGAAATATCCGGATTCTAGCCCATCATTGATAATTGGAATTATGAGTTAGTGAAGGCAACGGCAATTCCACAGCAACAAAATTTGAATATTTTTCCTGCTTTAAGTATCAATTCTGATATTCTTGGAATCAATTATAATGAGCAGTAATACTTTGAAATTTCTGAAACCTCTGTATTTACAGCTTAAAAAATTGACACCAACAAATTTCTGCTGCCCCAACCAACACTAATCGGCATGAAGACCAGACCTAATTTTGTAATTGAGGAAATGAATGCTGCTTATGCAATGAGCAATTGTTCTTCGCATCAACTTCGCATTCACACACTACTTTGAAAGCAGACGGTCAATACAAACTCCTGGCTTTTTGCTACACCAAATCCGGTTCCAGCACAGAAAGTATGCCTAAGTGTAAGGTCAGACATAATTTTGCAGGCCACAAGCATACTAAGGTTATCGAAAGATATATACTAACGGCGCAGCAGAATTATAAGGGATCAGAGTATCCAGTGTATATCACACCAAAAATAACGTCATTTGACAACGCCTCAATGACATCTCAAGAAATAAAAATCCTCAACATTACGTCCATACTAAAAACAGTCTATCGTATCAGAACCGCTAGAAAACTAATTTTCGAAGAAATTGTCTTTGTGTGGAAAGACGTAATACACTGTTTTGTCGAATCATATCAACCATTCCTTATCCAAAGCAACAAAACTCAACTATAACACAAATGATGAAAATGTTCAGTGCTGGCAACACTTTCCAAGCGAAGCAGCAATAAGTTTACCATAACAAGCTCATACTCAAATCAACTTATCGTTTGAATTTCGTTCTCATCGCAGGATTTCATGGAAAGTTTCAGCGGTTAAACGTTGCTTGAGGCTGCCACCTGAAAAATTTTCAAAACTCGGAAAATTTAAAAATTGATTCCTTATTTTTATTGCAAATGCTTTGCATATGAGAACGTAATTTGAAGCATCTTTTGGTGCAATATTTACGGAAATGGCTAATGCTGGTTACCTTGTGTCAGCAGCAAAGCAAAATACATACCAAATCTGCTTCACGTTAAGTTAAACGCAACCAGTAAATTTCGTTTCGATTGAATCACTGCGCTGGAAGTTATACGGGTGAAAAGAATTTTAGGGCTACCACCCTCAAAACTTTTCAAGTTTTTAAAAGCGTTAATATTTGTTGTTAATTTTCATTGCAGGATAATTCCTATTTGCAAATCTAATGACATAATCGCTCAGTAAAGAAATTAAACAAAATACAAAAATGGTCAAAGCTGGCAGCGCTTTCATGATTTTTGTACGAAATTTCTACGACATTTGGTTCACATTAAGGTCCATTTACTGCGTGAACTTCGTTCTGGTTCCTACACTGGACCGGAAGTTATAGGGAAAACAGCTTTATTTTGCTGAGCAAATTTGCAAGATTTAGGAGACCAAAATCGCCATAGCTGACAACTCTATTTTAATTTTTCAGCCAAATTTTCACCAAATGTTACCTAAAGTAAGATCCAAGTACCGTATGAATCTTGTTAAAATCTGATGGCTAAATCAGAGGTTATAGGCCCTGAACCGGTTTTTTTTTCTCAGTGATTTTTCCACATGGTACCACTGGCACAGGGTGGCTTGCATTTCAAAATCACTTCTATCAGATCTGGTACTAGCTAAAACCAACCTATCCTGTAAATTTCACTATGATCGGATAATCCGGTCGTCATTTCTCGTGAACAGAACTTTCGAGTGCTGAAAATAGAGGTATTTTGGTGATGGGTTGCCGTTCTTGTGCAAATCGGAATTTTGAAAATATGAATTTGACACAATGGACAAAGGTTAAAATTTATCAATGATTTGATTTTTGTTTGTCAAAAATCAAAAATTTATCAGGGAGCTCAATGATTTGAAGGTTTTTTTCAGGTCCCTGCCGTAGCTACAGAGTTATCCACACTATCTTGAAAATCCACGTGTGCTAAATTTTAGTCAGCATCAATACGCTCTGCAAATTTTACGATGATCCATTGGTTTTCTTAGAAGTACTGACAAATAAAATTTTGAAAAAAATCCTTGCCTACTTTTATGCATGCTGCACCCACACACGGCTCAAAACTTCCAACATTTTAACATAAACGTGCTTAAAACATACTAAGCTTTCATTCCCAAACATTTTTTTTAACAAAAACTTACACTGCTTGGAAATATAGGAGTATCTCAAAATTCCCTAAAACGCTGGCCGCCGCCAAAAGGTTAAAGACATCTGAATTCTAGCAAGTGACGGACCTGCCTACTATATACATCAACGTCTTCCGTAAATTTCAGCTCAATCGGATTGGCCACTTCAAAGATTATTTTGGAAAATCCTTTTGCTGATATATATATATATATATATATATATATATATATATATATATATATATATATATATATATATATATATATATATATATATATATATACATATATATATAAATATATATATAAATATATATATATATATATATATATATATATATATATATATATATATATATATATATATATATATATATATATATATATATATATATATATATATATATATATTTATATATATATTTATATATATATGTATATATATATATATATATATATATATATATATATCAGCAAAAGGATTTTCCGAGATAATCTTTGGAGTGGCCAATCCGATTGAGCTGAAATTTACGGAAGACGTTGATGTATATAGTAGGCAGGTCCGTCACTTGCTAGAATTCAGATGTCCTTAACCTTTTGGCGGCGGCCAGCGTTTTAGGGAATTTTGAGATACTCCTATATTTCCAAGCAGTGTAAGTTTTTGTTAAAAAAAATGTTTGGGAATGAAAGCTTAGTATGTTTTAAGCACGTTTATGTTAAAATGTTGGAAGTTTTGAGCCGTGTGTGGGTGCAGCATGCATAAAAGTAGGCAAGGATTTTTTTCAAAATTTTATTTGTCAGTACTTCTAAGAAAACCAATGGATCATCGTAAAATTTGCAGAGCGTATTGATGCTGACTAAAATTTAGCACACGTGGATTTTCAAGATAGTGTGGATAACTCTGTAGCTACGGCAGGGACCTGAAAAAAACCTTCAAATCATTGAGCTCCCTGATAAATTTTTGATTTTTGACAAACAAAAATCAAATCATTGATAAATTTTAACCTTTGTCCATTGTGTCAAATTCATATTTTCAAAATTCCGATTTGCACAAGAACGGCAACCCATCACCAAAATACCTCTATTTTCAGCACTCGAAAGTTCTGTTCACGAGAAATGACGACCGGATTATCCGATCATAGTGAAATTTACAGGATAGGTTGGTTTTAGCTAGTACCAGATCTGATAGAAGTGATTTTGAAATGCAAGCCACCCTGTGCCAGTGGTACCATCTGGAAAAATCACTGAGAAAAAAAAACCGGTTCAGGGCCTATAACCTCTGATTTAGCCATCAGATTTTAACAAGATTCATACGGTACTTGGATCTTACTTTAGGTAACATTTGGTGAAAATTTGGCTGAAAAATTAAAATAGAGTTGTCAGCTATGGCGATTTTGGTCTCCTAAATCTTGCAAATTTGCTCAGCAAAATAAAGCTGTTTTCCCTATAACTTCCGGTCCAGTGTAGGAACCAGAACGAAGTTCACGCAGTAAATGGACCTTAATGTGAACCAAATGTCGTAGAAATTTCGTACAAAAATCATGAAAGCGCTGCCAGCTTTGACCATTTTTGTATTTTGTTTAATTTCTTTACTGAGCGATTATGTCATTAGATTTGCAAATAGGAATTATCCTGCAATGAAAATTAACAACAAATATTAACGCTTTTAAAAACTTGAAAAGTTTTGAGGGTGGTAGCCCTAAAATTCTTTTCACCCGTATAACTTCCAGCGCAGTGATTCAATCGAAACGAAATTTACTGGTTGCGTTTAACTTAACGTGAAGCAGATTTGGTATGTATTTTGCTTTGCTGCTGACACAAGGTAACCAGAATTAGCCATTTCCGTAAATATTGCACCAAAAGATGCTTCAAATTACGTTCTCATATGCAAAGCATTTGCAATAAAAATAAGGAATCAATTTTTAAATTTTCCGAGTTTTGAAAATTTTTCAGGTGGCAGCCTCAAGCAACGTTTAACCGCTGAAACTTTCCATGAAATCC
>OZ022263.1:146983488-147058488 GCA_963978885.1 Nemotelus pantherinus
AAAATTGCTTTGCATTCGACAACACGATGAAATTCGTGATATGCAAAGCTTTCTGCAATAGGAAGTTGCACGGTGCCTGCATGGGTGCTCCCAGAGATTGGTTCCACCCGTATCTCGAGAGTCATTTTATCTGTACAGACTGCCAAAATATTGAAAGACTCTTAAAAATTATGTACGACAACTTAATTAACTATATTGGGACACTTAATTCGGAAAAAGACAATATCATATCCAAGCAACTTGCACAAGCGCGAGCAAATGAAGAATTCCTGTCGGAAATATCAAGTCATTTCGATGGTCTGGCGTCTACCTTTTCTAAATCGAACAGTATTAGCCACGGAAAGTCTTTTGACACGCTTGGGAAGAAAATTGATACTCTAATTGATAAAATGGGTTCCATTGCATCGAATTTGTCCACTCTCAATAACGCTAATGATACTTGCTAAACAAACAACAAAGGTACGCTTGTAAATTTTGAACAATTTTCACGAACGTTAAAAATGCAAACTGACAGACTCACAGACGCTTTTTCTGAGCAACAACTAAAATTAGCTGATATCAGCAGAAAGTTGGAGGATTTAGACCGTCATTGCAAAACCTCAAGAAATGATGCAGACGAAGATTTATTAGCGAACGAGATAACACTCCATCAGGAGCTCCTTAACACAACGTTGGAAATAAATAATAACACAACGGCTATGAATACGAGGACGCAGGACAAAGCAACATCGCCTATAAGGAATCTAGCTGAGGGTACAACTCCATCTATTCAGCAAAAATTTTCGAACCTCAACGGTGAAACCCCAATTTACAAGTTCGGTACTTTGTGGTCCCAAAACGATTGGCTGAATCGTATACAAAAAATAAAAAAAACGAACGGTATTCTTCACAATAAGAGCACGTCTTCCAATTTAACGACTTCAGTAAACAAAAGTGCATTCTTTGTGAAAGGGATTCCTTATTCTGCTGACGACGAATGGTTGGGAAAGATTCTCGAAGCGGATTTTCATATAAACGACTACGAAGTGAAATTTTTATCCCAGCGTAAACATACATCCTCAAGACGGTGTAAGGTCTTCATCCCATCAAAATATGCCTGGTTTTTACTTGCTTGAGTGGAAACAACAGCTCCATCAATTGGAAAGGAGTGACATTCAGCCCCTGGAGAAACATCACCGACAAAACTAGCTATAAGAAAAAACAAAAAATTGTAAGAAAAAATTGTATCCCTAGTCACACCTTTACCCAATTTCCTTCCACCCATAAAACTCGCTCATCACGTACTCAGTCTCAATTTTCAATGACAACAGATAATTTTTCCTCATCTGACTGTTCCAATGCTTTTACTCATAATAATAGTAATGCACTGATACCCCCAGCAGTTAACACGGCATCTTCTCCCTCAAGCAGGTGTACTAACGCTGCTAATAAACACTCCTCCAAGGTTTCCAGTCAGGCCGCCGCAAACTTAGCTCCTTCTACGAGCAATATAAATTATTCTTCTAATGGTAGTAATATGACATCTGAATCTCTTCGAAGATCAGGAAACCCTTTTAGGCATTTTTCCTAACCGATCTCAGAAAAGCCTCAAACTTTTTTACCACAATTGTGGTGGTATGAGAGGCAAACTAAGTAAATTATACCTTGACGCCAAATCGTGCCATTTTAATTTACTCACCATCACCGAAACTTGGCTTAATACCTCTCATAAGAATGAGGAGATTCTTGATAGTAGTTGGACTATTTACAGAAGCGACCGTGATTATTGTTCTACGGGTCAGTCGCGAGGAGGCGGTGTCTTACTTGCTGTTAGCAACACACTTTCAAGTGAGCTTGTAGATACCACTCCAAATGTTTTCTTCCAATGTATAATTGTTGGGATCTCCACTAATAACAACTCAATTTACATCGCTGTTGTCTACATCCCCCCTAGATCTGACGAGTCCATCTACAGCAATTTTTGTGACACAATATCTTCATTAGCAACAACACTTAGCGAAAAAGATAAAATAATAGTTTTGGGTGACTTCAATCGTCCGAATCTTTGCTTTGTTCCGGATGAAAATGACTCTAACCTTCTCCCCGTAAACCTTGTAGACACCAACGATTTCAATCTTGTGACTGCCTTTTATGGTAATGATTTGCAGCAGGTTTCCCAAACTCATAACCAAAATGGTAATTGGTTAGATCTTGTTTTCACAAATGCTTATGACGAAGTAGTGGTTAGTCCAACTAGTGACGCAGAGCATCTTTTTTCATCAGCATCTTTTTTCATCACCATACAGCACTGTCAGTCAAACTTTCCACTCCAGATTCCACTTGCTTGAAAACTTACAATAACTCAATTGTATTTGACTTCCGTAATGCTGATTATGAAAGCATTAAACATGTTCTTGATACTACTGATTGGTCGACTACTCTTTCAACACAAGATCTCGAGACAGCCATTTCCTCTTTTTACAACAAAATATTTGACGCCGTTGAAAGATATGTTCCAAAGATAAAAAAAAAGAATAAATTGTCTGAGCCATGGCTTGATAGAGACCTTAGGCATATGCGAAATCGTAGGAACAAACTTTATAAGCTTATTAAAGAAAATACCGATGTTATTCCTGCTATTCAGGAAGAATATAATGAAGTTGCTAAGCAATTTTTAGCAAAGTCTCATGAGGCTTATGACACTTACATTAGAACAACCGGCGAAAATATAGTCCGCGACCCGAAAAAATTCTTTGATTTTGTTAATGTGAAGCGAAAAACTACTGGCTATCCATCGTCCATGTTTCTTAATAATATAACGTCTTCCTCTCCTAAAGAGATATGTGACCTATTTGCTGATAGTTTCCAAGAAATTTTCAATGCACCAGACCCATCAAACTCACACCTTTCTTCCGCTGATTCAGCTTCAACAGCTTTTGTGAACCATTTAGAAATTTCCCGTGATGAAATACGTAAAGCTATTTTGGATCTCGACTGCAACAAAAGCCCTGGGCCTGATTTTCTTCCTCCGATCTTCTTGCGCAAGTGTGTAGAGCAGCTTATAGATCCCTTGCATATTTTCTTTAACAGATCACTTTCGTCGGGAATTTTCCCATTCTGTTGGAAGCTTTCGTATGTCACACCCATATTCAAAAATGGTGATCGACGCTGTATCCGAAATTATAGGGGCATTGCCATTTTGTCTTCGATTCCGAAACTTTGCGAAAAGGTGGTATACGATAAACTTTCTCCGCTTGTTGATTCCCGTTTGAACGAGCAACAACATGGCTTTAGAAAAGGTCGCTCAACTACCACGAATTTGACAATTCTTATCTCTGACGTTCTATGCAAAATGGAAAAAGGATACCAAATTGACGCAGTCTACACTGACTTCAGTAAAGCGTTTGACAGAGTTGACCATTCTACCTTGATTCTAAAGCTTCAGAAATTTGGTATTGCCGGGTCTTTACTCAGCTGGCTGACCTCCTACCTTCGCGATCGCACACAATGTGTAAAATTTCAAGGATTTTTATCGAAAAACGTTAGTGCTACCTCTGGTGTACCCCAAGGTAGCCATCTTGGCCCACTTCTTTTTAATATATTTATTTCTGACGTATCTGACGTCCTAGCAGGCATACCTCATTTACTCTATGCAGACGATCTCAAACTTTATCAGACTATTGAATCGAAATCGGATGCCCCCTTTCTCCAATCCAAGCTTAATTCACTTGATCAGTGGTGCAATATAAACAAGCTCTCTCTCAATATCAGCAAATGCCAAGTTATTAGTTTTTCCAGGAAATGCACGGTCACACACAATACGTACTTTCTCGGCAATAATATGCTAACCCGAGTTGATAACATTGCTGACCTCGGTGTTATCTTAGATGAAAAACTCCGCTTCACCTTACACTTTGATAAAATGCTTTCTCGTGCGAACAAACAGCTAGGTTTCATCAAAAGACGTGCCAAAGAATTCCGTAGTCTGTGGGTCACAAGATCCTTATACACTTCACTTGTACGTCCTATTCTCGAATACGCTTGCATTAGCTGGAATCCCGCTTTTGAAACCTACAGTGACAGACTCGAGTCAATACAAAAACAATTTCTACTTTTCGCCTTGAGAGAACTGTACAACCCTTATGATTTTAATAGCTTACCCCCTTATGAGTTTCGACTGGGTCATTTAAACCTATCGACACTAGCCTCCAGAAGAATAATGATATCGGCCTGCTTCACATTCGACGTCATTAGAGGCGCTATTAATGTAGAATTTCTGACTAGTAAAATTTCGATAAATATCGCTGTGAGGAACACCAGGTCCAATCGTTTCCTAAAAGAATATTCACATTCGACGACATATGCAGCAAATGAGACTATAAATAGATGCTGCAGAATATTCAACAGCATAAGTCACTTATATTCCCCTACGGTTTCCAAATCATCCTTCAAATCCTCTCTTTTGCATGCCACCCATACCCCTAAACCTTAAGCCATAGCTTATATGTCAATGTTTTTATATATATATATATATATATATATATATATATATATATATATTTCTATATATATATATATATATATATATATATATATATATATATATATATATATATATATATATACATATATATAAATATATATATATATGTATGTATATATATATATATATATATATATATATATATATATATATATATATATATATATATATAGATATATATATATATATATATATATATATATATATATATATGAATTTTTGGCCAAAGTGATTGTTAAAGCAAGAGTTGCAAGCAGGTTTCCGTACTTCCAAACTCAGGTTTAACTTTAATTAATAAAACGCGTTTGCTCGATGGTTACCAAAGAACAACAACTTTATTGAATCAATTACTTTCTTTTATGCGAAATTAATGCTGACGTTAAGTGTACATTGATCAATTCATAAAAAGCTGATGCATACATGAAATGTTCTTTTATCGTGCAAGTACAATGAATAGTGTAAATTGCTGAATTGCGAAATTGACTGTATCGATAATTGATTGAGTTTATGCTTGATTAAGTACAATTTGTATACAAAGAAAGCTCTATGCACGTAATTAATAATAAATTATTACAACAAATAAAATGAAGTTAAATTAAATTAATTAAGATTGAATGAATACATTGGACATAAATTTGATCTAAAAACTAATCCTTCTGAACATCTTCGCGCCTCTTGAAGTCTCGTACTTCGAATGTGAAGTCAGTGCTTGCTGCTCGACGTATTCGGGGTGCTGGAATCGGACGGACTCCTACAGACTTAAATTTGAAGTATAGATACGCCACACCTATCGTAATAGCGATGGTAAGAAGTAGTGATGAGTATCCGACCAGATACTGGTGAAGATCATGCGGCTGGAATTGAATATCGAACATTTGGTCCTCGGATTTATGGATGTTGGAAATTGCAGCATGAAGATCTTCCAATTCAGCTGAGTGGTTCTGGTAGGAGATGGTGTACCGGCCCGTGCTTGGTATCGTCAACTCTTGCAGCTTCGAAAAGTCATCTGTGAGGTTGAACTGAAATGACATAAAATTAGGTGTTGCTTTGAGCGTTGTGTTACTCGTAGAGTGAGCGATAATAGTTAAGTCATCGTCCTTCATATGGCAGTTGGGTTTAAGAGTTAATACTCCCGTTCCATTAAAGGCCTCAATGACATCTCAAGAAATAAAAATCCTCAACATTACGTCCATACTAAAAACAGTCTATCGTATCAGAACCGCTAGAAAACTAATTTTCGAAGAAATTGTCTTTGTGTGGAAAGACGTAATACACTGTTTTGTCGAATCATATCAACCATTCCTTATCCAAAGCAACAAAACTCAACTATAACACAAATGATGAAAATGTTCAGTGCTGGCAACACTTTCCAAGCGAAGCAGCAATAAGTTTACCATAACAAGCTCATACTCAAATCAACTTATCGTTTGAATTTCGTTCTCATCGCAGGATTTCATGGAAAGTTTCAGCGGTTAAACGTTGCTTGAGGCTGCCACCTGAAAAATTTTCAAAACTCGGAAAATTTAAAAATTGATTCCTTATTTTTATTGCAAATGCTTTGCATATGAGAACGTAATTTGAAGCATCTTTTGGTGCAATATTTACGGAAATGGCTAATGCTGGTTACCTTGTGTCAGCAGCAAAGCAAAATACATACCAAATCTGCTTCACGTTAAGTTAAACGCAACCAGTAAATTTCGTTTCGATTGAATCACTGCGCTGGAAGTTATACGGGTGAAAAGAATTTTAGGGCTACCACCCTCAAAACTTTTCAAGTTTTTAAAAGCGTTAATATTTGTTGTTAATTTTCATTGCAGGATAATTCCTATTTGCAAATCTAATGACATAATCGCTCAGTAAAGAAATTAAACAAAATACAAAAATGGTCAAAGCTGGCAGCGCTTTCATGATTTTTGTACGAAATTTCTACGACATTTGGTTCACATTAAGGTCCATTTACTGCGTGAACTTCGTTCTGGTTCCTACACTGGACCGGAAGTTATAGGGAAAACAGCTTTATTTTGCTGAGCAAATTTGCAAGATTTAGGAGACCAAAATCGCCATAGCTGACAACTCTATTTTAATTTTTCAGCCAAATTTTCACCAAATGTTACCTAAAGTAAGATCCAAGTACCGTATGAATCTTGTTAAAATCTGATGGCTAAATCAGAGGTTATAGGCCCTGAACCGGTTTTTTTTTCTCAGTGATTTTTCCAGATGGTACCACTGGCACAGGGTGGCTTGCATTTCAAAATCACTTCTATCAGATCTGGTACTAGCTAAAACCAACCTATCCTGTAAATTTCACTATGATCGGATAATCCGGTCGTCATTTCTCGTGAACAGAACTTTCGAGTGCTGAAAATAGAGGTATTTTGGTGATGGGTTGCCGTTCTTGTGCAAATCGGAATTTTGAAAATATGAATTTGACACAATGGACAAAGGTTAAAATTTATCAATGATTTGATTTTTGTTTGTCAAAAATCAAAAATTTATCAGGGAGCTCAATGATTTGAAGGTTTTTTCAGGTCCCTGCCGTAGCTACAGAGTTATCCACACTATCTTGAAAATCCACGTGTGCTAAATTTTAGTCAGCATCAATACGCTCTGCAAATTTTACGATGATCCATTGGTTTTCTTAGAAGTACTGACAAATAAAATTTTGAAAAAAATCCTTGCCTACTTTTATGCATGCTGCACCCACACACGGCTCAAAACTTCCAACATTTTAACATAAACGTGCTCAAAACATACTAAGCTTTCATTCCCAAACATTTTTTTTAACAAAAACTTACACTGCTTGGAAATAAAGGAGTATCTCAAAATTCCCTAAAACGCTGGCCGCCGCCAAAAGGTTAAGGACATCTGAATTCTAGCAAGTGACGGACCTGCCTACTATATACATCAACGTCTTCCGTAAATTTCAGCTCAATCGGATTGGCCACTCCAAAGATTATCTCGGAAAATCCTTTTGCTGATATATATATATATATATATATATATATATATATATATATATATATATATATACATATATATATAAATATATATATAAATATATATATATATATATATATATATATATATATATATATATATATATATATATATATATATATCCAAAGATTATCTCGGAAAATCCTTTTACTGATATATATATATATATATATATATATATATATATATATATATATATATATATATATATATATATATATATATATATATATATATATATATATATATATATATATATATATATATATATATATATGTATATAAAGAAATATGAATTTTCGGCGATACGAGTTTAATACTAATTTTCTTCGAAAATTTGTAACAACAGATTTATTTGCTTCTTCAATCACCGCTCAAGTAGTGATGACTAGAAACATCGACGAGATACCATGGAAATCCGCACGACATCATGTGACGACAGCCGGTGTATCTATTTTGACATCATGTTTAATTTGCACGACGGCAGTTATAGCGTTTTTACATTGCAATTATCACAAAAAACGTTGCAGCAAACAGGACGGTGGCCCAACAAATACATCAACCTAGTATGAGAAACATCATGAATCAAAGAACTATAAGATTACGACACGCGCATGTCTCTCTCGGCTCGCTGCTTGTGCGTGACGTCACTGGGAGAGTTCGGTTCATGAATGAATGCATTAAATTGTATTGGAATACAAATAAATGCATGAAAAATGGCTTATGGTTTTCTTTTTACTAATGTTCGAAGAAGAACATTAGTATGAAAATCACTTTGGCCAAAAATTCATATTTCTATATATATATATATATATATATATATATATATATATATATATATATATATATATATATATATATATATATATATATATATCATCAAAAAATTTCAGTGAAAAAATCTCAGGAACGCGCCATCCGATTGAGCTGAAATTTTCAGGACACATTGGTGTATATGCAGAATAGTGCCACGTCTCACAAAAAGTTAATAATCTTTAATCCTTTGGCACCGGCGGCCATTTTAGTGATATTTTTAATATACCTATTATTCCGTACACAAATAAGTTTTGCAAAAATAAAGTTGACGAAATAAATTTTGAACGTGTTTTACATATGAATCAGATAATGTTTTGGAATTTTTTTAACCCCATGTGTGCGCTGGGTGCCTAAAAACAGAACGGGAAAACTTGAAAATTTTTAAATTGCGATAACTTTTGGCAGAGCTTTTCAATCATTACGAAACTTTATGAACGTATTTGTATTATTTAGTTGTAGATTTCTGTAGCTTTTGATGAGCGTGCTGGCAACCCTGTACTTAGGGCAGGCACTGAAAGTGAAAACCTTCAAATCATCGTCTCTCTTGAACAACTGCCGCTTCTTCAAAAAAAAGCCACCCATATGTAAATCTTGTGCTTTGTTTACACACACAAAAAAAAAATTTGATATGGTATAACGGGCACGCCTGGTAACCCTTGCCCAATTTACCTATATTTTTAGCATCAAAAACTTCTGTTCACAGAAACTCACGATCCAATGAGCAGAATTAATTGAAATTTGCAGAATGTATTGGTCCTATATAGGACCAGGTCTGATAGAAGTGATTTTGAAATGCGGGTGATTCTGTGCCAGTGGTGCCATCTTGAAAAATCACTAAAAAAGATAACTGCTTTTAGCCCTATAAATTCTGATTGAATCGTTCGATTTTGACGAAATTCACACAGTAGCTGGATCTTACTTCAAACCACGTTTGATAGAAATTTGGTTGAAAAATTCGGTTGGAGTTGCCAGCTATGATAATTTTGGTGTCTTAAATTTGAAAAAATAAAAATTTGGAAGTGAAAACATTAAACCATCGAATTTCCAAAAACTGTCCGTTTCTTACAATAAAACTAATCTGTATTCAAATCTTATGCTTGATGTACACGTTCAAAGTAAAACTTTGGAAATTTCATGTCGGACAAGAACGGTAACCCTTTCCCAGTCAACCTATATTTTTAGCATCAAAAACTTCTGTTCACGGGAACTCACGAATCAATAATCAGATACAGCTGAAATTTACAGAATGCATTGGACTTAAGTAGGACCAGGTCTGATAGAAGCGATTTTGAATTATGGGCAACTCTGTGCCAGTGGTGCCATCTTGATCAATTTCCAAAAAAAAACTGCTTTTTGCCCTATGAAATTTGAATAATTTACCAGATTTTCATGAAATTGACACAGTAGCTGAACCTTACTCTAAACTTTGTTTGATAGAAATTTGGTTGAAAAATTCGATTGGTGCTGCCAGCTATGGTAATTTTTGTGTCTTTGGTTTTGAAAATTCGCTCAGGAAAATACAACTTTTTGCCCTATAACTTCCAGTGCAGTCATGAAATCAATACGATTTTCATACAATTAATGGAACCTACTATAAACATTATTCAGGCCAAATCTGGTTGAAAAGCCACGATAGGGTTGCCAGCTATTGTTGGTTTTGTGTTTGTTTGCAATATCTTTATTAAGCGGTTTTATCCTAGAATTTTCAATTGGTAATGATATTGTAGTGACAATAAACAGCAAATATTAAGCTTTCCATTATTTGAAAAAACTCGCTGCAGGTAATCCTAAATTCCTTTGTACTCCTATAACTTCGAATGTAATATATCAACGTGAAGCAGATGTGATATATTTTTGGCTTTGATACTGGCGAAAGGTTGCCAGCACGAGTCGGTTGTGCTACTTTTGTATCAATAAATGCTTACAGTAAGTATTCATACCGGAAACATTTACAATGAAAATAAATAACCGATGTTTCAATTCCCAAAGTTCTGCAAATTTTTCGGATCGCAGCCCCAAACACCAACTTCAGTTACAGTGCTGCAGGCACTGAGCATTTTCTTCATTGATGTTATATGAGATGCTGCTTTCGAAATTTTGTGAAATAAGCAGCTGATAACGAATATAATTAACCCGTGTTTTGGTCTCATAAACGTTGAAATTCATGTCAGTGGTAATATCTGAAACCTTCCACCATATGAGTTATAACGCATTCTTGAGACCAAAGTAGAACGTGGCGTTTGAAACAGTTTGGTCGTAATAAGCAGCTCATGTGGTGGAATATGCACTCAAAACCTGCACGATTCTTCTACTGTTCTTCGAACATTAGTGTTTCTAGCGGTTCAGGTGCGCTAGAGTTTTTTTAGCATTGTTTTAATATTAGAAACTGTCAATGAGCTTATTTAGGTCATAGTAGATTTTATTTACAGGAGTATATATGTGAAAAATGAAAATATGCAATGTAATTTGTGTGTTATTGCTGTACTGAAAGTCAAAAGAAGAATACTGTGGCAGAAGAAAAAACTATTTTATATGTATCCAACAGATCAAATTTTTGTGATGTGTAAAAGGAGCGAAAAGGTATCGGAATTGTCTATTGCATGATTGTTTTTGAAATATTTCCCGAAAGAACATTAAGTTCAGGATTTGAAATACGAAATGCTTGATAGTCTTCTCTGGATATATTTGAAGGAAAGGTTAGTCAATGATGATCCTGAGCAGTGCTGTCGTTTTAGTGTTTCTTTGTGCAGTAAATAAAACTCCGAAGTTGCAGCAGATTGTTCTAAATTGCAGTAGATTGATTCTTCTATAGGTATATACATATGTGTACACATATAAGTCTTCTTACATGCATTTAAAATACAACTATTGCTATTTGAAATACCATTAATAAACCATATTCAATAAAATATGTATAATTTTTTTTTAAAGATATCAGATTCGAGTTTAGTCGTTTGGTGAAAAATACATATTATTGTTAATATCAGTTTTTCCATATTAAAGAAAATAAATTACAATATACAGTTATATCTCCAGGATTTAGAATTGGGGAAATTTCTATTCATTCTTAGTTCAAAATGGCTAGCGGTTGCATATATAACTAAGCAGAGCGAAACTAACTTACTAAATATGCTAGCTAGATTAAACAAATATCAAATTTCGTAAAATGTAATAGATGAAACGCAAATGCAATGTTGCAGTGAACTGCATCAAATTACAGCAGATATGCTGCAATTGCAGTAAAACGACAGCACTGATCCTGAGTGTAAAGCGCAGTCTAAAAATTCAAAGAAGGGAAATGCAATTCTCATCATCTCAAAATTTGAAAAGATAATTCTATTGTAAAATGGAAACAAATTAGCTAGCGCAAATTAAGTCTATGAGCTGAAAGATTATGTGCTAACAGCTTTTCCAAATTCTTCAATAACAGCTCTTCAAGATGATGCTAGAAAGCCCATTTACAATCAGGGTTTCTTATTACGGCGATAAAAATTATGTGGAGGTCTGAACTCAGCTGCATTCTGAAGGTATCTGTTTTCTCATTTAATGAGTTGAAAATTGACTCCATCCGAAAATTATGTGATTCAAGGCTTGTTCGAAACCTGCCAGCGACCAAAATATTATGCCTTTCTATGTAGAACCACAAAATAAAGGTCTGCTAATTTAACAAATGTTGTAAATTCATACAATTGTTTTTGATTCAGGAGATGAAAATCCCACAATCCATAAGGAGTTAGAAGTATTCCAGTTTTCAAACTTAAAATTTAGGCACTTCAAAAAAACCCCAGAGATATAAAAATGAATTGCTATTTATAGACCGACCAACATTTTTTGAGCTATGTGAGCCACGTAAAGTACTCCAATCATAGTTTGGGTTATTCAATCTGTCATATTGGACGTCCTTCATTTCTCAGTTCAAATATTTCATATATACTTAGTAAGGTATTTCCCTGATTTCACCCTAGAGGAGTCTTAAACTAGCAATGGAGTTTTTGTATCGAAAATAAAATTAATCAAAATGAGTAAAATCTATTTGTTGAAGTTGAAATTATCAAAAGCATAATTAAATTGTGTTATTTACAATAATATGGTTGTTTAGCCACATTTCGAAGAGTGAACATTGACTTTCTCAAATGTACAAACAATGCGTTTTGTTCCAAATCTACATCTTTTGAAATATACTTTAATCATATTTTGCATAAATTGTGCATAAATTTTACATGTACTATTAAGCACATAATTTAACTGTACATATTATGATTCCTTAAGTGACGATTTTATGTACAAGAATGTATGCAAACATGTTTTAATTACGGATTGTTTAAATGAATTACGCCAGCGCCCATACATTTTACACTAATGCATGTGAACATGCCGCGCGACGAACTCTCCCGGTGACGTCATGCGCAGAGAGAGAATAAAATGGTCACTCTAGTGTCGCTATCTCTAGTGTTTCTTGTATCATGGAGAAACATGAAGTATAATAGCCAAGAGGCTCTTGGTGGGCGGTAATGTTAACACTTAATCTGTTAGCTTAAATTTTAATTTAATTACGTACACACGCATTGTGAAAAATTGATATACGTTTATTCATATTATCATGTTACGCAAAATATCAAAAATTCATAGTCTTATACAATGAAAGTGCATTCGAGAACAATGTACGCACTAAGCATTTGCTCTAATTAATAATGTAAAGAGCAATATGCACAGAGTGCAATAAAACGCAAATTAAAAACATTGTACAATTAACTAGAGCAATGTACGCGATGTGTAATTGTGCTTACTTGTCTGATCACTATAAAATACTTGTATGTACGTGCACATTGAAATTAATCAGTTAAAAATCAGGTTAGCAATACACAAAAAAGTATTTTGTAGGTAAGCAAAATTACACATTGCAATTTGTACATCAACAAAAATATTGTATATAAACATAGGAACATTGAATAAAAAATTCAATCGGTCATTCGGAAACAGTCAGTTTCATTTGAATACTTCTCCACCGGAACAATATAAATATATATATATATATATATATATATATATATATATATATATATATATATATATATATATATATATATATATATATATATACATATATATAAATATATATATATATATATATATATATATATATATATATATATATATATATATATATATATATATATATATATATATATATATATAGTTACAAGATCAGGCTTTGATCTATGAAAAAATCGTAAATAAAACAACACTAGTTTTCTTCAATGTTACTTATTGCGCCGAGGACAAACTTCTGAGCACCAAGTCTGCTCGCTCTCGAGTATTTATAAGATGTTGCTTATATGTAACTTACATTAGTTTTATGGCCATTGCTTATTCTATGTGAACCCTAAAATACATTGCCGTATCTTATCTGCATATTTACAACCCTTGCAAATGGGCTTCGCACATTGTAGGGATTTACGTTGCTTATTGCTGTCGTAAATCCATCCTTACATTTTCTATTTGATGTTCCGAACAAGGAAAAATAATATTGTTCCATGTTCGGTAAGGAAAAAATGTTGTACACGAATGTGTGCGACGTAACTCCTCCCATCCATGTTTTGAATCTGTCCTCAGATTTTGCTTTCTTTAATGCGTATTTCAAATGAACTTATTTTTTTGTATGATTCAAACGAACGTTACTTATATTTTCTAATTTTGCTTATAATTTAACACATGAATACGTAAGATTATTTCATATATATTTTTGAGGATCAGGATACCGTTTACTTTTGTTTTTTGCATATCATGATTGAGTTTTTCTTATATATAAGATTACTTTGTTTCATTTTTCGCTAGGAATTTATATAAAGATGTTTTCGCTCATTTTATTGTTAAAATTTATTGCTAAATAGTGTACATGCATATTCAAGGGTAGTGTACTATCAACGGTAGTTTATACGATAGTGAAAAAGGTTGAACAATCGATATTCGTTCTGTTTGTTTTATTTTTGAACAGGTTTTTAAATTTACATGGCTAATTCGTTTTTGTCAATCAGGACGTCAGATTTAATATTTGTCGTATTAAGTTATGTTTGAGCTTGCTAAGTTAGCATTTTGAAACTAATTGTTGGGTTGGTTGTTACCTGGAGCATCGTTTTTCCCATTGTCTTTGAAGTGATAAATTTTATGATTTCTTTTGAACCTTTGTGGGTGAATATTATTCGCTTGATTTGCTCTAGAGAATCTAGGCTCTAGCTTAGTTGGATGTGGATTCTGAACGAAGTTTTTGTTAATGTCACAACCGGGCCTATTAACATTTAGTTTGTTTATATATTTTTCTTTGTATTGCTTTAATCTTTCATAAATAGTTTTGTTGTCTGTTCTACATTCGTTGAAAAATATGTCCGCAGGCTTTTCTTTATGCGCAGAGTGCTTTATGTTATTATATACCTTTAGGCATTCTTCTATAGGATTTAGATCTCTTAAATCCTTGTCTTCCATCTTTTGACGTAGGTAGAATGTCCTTATATTCTCATTTAAGGTCCGATGCGCAACTTCAATGTCCCCATTTCCTGTTTTATGGTGTGGCGAACAGAAATGTATTTCTACATTCTCTTTGAGCAACCAATCTTTGGTTTTAGCGGAATTAAGTGCTCCTTCGTTATCTGTAACAATTTTTTTTGGTTTGCCTATTCTATTAAATATCCTCCGTAGAGCTTGTATGACTGTGTCCCATTGCCTATTTTTCAGTGGCGAAATTGTCATAAATTTGGAAAACTTATCTATACAAGTAAGATAAGGAGAGTATTTATTTTTGAACCAGATGTCTATATGATAAATGTCACGTATATTTTCCGGAGTTTCAGTCATATTAAAAGGGATTTTTATTGGGTTTCTTTCGTACTTACTTTGAGTACATATTTCGCATTTATTAATGTAATTTGAAATTCGCTCTTTCAAGCGCGGGTAAAAGAATTTGTTTGAAATTATTTCATAAGTTTTAATAATTCCTGCATGGTTATTATTTCTGTGTTCTTTGGCGATTTGTTCCTCGATCTCAGTTTTGGTACAGTCCCAAAGTAATTTGTTAGCCTGAACCACTGAACCTTTTGGGTTGTTTATCCTCCATTGGTTATAGTGTTTCTGAAACAGTAATAAAATTGTTTTGTTTGGGAATTTTACTCCCGTAGTACCCGTCTGTGGTATATGATTTTTCAATATGTATTCGACTGTTTTGTCGTTGTATTCTTTGTAAGTGAAAGTTATTTGTTTACGATTATTGAAACTATTCTTTTTGACGCTATTGATTTTACCTATTTTTAATATGATTTGGTTTTTATAGCAGTTTATGGGTTTTTCAGATATATGTATGTAGTTGGTGTTGTCTTCTGCCGCAGTGTGTTGAGTGACTAGTGAAAGATTTTCTTCCTGCTCATTAAGTGCGTGGACTTCAACTCTTGATAGGGCATCTGCAACGTAATTTTCTTTCCCTTTTATATGTTTGACCTCGTAGTCATATTCCATCAATTTTATTTTCCATCGCTGAAGCTTAGCGTTCTCTTCTTTTAAGTTCTCAAGGTAGATTAATGGCTTATGGTCAGTTTGCAGTAAAAATGTCCTGCCGTATAAATATGGCCGAAAATATTTTGTAGCCCATACTATAGCCAATAGCTCTTTCTCAATAGTTGAGTACCTAGTTTCGTGCTGGTTTAGCGTTCTGGATGCAAAACAGACTGGTCTATTATTTTGACTCAATACTGCGCTTAAAGCAAAATTGCTAGCGTCAGTGGTTAAAGTAAATCGTTTACTTAGGTCTGGATGTGCTAAAATTGGATCATTAAGAATGTATTTTTTGAGAGACTCAAAAGACTCGATATATGGTTCATCATGCATGTTAAGTTTTTCGCCTTTGTGCAGATATTTTGTCATAGGTTTAGCTATTTTAGCATAGTCCTTGATAAATTTTCTGTAAAAACCCGTTAAACCGAGAAATGACTTGATTTGTTTGGGTGTACTGGGAAGGGGAAATTTCTCTATAGCCAGTAATTTGTTTGGGTTAGGCTTTATGCCTTCAACGGAGATTATGTGTCCCAAAAACTCTGTATTTCTTTGCAAAAAATGCGTTTTCGATAATTGAATTTTAAAATTTGCCTTGCGAAGAGTGCCAAAGACCTTTCTTAGAGCAATTTCATGTTCTTCCAGTGAAGTAGAAAATACGAGAATATCGTCCATATAGACAATGCATATTTTATTTATAAATTCTCTAAGTATGTGATTCATTAGTCTTTGAAATGTTGCCGGGGCATTTTTCAGTCCAAACGGCATTCTAGTGAATTCAAAGTGACCGCTGTCTGTCGAAAATGCGGTTTTATGTCTGTCTTCAGCTCTAATTTCGATCTGATGAAAACCTTTCGCAAGATCGATTGAAGTAAAATAATTTGCATTGCCTAGTTTTCCTAAGATGTCATCTATCTGAGGTATGGGAAATTTATCTTCCACTGTGACATTATTGATTTTTCTGAAGTCAATTACTAGTCTATGCTCACCCGGTGTTTTCTTGGAGACTACCCATATAGGAGAATTGAAAGGGGAGTTTGATGGTTGAATAATACCTTGTTTGAGGTCTTCTTGGACTTGTTTGTCAACAAAATCTCTTAGTGAATAGGGATAACGATAATTTTTTTGGTATATCGGTTTATCCGTATTCAGTTTTAGTTCGTGTTTTATATCACTTGTAAAAGTTAAGGGTTTATTTTTATCATATTCTAAGTCATGGAATTCGTTCTTGATTTTATTTACTACGGCGATTTCTTCGTCAGAGTATATATTTTCGGTTCTACTTCTGTCTTTATCTTCTTTGTTGAGATTTTTTTGTTCCGCAATAGCGTAATATATTTGTTCTTCGTTTAGACTAAAAGGAATTTTTATTTTATTTATCTCTAAAGTGCTATTATTAAAACTGATAGTAGCTTTGGTAGGCACGAGGATATTCTGACCAATTATGGCGTCAAAGTTGTTCGTTTCTAAAAGGACAAGTTTCCATTCAATTTTACCTATCATATCAAATTCCTCAGGAAAGGTTGTTAAAAATCCCTGAGTGACATAAGAATTTCCGTGGATGGATGATATGATTAAGGGACTATCGAGCTTATGTTGCCTATGCATAGCAACCTGTTTCAAATTCATCACGGAAGTAGAACAGCCTGTGTCGATTAAACACCTCACTTTGATATTGTCAATTGTTAATTGAACAATGGGCAGTTTATATCTTTCTCCGAGGCTTCTAATTGAAAATTTTGGATATTTGACTCTAAGTGTAGCGACGTATCTCTAGATATCGCCGTGTTCATAGAAACATCCGAAGGTAACGTTAAGTCATTACTCTGACGGTAAGGTCGAAAATTGTTAAATCTAACGTTCTGAGAATGAATTTCTCGGCTGATTATTTACGTTTTCGAATCTCGATTGATTATTTTCACTACCGTTCACACTGTTTGCACTAATTTCACGTTTCTTACTATATTTATTGCCATAATGCAGATAACCGGTATTAACTAATACTTTATATGTATCTTCTAAAGTTTTGGGTCTATACGCATGTAATATTCCGCGTATAGGTTCGGGACACTTATTTATAAATGTAGATTTTGCTATTTCGTTTTTCGTTTTAATTAACTCAGTTTTTTGGCTTATGCTATAGCTACTATTATAATTTACTTTTTGGTTCAGTTTAAATAAACACTTACATATGTAATCGTATAGCTGTCCTGGTGTTGTAAACTTCGCTGCCAACAATTTCTCCATCAACTGGGTTTCATTTTCCGGAGTGTCGAAATGATTTATCAGTAGTGCCTTCACTGACTGCCAATCCGTCGTGATGTGCGTATGTAGTACTTCTCGAGCTCGTCCTGTAATTTTCGTTAACACTTGCTGGTGTAGTATCGCCTTCTGCTGATTCGCTGTTACGTGAGTTTCTACCACGTCCACTGCGTCGATAAATGGGAATAAATCGATCTGAGTCCCATCGAATGTAGGAAGTGCCGAAATGTAGCTCGACAATTGCCTAAAGTCCATTTTCGCTGGATCCGGATGGCTTCCTAACGAGAGTTTCCCAAACGTCTCTAAAAGATTGTCCACGGCTGGTTCGAGTTCCGACTGCGCCAGTTACAAGATCAGGCTTTGATCTATGAAAAAATCGTAAATAAAACAACACTAGTTTTCTTCAATGTTACTTATTGCGCCGAGGACAAACTTCTGAGCACCAAGTCTGCTCGCTCTCGAGTATTTATAAGATGTTGCTTATACGTAACTTACATTAGTTTTATGGCCATTGCTTATTCTATGTGAACCCTAAAATACATTGCCGTATCTTATCTGCATATTTACAACCCTTGCAGATGGGCTTCGCACATTGTAGGGATTTACGTTGCTTATTGCTGTCGTAAATCCATCCTTACATTTTCTATTTGATGTTCCGAACAAGGAAAAATAATATTGTTCCATGTTCGGTAAGGAAAAAATGTTGTACACGAATGTGTGGGAACGTCGTTAGGTAGTGGCGACGTAACTATATATATATATATATATATATATATATATATATATATATATATATATATATATATATATATATATATATATATATATATATATATATATATATATATATATATATATATATATATATATATATATATATATATATATATATATATATATATATATATATATATATATATATATATATATATATATATATATATATATATATATATATATATATATATATATATATATATATATATATATATATATATATATATATATATATATACGAAATTCGTATTGATTTCATGACTGCACTGGAAGTTATAGGGCAAAAAGCTTTGTTTTCCTGAGCGAATTTTTTCAAAACCAAAGACACAAAAAGTGCCATAGCTGGCAGCACCAATTGAATTTTTCAACCAAATTTATATCAAACACGGCTTAGAGTAAGGTTCAGCTACTGAGTTAATTTCGTAAAAGTCTGTTAACTGAATCAGAATTCATAGGGCAAAAAGCAGTTTTTTTTCTTTGTAATTTTTCAAGATGGCACCACTGACACTGGGTTGCCCACAATTCAAAATCGCTTCTATCAGACCTGGTCCTACTTGATATCAATGCATTCTGTAAATTTCAACTGCATCTGATTATTGGTTCGTGAGTTCCCGTGAACAGAAGTTTTTGATGATGAATATATAGGTAAATTGGGAAAGATTTGCGGTTCTTGTCAATGAAAATTCCAAAGTTTTCCGTTGACTGTTTAGACAAAGCATAAGATTCGTATACAATTTGGTTTTCATTCTAAAAAACATACATATTTTATTTTCCATCAGCATACCGCCCACTGTGCATGCTGGACACTGCGGGGAAACTTTTCCAAGAGTCGCTCAAGCCACAACTGCTGTCAGCAGTGAGATCTGCTGATGATATTTCTTTCTAGCAGCACGGCTTCCAAAAAGGGCTTTCAACATTCGATGCCATCTCGGAGGTTGTTGGAGCTGCCATCATGCTATCAAACCAGACCGGTCATCCTGCTGGTAACACTGGACGTATAAAACGTTTTATACTCGGCGAGGTGGACGGAAATCATCCGGGCCCTTAAACAGACGCTCCGTATTCTTGGCTACTTGTTAGCCATGATGCGGAACTACCTCAGGGACCGCTGGTTGCTTTACGACACTGACAAAGGTGTCAAAAGGAGGCCTCTTACCTCAGGTGCGGCACAGAGGTCGATCTTTAGACCTGACCTTTGGAACATCATGTACGATGATCTGCTGCGCCTGGAAATGCCTGCGGATGTATTTCTGGTAGGTTACGCTGATGACGTCGCGGCGATAATCACTTTCAAATCTGCGGAATTGGCTCAACTCAGACTTAACTAAGTCATAAGGAGGGTTGATTGTTGGATAACCGAACACGGCCTCCAGCTTGCAGTCTCTAAAACAGAGATTGTCATGCTGACGAAGCGGAGGATACTAACTTTCATCCCCATGACTGTTGGCTCCGTTGAGGTGCAGACCAGCAAGTCAGTCAGGTATCTGGGAGTGACCTTGAACACCAAGCTGATGTATTGGGATCATATCCGCAGGGCATGTGACAGGGCTCTTGTAGTCGTCACTTCACTGAGTAGGCTAATGGCCAACGTCGGTGGATCCAGTGAGACGCGGCGGAGGCTACTGATGGTAGTGACCGATTCTATCTTCCCATATTGAGCCAAAATCTAGGGAGATTCGCTCCGAGTTGAGAAGTTCTGGTTGCGCAGTGCCAGTGTCCAGCGCAGGGGTGCCCTGCGTATAGCCTGTAGCTACCGCACGGTCACAGAAGAGGCTGTGCTGGTGGTATCGGGAGTAATCTTGATCGACCCATTAGCGCGAGAGCGCAAAGGAGGGTATCTCTTTCGCTCAAAGTTGGGCAGAACTGAGGCTTTGAAGCACGCGCGTACGCTTACTCTTTAATTTTGGCAACAACGTTGGAGTGAAAGCGGTAAAGGGCGCTGGACGGCTAAACTTATTGGTCTCACTGAGCCTTGGCTTAACCGGAGCCGCGGAAAGGTAAACTTTTACCTTTGTCAATTCTGAACAGAATGGGTAAGGTTGTCACACCCTACTGCCGGTACTATGTGATTGAGCTCGATGGTGGCCAGCACACATTCTTAATATGCAGTCGCCTCGTAAGTTTACATCGTGGATGCGATGCTGTGAAACGAGGAAAAGTGGCGCGAGTTACGTCCGACTGACCCCAACTACAACCTACAGTCAGCAAATCCGCACACATGGTCTAAATCGTATCGTTCTGATCGATTGCACCAGAATCAGCATTTCCGCCCATGCCGGAGGCAATCAACTGTAAAAAAGCAACATCAATTTACACACATGTCTGCATATCAGCAGAATTTCATATCAAACGCATATCAGCAGAAATATCAACTAATCAATGTAAGTTCGATTAATCAGAAGTCAGTCTGTTGTTGTCAATCACTGAGAATCATTAATTAGATAGATAGATAGATAGATAGATAGATAGATAGATAGATAGATAGACCTTTATTTAATATTTTTCTTTTGTTATTACAAGAATGGAACTTCAAGTGACCCAGACTACTAGAGTCTTTACATACTTTAATTATAGGTTAAAGCTTTGCTAATTAAGAATTAATCTAATCCTTAGTTTGATTTTGCAAAGAAAATTTACATAAAAACTTTGCTTATAAAACGAAAGAAATAATATCATATATACTAATCCTAATGTTAACCTAACCGTGAAAAACTTAAATTAGTAGAGATACAAATAAAAAAAACTCTAGCACACCGCTAGAAAACTAATTTTCGAAGAAATTGTCATTGAATGACAAAAAAATGTGGAAAGACGTAATACAATTTTTTGTAGAATCATATCAACCATTCCTTGTTCAAAGCAACAGACCTCAACTTTAACACAAATGATGAAAATGTTTAGTGCTGGCAACATTTTAGCAACGAAGCAGCAATAAATTTACCTTCACAAGCTCATACTTAAATCAACTTATCCTCCTTTGAATTTCGTTCTCATCGGAAGATTTCGTCGAAAGCTTTAGCGGTTAACGTTGTTTGAAGCTGCCATCCAAAAAATGTTCAAAACTCGGAAAATTTAAAAATTGTTTTCTTAGCTTTATTGCAAATGTTTTGCATATGAGTATGTTATTTGAAGCATCTGTTGATGCAATAGTTACGAAAATGGCTAAAGCTGGTCACCCTGTGTCAGCAGCAAAGCAAAATATATACCAAATTTGCTTCACGTTAAACTAAACCCAACCAATAAATTTCGTTTCGATTGAATCACTGCGCTAGAAGTTATACGGGTGAAAAAAATTTTAGGGTTGCCACCCTCAAAACTTTTCAAATTTTTCAAGCGTTAATATTTGTTGTTAATTCTCATTGCAGTATCGTTCCCATTTGCAAATCTAATGACATAATCGCGCAGTAAAGAAATTCCAAAAAATTACAAAAATGGTCATAGCTGGCAGCCTTTCCACGATTTTTGTACGAAATTCCCAAGACATTTGGCTCACATCCAAATCTATTTACTGCATGAACTTTGTTTTGATTTCATGACTGCATCGGAAGTTATAGGGAAAAAGCTTTATTTTGCTGAGCAAATTTGCAAGACTTAGGAAACAAAAATCACCATAGCTGGCAACCCTATTCTATTTTTCAAGCCAAATTTTTACCAAATGTTACATTAAGTAAGATTCAAATATTGTGTGAATTTTGTTCAAATCTGATGGCTGAATCGGAAGTTACAAGCCAAAAAGCTGTTTTTTTTCTCAGTGATTTTTCAAGATGGCACCACTACCACAGGGTTGCCCGCATTTTAAAATCACTTCTATCAGACCTGGTCCTAATTGATACCAACATGTCCTATGAATTTCATTATGATCGGATAATCCGGTCGTTAGTTCTCGTGAACAGAACTTTCGAGTGCTGAAAATAGAGGTAATTTAGTGATGCATTGCCGTTCTTGTGCAAATCGGAATTTTAAAAATTTTAAATTGACATGATGCACAAACGTTAAAATTTATCAATAATTTGATTTTTTTGTCAAAAATATAAAATGCTCAGGAGGTTCAATGATTTGAAGGATTTTTTTTCAAGAGCCTTCCGCAGCTACAGGGTTACCCGCACTACCTTGGAAATCCATGTGTATCAAACTTTAGTCAACATCAATACGCTCTGTTAATTTCACGATGATCCAATGTTTTTGTCAGAAGGAATGACAAATCAAAATTTGAGAAAAAATCCTTGCCTACTTTTAGGTACGCTGCACCCACACATGGCTCAAAATTTCCAATTTTTTACCATAAACAAGCTTAGAACATAATAAGTTTTCATTCCCAATACTTGTTTTGAACAAAAATTCACGCTGCTTGGAAATATAGGAGTACCTCAAAATTCACTAAAACGCTCGCCGCCGCCAAAAGGTTTCGGATATCTGAATTTAAGCAAGTTGTGGACCTACCTATTAAATACATCTACGTTCTCCGAAAGTTTCAGCTCAATCAAATCTGCCACTCCAGAGATTATCTCCCTTAATCATTTTGATGATATATATATATATATATATATATATATATATATATATATATATATATATATATATATATATATATACAGTCAGAGTCAAAAGTTTGTATACAGATCATACTTGAATCTTTGAAGCTATATATTTTCCATAATACGTAAGACACACAGATTATTTTCTCTAAAATTAAACTTTATGGTCTTATGTTTTCTAACATAAGATGTGGTCGAAAAAATTAGTCATATTCACTTAGTTTTTTGCTACACAATAAAAATAACTCCTCAAAATGCAGTCAAAAGTTAGTATACAATGCCCTGAATTTCAATTTGTTACAAGTGTCGTTATAAATTTCGCTATGTTGGAGCACTGTAAGTGTGTTTTTCAAGCAAAACTTAGTTCGCAGTTGAATTTTGGCGTGAATGGATTAGGTTCTGGTGTTAATTGTGATAGTGAAACATCGAAAAAAAGGGAAAACCTTAAGTGAAATAGCCGGCATTGTTAACATAAACCGTGGAACTGTTCAGAAAATTATAGAACGGAGCAAAATTCGAGGAAATGTGAAAACTTTGAAACGTTCAGGTCGGCCACGTACTATGACAGCAACCGAAATACGAAAAGTTGTAAGAGAAGTGCGAAAAAACCCGAAATCTACCGCAGTCCAAATAGCCCGAAATCTTTCTGAAGAACGCTGTAAGCCAGTCAGCGCTTCAACTGTACGTAGAGCGCTGAATAATAATGGGTTGCACGGCAGAGTGCCTAGAAAGAAACCATGCATTTCTGCTATAAATCGTACTAAGCGCGTTAATTTCGCACAACGTCACTTAAATAGCCCGCAGACCTTTTGGAATAGCGTTCTGTTCAGTGATGAAAGCAAATTTGAAATATTTGGATCAAAGAGGGGTGGAAAGATCTGGAGAGCCAAGAATAGCCAACTACTTCCTCAAAATCTCATTTCGACCGTAAAACATGGTGGCGGTTCATTGATGATTTGGGGCTGCATGTCGGCTGCGGGCACTGGAAATCTAATTTTTATTGAATCTACAATGAATAGCCGAGATTATTTGCAGATATTAAAAGACAATTTATGCACTAGTGCTGAAAAATTGGGTCTTGTAACACCATGGATCTTTCAACAAGACAATGATCCAAAACATACAGCAAAGATTGTCAAAGAGTGGCTATTGTACAGGGTTCCTAAGCAATTACATTCACCTCCGCAGTCGCCTGACTTGAACCCTATAGAGCATCTATGGGAAGTTTTGGACCGAAAAATAAGGAAGCGAGTCATAAAATCAAAAAATGATCTGCGAACGGCCTTGACCGAGGAATGGGCAAATATTTCAGCCGATGTTACCCAAAACCTAGTAAATTCCATGAATAATAGATTGAAAGCAGTAATTCATTCCAAAGGAGGACCAACAAAATATTAAATCAAATAAATTTTGGACCAAGGTATTATAAAAGGCTGACTCTATATTAATTGTATACTAACTTTTGACTGAATTTTTCAGATACTTCATACATTTTTCATCAATATTTCACGAATTCAAATTTTGTTTTGATCATCATTATACCAAATAAAGAGGAGAACTGTACTTTTCATTTTATGTACTAAATAAATTTTGTTTTACTTCTTTCAATGAAAATATTTGGCTCTAAAGAACTTAACTGAAGCTGTATACTAACTTTTGACTCTGACTGTATATATATATATATATATATATATATCATCAAAAGGATTAAGGGAGATATAAGATATAAAGAAGTATGAATTTTCGGCGAAACGAGTTTAATAGTACTTTTCTTCGAAAATTAGTAATAAATAAATTATGCATCAATGCAGTTTGTCTAGCGAATCCAATCCCGGGATCCCGCATCCCGGGATCCCGGCCAATTTTTGGTCCCGAAAATCCCGGGATTGATGAGTTCTAATCCCGGGATTTTCGGGATCAGAAATTGGCCTGGATTCCGGGGCCGGGAGTCAAGCAAAATCGGCAATCAAATTACGGCAAGACTCGAAAAGAGCAAATAGAATCCATAATTATGAGAAAGCAATTAGCATGCAGGTTCACATCCAAATACGTAAAGAATAGAGCAAAACAAACCGATGTAACAGTTAACAAGAGAATACAAAGGGGTTTGTAAATAAATAAGTATGGACTGTTTCGCATTTAGTGCATTCGTTACTTCCAATGATTTGAGGAAATTAATACAAGCGAATGCATACACAAATTTACCAAAATCCTCAACAACAATCAAAAAAAAGCTGTGGGCTATGCAAGCAAGATAAAAAAAAACTCTAGCGCACCTGAACCGCTAGAAACACTAATGTTCGAAGAACAGTAGAAGAATCGTGCAGGTTTTGAGTGCATATTCCACCACATGTGCTGCTTATTACGGCCAAACTGTTTCAAATGCCACGTTTTACTTTCGTCTTAAGAATGCATTATAACTCATATGGTGCAAGGTTTCAGATATTACCACTGGCATGAATTTCAACGTTTATGAGAGCAAAACACGGGTTAATTATATTCGTTATCAGTTGCTTATTTCACATTATTTTGAAAGCAGCATCTCATATAACATCAATGAAGAAAATGCTCAGTGCCTGCAGCACTGTAACTGAAGTTGGTGTTTGGGGCTGCGATCCGAAAAATTTGCAGAACTTTGCGAATTGTAACATCGGTTATTTATTTTCATTGTAAATGTTTCCGGTATGAATACTTACTGTAAGCATTTATTGATACAAAAGTAGCACAACCGACTCGTGCTGGCAACCTTTCGCCAGTATCAAATCCAAGAATATATCAAATCTGCTTCACGTTGTTTAATTACATTCGAAGTTATAGGAGTATAAAGAAATTTAGGGTTACCTGCAGCGAGTTTTTTCAAATGATCGAAAACTTAATATTTGCTGTTTATTGTCACTACAATATCATTACCATTTGAAAATTCTACGATAAAACCGCTTAATAAAGATATTGCAATTAAACACAAAACCAACAATAGCTGGCAACCCTATCGTGTCTTTTCAACCAAATTTGGCCTGAATAATGTTTATGACAGGTTTCATTAATTGTATGAAATTCGTATTGATTTCATGACTGCACTGGAAGTTATAGTACAAAAAGTTTTATTTTCCTGAGCGAATTTTCAAAACCAAAGACACAAAAATTACCATAGCAGGTAGCACCAATCAAATTTTTCAACCAAATTTCCACCAAACAGAGATTAGAGTTAGGTTTAGCTTCTGTGTCAATTTCATGAAAATCTGGTAACTTATTCACATTTCATAGGGCAAAAAGCAGTTTTTTTTCTTTGTAATTTTTCAAGATGGCACCACTGGCACAGAGTTGCCCACAATTCAAAATCGCTTCTATCAAATCTGGTCTTACTTAAGTCCAATGCATTCTGTAAATTTTAGCTGTATCTGATTATTGGTTCGTGAGTTTCCGTGAACAGAAGTTTTTGATGCTAAAAATATAGGTTAACTGGGAGAGGGTTACCGTTCTTGTCCGACATGAAATTTCCAAAGTTTTATTTTGGACGTGTAGATAAAACATAAGATTTATATACATATTGGTTTTATTGTAAGAAACGGACATTTTTTTGAATATTCGATGGTTTGAATGTTTTTACTTCCAAATTTTTTTTTTCAAAATGAAGACACCAAAATTATCATAGCTGGCAGCTCCAATCGAATTTTTCGACCAAATTTCTACCAAACGTGGCTTAAAGTAAGGTCCAGCAATTGTGTAAGTTTCGTCAAAATCGAACGATTCAATCAGAATTTATAGGGCTAAAAACAGTTATCTTTTTTAGTGGTTTTTCAAGATGGCACCACTGGCACAGAATTGCCCGCATTTCAAAATCGCTTCTATCAGACCTGGTCCTATTTAAGGTCAATACATGCTGTGAATTTCAAATAATTCTGCCCATCGGATCGTGAGTTTCCGTGAACAGAAGTTTTTGATGCTAAAAATATAGGTAAATTGGGCAAGGGTTGCCAGGCGTGCCCGTTATACCATATCTTTTTTTTTTTTTTGGTTATGTAAACAAAGCACAAGATTTACATATGAAAGGCTTATTTTTGAAGAAACTGCATTTTTTCAAGAGAGACGATGATTTGGAGGTTTTCACTTTCAGTGCCTGCCCTAGCTACAGGGTTGCCAGCACGCTCATTAAAAGCCACATTAATCTACAACTAAATAATATCAATATGTCCTGAAAATTTGGTAATGATTGAATAGCTTTGTCAAAAGTTATCGAAATTTAAAAATTTTCAAATTTTCCCGTCCTCTTTTTAGGCACCCAGCGCACACATAGGGTTAAAATATTCCAAAGCATTATCCGATTCATATGTAAAACACGTTAGAAATTTATTTTATTAACTTTATTTTTGCGAAAATCATTTGTGCACGAAATAATAGGTATATGAAAAATATCACTTAAATGCCCGCCGGCGCGAAAAGGTTTACAATAACTGACATTTAAAGAGACCTGGACCTATTCTGCATATACACAAATGTATCCTGAAAGTTTCAGCTCAATCGAATGGCGCGTTCCCGAGATTATCTCACTGAAATTTTTTGTACATATATATACAGTGGCTCACAGCTTATTTGATACAGTGCTTCTTTAAAAAATTAAGTTGCAATAACTCAAAACATAATAACAATATCAATTAAATTTGAACACCATTTTGAAGGCAATTGTTTGTTGTTTATTAAACAAGTTTATATTTGTTACAAAGTTGCTGTTTTACATCTTAAAAAACAAAAAACCTAAAAGTAATAACAAATTTCATGTCACAGCTTATTTGATACAGTTTGATTAAACATTAAAATTGTTGTGAATTATGAGGTTTCCAGTTGATTTCAATACTTTGTATGATAGCCCTTAGACTTAAGCAGAGCCTGGAGCCCATTCGGCATTGAATCAACGAGTTTTTTTGTGATGTCAGGAGTAATTTTTTGCCATACCTCTAGCAGTGCTTTCATCAGGTCTTGTTTATTAGAAATCTTGTGTTTTCTAATGTTGTTATCCAACAAAGTCCACAGATTCTCAATAACGTTCATATCTGGTGACTGTGCCGGCGGAGACATCAAATGAGGGCAATCCCAAATTGGCCAGGACTGCACAATTCCCGACTTGTGGTTTGGACCGTTGTCTTGGTACAACCGAAATTGGTCGCGAACACCCAGTTTTTTAGCACTTTGCAGCAAATTGTTTTTGGGTACATCAAGGTACTTTGTTTGGTTCATTGTTTCCTCAATAAACTTTAAATTTCCGACTCCGGCTGTGGACATGCAGGCCTAAACTATCACATTACCACCACCATGCTTCACAGTAGCTTTGAGGTTCTCCTTGTTTAGCTCAGTTTTTGCCTTGCGCCAGACATATAACATTCCGTCGGAGCCAAAAATGTTAAACTTGGACTCGTCCGCAAAAATAACCGTATTCCAGAACGCGGATGGCTTTCCCACATGCTCTTTGGCAAAGGCAAATCGGCTTATTGTATTTTTTTTGGAAATGAAAGGCTTCCTACGAGCTACTCGGACCCTGAAATCATGGTCGCGAAGCACTCGTCGGACGGATTCAGCACTACATGACTTCCTTAATTCACGATGAACCTCAGTAACCAATTTTGAAGCGGAAATCTTTGTGTTTGCTTTCACTTTCCTTACAATGTATCGTTCGTCGGATACGGTGAAAATATTGTTTGGCGCATTTCTCCTCTTATTTTCTACCCGATTTTCGTGTAGGAAGCGCTCAATTATGTGCTGCACTGTAGAAACACTCAAACTCACACTTTCAGCAATTTTTCGAACACTTTGTCCTTTTTTAAAGTGGTTTAATACCAACTCCCGCTGTTCAATTGTGGTGCCATGACCCATTTTACAATTTTGGCTCATTTTGACACTTCAGCTTACAAGATCTTGCTAAAAATTACCTAAGCCAATGTCTAACACAATCAAAAATTTTAGAAACAAAAACAAGACAGATTAACGGTGCGACAAATAGAAGTTTATTCGCATTGAAGTGTCTGTATCAAATAAGCTGTGAGCTGCAATTTAGCTGCGCCAGTGGTATTTCTCTTTTACCGGACGCCGAAGAATATTGCTGGAACTTTTTTTGTTTGCATTGTATTCGCTGAACATGCATCTATTTAAATACGTTTAAATTTTTTGGATAGGGTTCTTGATTTCAAAGTTACAGTGATTTGCATTTTCAAATATTCACTGTATCAAATAAGCTGTGAGCCACTGTATATATATATATAAAGAAATATGAATTTTTGGCCGAATCGATTTTAATACTAATGTTCTTCGAACATTAGTAAAAACTCTAGCGCACCTGAACCGCTAGAAACACTAATGTTCGAAGAACAGTAGAAGAATCGTGCAGGTTTTGAGTGCATATTCCACCACATGTGCTGCTTATTACGGCCAAACTGTTTCAAATGCCACGTTTTACTTTCGTCTTAAGAATGCATTACAACTCATATGGTGAAAGGTTTCAGATATTACCAGCGGCATGAATTTCAACGTTTATGAGAGCAAAACACGGGTTAATTATATTCGCTATCAGTTGCTTATTTCACATAATTTTGAAAGCAGCATCTCATATAATATCAATGAAGAAAATGCTCAGTGCCTGCAGCACTGTAACTGAAGTTGGTGTTTGGGGCTGCGATCCGAAAAATTTGCAGAACTTTGCGAATTGTAACATCGGTTATTTATTTTCATTGTAAATGTTTCCGGTATGTATACTAACTGTAAGCATTTATTGATACAAAAGTAGCACAACCAACTCGTGCTGGCAACCTTTCGCCAGTATCAAAGCCAAGAATATATCAAATCTGCTTCACGTTGTTTAATTACATTCGAAATTATAGGAGTATAAAGAAATTTAGGGCTACCTGCAGCGAGTTTTTTCAAATGATCGAAAGCTTAATATTTGCTGTGAAAATTTTACGATAAAACCGCGTAATAAAGATATTGCAATTAAACACAAAACCAACAATAGCTGGCAACCCTATAGTGGCTTTTCAACCAAATTTGGCCTGATTAATGTTTATGACAGGTTTCATTAATTGTATGAAATTCGTATTGATTTCATGACTGCACTGGAAGTTATAGGGCAAAAAGTTTTATTTTCGTGAGCGAATTTTCAAAACCAAAGACACAAAAATTACCATAACTGGCAGCACCAATCAAATTTTTCAACCAAATTTCCACCCAACAGAGACTAGAGTCAGGTTTAGCTACTGTGTCAATTTCATGAAAATCTGTTAACTTATTCACATTTCATTGGGCAAAAAGCAGTTTTTTTTCTTTGTAATTTTTCAAGATGGCACCACTGGCACAGAGTTGCCCACAATTCAAAATCGCTTCTATCAGACTTGGTCCTACTTAAGTCCAATGCATTCTGTTAATTTCAATGGTATCTGATTATTGATTCGTGAGTTCCCGTGAACAGAAGTTTTTGATGCTAAAAATATAGGTTAACTGGGAGAGGGTAACCGTTCTTGTCCGACATGAAATTTCCAAAGTTTTATTTTGGACGTGTAGATAAAACATAAGATTTATATACAGATTGGTTTTATTGTAAGAAACGGACATTTTTTTGAATATTCGATGGTTTGAATGAATTCACTTCCAAATTTTTTTTTTTTCAAAATGAAGACACCAAAATTATCATAGCTGGCAATTCCAACCGAATTTTTCAACCAAATTTCTACCAAACGTGGTTTAAAGTAAGGTCCAGCAATTGTGTGAGTTTCGTCAAAATCGAACGATTCAATCAGAATTTATAGGGCTAAAAACAGTTATCTTTTTTAGTGGTTTTTCAAGATGGCACCACTGGCACAGAATCGCCCGCATTTCAAAATCACTTCTATCAGACCTGGTCCTATTTAAGGCTAATACATTCTGTGAATTTCAAATAATTCTGCTCATCGGATCGTGAGTTTTCGTGAACAGAAGTTTTTGATGCTAAAAATATAGGTAAATTGGGCAAGGGTTACCAGGCGTGCTCGTTATACCATATCTTTTTTTTTTTTTGGTTATGTAAACAAAGCACAAGATTTACATATGAATGGCTTTTTTTGAAGAAACGGCATTTTTTCAAGAGAAACGATGATTTGGAGGTTTTCAGTTTCAGTGCCTGCCCTAGCTACAGGGTTGCCAGCACGCTCATTAACACAAATCTACAACTAAATAATACCAATGTGTTCTGAAAATTTTGTAATGATTGAATAGCTCTGTCAAAAGTTATCGAAATTTAAAAATTTTATAATTTTCCCGTCCTCTTTTTAGGCACCCAGCGCACAAATAGGGTTAAAAAATTCCAAAGCATTATCCGATTCATATGTAAAACACGTTAAAAATTTATTTCGTTAACTTTATTTTTGCGAAAATCATTTGTGCACGAAATAATAGGTATATGAAAAATATCACTTAAATGGCCGCCGGCGCCAAAAGGTTAACAATAACTGACATTTAAAGAGACGTGGACCTATTCTGCATATACACAAATGTATCCTGAAAGTTTCAGCTCAATCGGATGGCGCGTTCTCGAGATTATCTCACTGAAATTTTTTGATGATATATATATATATATATATATATATATATATATATGGAAATATGAATTTTTGGCCGAATCGATTTTAATACTAATGTTCTTCGAACATTAGTAAAAATAATAAAAAAACTCTAGCGCACCTGAACCGCTAGAAAAACTAATGTTCGAAGAACAGTAGAAGAATCGTGCAGGTTTTGAGTGCATATTCCACCACATGAGCTGCTTATTACGGCCAAACTGTTTCAAACGCCACGTTCTACTTTGGTCTCAAGAATGCATTATAACTCATATGGTGGAAGGTTTTAGATATTACCACTGGCATGAATTTCAACGTTTATGAGAGCAAAACACGGGTTAATTATTTATATTCGTTATCAGTTGCTTACTTCACAAAATTTCGAAAGCAGCATCTCATATAACATCAATGAAGAAAATGCTCAGTGCCTGCAGCACTGTAACTGAAGGTGGTGTTTGGGGCTCCGATCCGAAAAGTTTGCAGAACTTTGGGAATTGAAACATCGGTTATTTATTTTCATTGTAAATGTTTCCGGTATGAATACTAACTGTAAGCATTTATTGCTACAAAAGTAGCACAACCGACTCGTGCTGGCAACCTTTCACCAGTATCAAAGCCAAAAATATATCACATCTGCTTCACGTTGTTATATTACATTCGAAGTTATAGGAGTATAAAGAAATTTAGGATTACCTGCAGCGAGTTTTTTGAAATAATGGTAACTTAATATTTGCTGTTTATTGTCACTACAATATCATTACCAATTGAAAATTCTACGATAAAACCGCTTAATAAAGATATTGCAAACAAACACAAAACCAACAATAGCTGGCAACCCTATCGTGGCTTTTCAACCAAATTTGGCCTGAATAATGTTTATAGTAGGTTCCATTAATTGTATGAAATTCGTATTGATTTCATGACTGCACTGGAAGTTATAGGGCAAAAAGTTTTATTTTCCTGAGCGAATTTTCAAATCCAAAGACATAAAAATTACCATAGCTGGCAGCACCAATCGAATTTTTCAACCAAATTTCTATCAAACAGAGTTTAGAGTAAGGTTCAGCTACTGTGTCAATTTCATGAAAATCTAGTAACTTATTCAAATTTCATAGGGCAAAAAGCAGTTTTTTTTTTTCTCTGTAATTTTTCAAGATGGCACCACTGGCACAGAGTTGCCCACAATTCAAAATCGCTTCTATCAGACTTGGTCCTACTTAAGTCCAATGCATTCTGTAAATTTCAATGGTATCTGATTATTGATTCGTGAGTTCCCGTGAACAGAAGTTTTTGATGCTAAAAATATAGGTTGACTGGGAAAGGGTTACCGTTCTTGTCCGACATGAAATTTCCAAAGTTTTACTTTGAACGTGTAGATAAAGTATAAGATTTGTATACAGATTGGTTTTATTGTAAGAAACGGACAGTTTTTGGAAATTCGATGGTTTAATGTTTTCACTTCCAAATTTTTATTTTTTCAAATTTAAGACACCAAAATTATCATAGCTGGCAGCTCCAACCGAATTTTTTGACCAAATTTCTACCAAACGTGGTATTGAATAAGGTTCAGCTACTGTGTGAATTTCGTCAAAATCGAACGATTCAATCAGAATTTATAAGGCTAAAAGCAGTTATCTTTTTTAGTGATTTTTCAAGATGGCACCACTGGCACAGAACGAGCCACATTTCAAAATCACTTCTATCAGACCTGGTCCTATATAGGACCAATACATTCTAAAAATTTCAATTAATTCTGCTCATTGGATCGTGAGTTTCCGTGAACAGAAATTTTTGATGCTAAAAATATAGGTAAATTGGGCAAGGGTTACCAGGCGTGCCCGTTATACCATATCAAATTTTTTGTCTTGTCTATGTAAACAAAGCACAAGATTTACATATGAGTGGCTTTTTTTTGAAGAAACGGCAAATTTTCAAGAGAGACGATGATTTGAAGGTTTTCACTTTCAGTGCCTGCCCTAGCTACAGGGTTGCCAGCTCGCTAATTAAAACGTACACAAATCTACAACTAAATAATGCCAATATGTCTTAAAAATTTCGTAATGATTAAATAACTTTGTCAAAAGTTATCGCAATTTAAAAATTTTCAAGTTTTCCCGTTCTGTTTTTAGGCACCCAGCGCACACATGGGGCTAAAAAATTCCAAAGCATTATCCGATTCACATGTAAAACACGTTCAAAATTTATTTCGTCAACTTTATTTTTGCAAAACTTATTTGTGTACGGAATAATAGGTATATTAAAAATATCACTAAAATGGCCGCCGGCGCCAAAGGGTTAAAGATTATTAACTTTTTGTGAGACTTGGCACTATTCTGCATATACACCAATGTGTCCTGAAAATTTCAGCTCAATCGGATGGCGCGTTCCTGAGATTTTTTCACTGAAATTTTATGATGATATATATATGCATATATATATATATATATATATATATATATATATATATATATATATATATATATATATATATATATATATATACATATATATATATATATATATATATATATATATATATATATATATATATATATATATATATATATATATATATATATATATATATATATATATATATATATATATAGAAATATGAATTTTTGGCCAAAGTGATTTTAATACTAATGTTCTTCTTCGAACATTAGTAATAAGATAAGACAGGCTACTATCTCAGGTGAACGGTTCAGTTTGACGTTTGATGAGTGGACCTCGACAAAAAATAGGCTCTACACAAATAGTAACATCTACTTAGTGAATTATTACTGGAGTTTGGTGCGAGTAAGGATATCAATGACAGTTGCAAACTATCTAGATATATTAAAAGAGCGTTTCGCTGAGTTTGATGTTTCTCTACGAAAATACATTTTTACCTTATTACATAATTATAATAATTATTACCTTATCCTTGTAAAATTGACTGTAGAGGCCTTAAATCGCAAAGATGCAAATTTATGCACTGCTGATACTTCATCAAGATTTTTATTTAGGCTGCTAGGAGAAAAACGGTTCATTCTTGTGAATGCTATGAAAATTGCAATATTGGACCGAATAAAAGAGCGTCCGTGTACTGAGCTATCTGGTTAGCTAAGCTATCTCCAGAATCTACACTGTGCCAGCAAAAATTTGCCAAGTGAAATAGAATCTCTATTTTGGAAACCAAGCAACGAAAATATTCAAAAAAATACTTCAATGATCTAGATGCTGAACCCTCTGCTTGCTAGCCAAAGAAATGAGGAGAACCCAGTAGATACCCATATTGAATCAGAAAAAGGTAGTCGTCAATTGATGCTACAAGAAGAGCTGCAAAAGTATGAAAATAATCAATCATGAAATGCCGCAAGAAACTAATCTAATTAAAACCATTGCAAAAGAAATGAAACTTTTCGAAAGTGGTGGCACTCGCATAGTTTGGAGCAGGCTTACCAATATTTATCGACCGTTTCCGCGGCGTCCAACATCGGGAATAAATTTAGAAGCAGGCTTGGAGACGATACTTTGGATACTTTGCTATTGCTTCAATGTTACTTCCGAAAAAACCAATGAACTTTGGCAGAATTTTTATGTGTTGAATATTTTATATGCTAAGAGTTGTGATTTATTGTTGTGATTTTTTGTCGTGATTTGTTGTTGTAATTTGTAATAGTTGTAATTTTAAATATTTGCCTTAATAGTGTCAAAGTCTCGGATAATTAAAATTATTGTTTTTATTTGTATCAATTAAATAAATTAGTAATTATTCAGTAACATATTTTTTTATACAGTTTTGAGCTTACTTATTGTTATAGTTTTGAAATGATAGCACATAATATAATCTGTTTATTAAAAACTTGACTTATTTGGTTGTGTTATATTTTGAATCTCGAATCCCGGGATCCCGGGATTTGAGATTTTTGAATCCCGTAATCCCGGGATTGAAAAAATGGTTCGGGATTGGAATCCCTCAGTATGTCACGATTAATAAATGCAAGAAGAGGGTTATCTATGTTACGAAGCTTAGCATAGAATGCAATCCCGTGTTTTTCTAAAAGTTTCTGTACCGTTGGCATTTGCCGTGCAATGCAAAGTGTAAGTTGAGAAGTACCATGGCTTGTTTAATGACATTTTCAAACATTTATTTTGGGCGATTTGCACTTTTTTTATGTAACTCTTGGCACACGTACACCATACGGGAGCTCCATAGGATATTTTGGGCTGTATTGCAAGTTGGTAGATGAGCAGTTTGTTGGTTTTTGAAAGGTACGATTTTCGATTTATGAGGGGATAGAGGGGTTTAACGGACATTGATATCTTGTCGCAAATGCAGCTCACATGCTCGCTGAAAGATAAGCTTTTACCAAACATCATGCCGAGGTATTTGATTTTGGTTCTCCATTCAATGTTCTGTCCTAAAAAGTTAATAGGGCTGCAAGAAGATTGATGTGTTTTCTTTTTTTGGTGAAAAAGATTGCTGTGGTTTTTACCGCATTTATTTTAATTTTCCACCTAAAGCAGTATTGATAAATCATTTCAAGCTTAGTTTGCAAAATGTGGGTGATTTTGTGGGGGCAGTGGTCACTTGTATATAAACAAGTGTCATTTGCATACATAGCCACTTCACATTGTGAGTCAATAGGGTTAATTATAATTATATAATAGGGTTAATGTTGAACAATGTAGGACTCAGAACAGCTCCTTGAGGTACACCTGCTGATATATCTTTCAAAGACGAGAACTTATTATTTACCTTCACCGAGAACTTGCGGCCAGAAAGAAATGAAGCTATAATGTTTATAATGTAATTCGGAAACCCAAATTTTATTAATTTGTAAATAAGACCCTGATGCCATACCGAGTCGAACGCCTTTTCAATATCTAAGGTGACAAGCCCTACTGACTTTTTAGCCTTTAAAGATTCAGAAATATACTGAGATACTCTGTAAAGCTGATGTGTAGTTGAAAGTTTCTGCTGAAAGCCAAATTGGCAATTTGGGATGATATAAGATGATCGTAGGAATGATTGTATTCTCATCAATAAGATTTTTTCAAAAATTTTACTGATCGTAGGGAGTAGGCTAATAGGACGGAAGTCTTTTGTAGATCTTGTGTTTTTTCCAGGCTTTTTTACGGGTAGAATGATTGCTTTTTTCCATTCTGAGGGATAGTAGCTATGCTTGATGCAGGCATTGAATATAAATGTGAAAAGCACTATAGCTTTCTTAGGCAGGTTTTTTAGAACAAGGTTAGGAATACGATCACCACCAGGTTCTTTACGGTTTTTTAGGGTTTGGATCACCGACACCAAATCTTTGGGGTTGCACATGACTTTTTTAATATCTACCTCCTCCCTGGTAAAATTTTGGACTGCGGCCGTAACAATACTATTCGTTATAGTGTTACTCATGTGGGATGTGATGTTATGTGCATTATGGAAATGATTTTGCGAGGGTTCCCGCTTTTTCTGAGTCGCAGCCAATTACTTTACCGTCACTTTCTAGGAGTATCTTGTTTGAAAGATGTTTATTTTTTAAAGCTTTTTTAATTTTCCATAAATTTGAGGAGCTTTGATCCATTTTTGAAAGTAAGTTGTTCCATGCAGAGTTTCTGGCCATATGGATTGATTCCTTTATTTCCCGATTTAGCCTTATTTATTTGAGTCTTAATGTTAATATCCCTACTTCGCTGCCATTGGCATCGGATATAATTCCGCTTTTAGATCAGAGCTCTGGTGTTAGTGCTGATAGTAGGAGAATTCTGGTAGTTTTTCACTTCCATACAAGTAGCATTTATCGCATTCCAAATATTCGTACAATAATTAAATTATTTTACATTAAAATCTTTTTTTTTTCTACTTTGTTCGGACGATCGACATAACTGGCGCAGTCGTGGTGGTTTTTCTAAGTTTTCGTGTAAAAAATACTATCGACGGTTTATCGGAAGTTTATTTCGCGAAAAGGAAAAGTTTACCTGCCTCTCATTCCCAACACGTCGTGGAAAATTTATCGGTGGTTTATCGGATAATTATTTCGCGCACATACCGTAACGAAGAACCAAGTGTGGTGAAAAGAAGAGAAAAACAGGAGAAACAAAGCAGCAGGACTTAGAAAATTATCAAGGAATATGATAATTTTGATTATTTTCATGTTAACAACAACACTAGAACAGAGACTAGAGGTACACGACTTACAGAGCAACAAGGGACTTCTACCACTGTAGCTGGGCACTATCAGGCTGATAGACATATTAATTTCATACATATTATACTACTAAAATCATACGAACAAACCATAGACGCCATACAACAATCGCTTAACGGACTTGGTAACGTACACATCCTGGACGACACACTAACCATAACGAGACTGAAACTGATCGAACTGCAATCGAAATGGAAAACATTTTTACCTTATGCTAGTAGTAAACGTGGCCTAATAAATAGAATAGGGACAGCGATCAAATTCTTTACCGGTAACATGGATGCGAACGATGCTTGCTTGGAAAAGTAGTCTCTCAACAGATAGGGTTACAAAACTTAGCCAACCACCAGACCATCCTAAATAACAAAACGATGCAAAGATTCAGAAATATTACCAATCACATAAATTTCCAACAAAGAAATATATCAAAGTATTTGAAACTGATCGAAAATCTACTTAATAACCAAATAAAAGGAGAACACGATCTCCTTCAGCATATTCAATTCCTGAACCAATTAAGCTATCACATAGATATTCTCCATAACCACTTGTCCAACATATCGGAAGCAATTATATTTGCAAATTGGGAATAATTTCGAAACATATCCTTAACCCCGAAGAACTTTCCGAAATTCATAAAATTTTAGAAAAACAAACGACTAAAATAGAATCCAAAGAAAGCATTTACAAACTATTGAACGTACAAGCTCATCGAAATGTTACTAACATCATATTTAACGTGAAAATTCCTATTTTCCACAACAATCATTATTCGTTTTTCCACTTAATCCAAATTCCTACAATAGCCCACCGAAAAATAATAACTAAACCCTACATTATCCTGAGCCCAAATGATATTCAACACTACGAGGAGAAATGCCCCGAGATCGGGAAAGTTTTCTACTGCCCCAAACCATCTCAAGGAAATGGAGAAAACAAGAAAACTTCCAACTGCGTTAGTAACCTGGTGCAGAATAAGCCGGCTGATTGTGAACTCAAAAATGGAGACGAAAAAACCGAAATTTTTCAACCAGAAGACAACTACATCCTACTCATCAAAAGTCCAGAGATACAACTCTTCCTGTCCGTTCGCTCCAAAGAACATATCAGGGACTCAACTCATCCATTTCGAGAACTGCAGCATACAACTGAATGAAGTCATCTACGAAGGTCAAACGAAAAATTTTTGGGAGGACATCACCATACACATAACTACCATTAACAAAATAAACTTCATAAATAAAAAACAACTCTAGCGCACCTGAACCGCTAGAAAACTAAATTTCGAAGAAATTATCTTTGAGTGACAAAAAAATGTGCAAAGACGTAATACACTTTTTTACTAATGTTCGAAGAAGAACATTAGTATTAAAATCACTTTGGCCAAAAATTCATATTTCTATATATATATATATATATATATATATATATATATATATATATATATATATATATATATATATATATATATATATATATATATATATATATATATATATATATATATATATATATATATATATATATATATATCATCAAAAAATTTCAGTGAAAAAATCTCAGGAACGCGCAATCCGATTGAGCTGAAATTTTCAGGACACATTGGTGTATATACAGAATAGTGCCAGGTCTCACAAAAAGTTAATTTTAGTGATATTTTTAATAAACCTATTATTTCGTACACAAATAATTTTTGCAAAAATAAAGTTGACGAAATAAATTTTGAACGTGTTTTACATGTGAATCGGATAATGTTTTGGAATTTGTTAACCCCATGTGTGCGCTGGATGCCTAAAAAAAGAACAAGACAACTTGAAAATTTTTAAATTGCGATAACTTTTGACCGAGTTATTCAATCATTACGAAACTTTTAGGACATATTGGTATTATTAAGTTGAAGATTTTTGTAGCTTTTGATGAGCGTGCTGGCCACACTATAGCTAGGGCAGGCACTGAAAGTGAAAACCTTCAAATCATCGTCTTTCTTGAAAAACTGCCGTTTTTTCAAAAAAAAGCCACTCATATGTAAATCTTGTGCTTTGTTTACCTAAACGAAAAAAAAATTTGATATGGTATAACGGGCACGCCTAGTAACCCTTGCCCAATTTAATTATATTTTTAGCATCAAAAACTTCTGTTCACGGAAACTCACGATCCAATGAGCAGAATTAATTGAAATTTGCAGAATGTATTGGTCCTATATAGGACCAAGTCTGATAGAAGTGATTTTGAAATGCGGGTGATTCTGTGCCAGTGGTGCCATCTTGAAAAATCACTAAAAAAGATAACTGCTTTTAGCCCTATAAATTCACACAGTAGCTGGACCTTATTTAAAACCACGTTTGGTAGAAATTTGGTCAAAAAATTCGGTTGGAGCTGCCAGCTATGATAATTTTGGTGTCTTAAATTTGAAAAAATAAAAATTTGGAAGTGAAAACATTAAACCATCGAATTTCCAAAAACTGTCCGTTTCTTACAATAAAACCAATCTGTATACAAATCTTTTGCTTTATCTACACGTTCAAAGTAAAAATTTGGAAATTTCATGTCGGACAAGAACGGTAACCCTTTCCCAGTCAACCTATATTTTTAGCATCAAAAACTTCTGTTCACGGGAACTCACGAATCAATAATCAGATACCATTGACATTTACAGAATGCATTGGAATTAAGTAAAACCAGGTCTGATAGAAGCGATTTTGAATTGTGGGCAACTCTGTGCCAGTGGTGCCATCTTGAAAAATTACAAAGAAAAAAAAAATGCTTTTTGCCCTATGAAATTTGAATAAGTTACCAGATTTTCATGAAATTGACACAGTAGCTGAACCTTACTCTAAACTCTGTTTGATAGAAATTTAGTTGAAAATTTCGATTGGTGCTGCCAGCTATGGTAATTTTTGTGTCTTTGGATTTGAAAATTCGCTCAGGAAAATAAAACTTTTTGCCCTATAACTTCCAGTGCAGTCATGAAATCAATACGAATTTCATACAATTAATTGAACCTACTATAAACATTATTCAGGCCTAATTTGGTTGAAAAGCCACCATAGAGTTGCCAGCTATAGTTGGTTTTGTGTTTGTTTGCAATATCTTTATTAAGCGGTTTTATCGTAGAATTTTCAATTGGTAATGATATTGTAGTGATCATAAACAGCAAATATTAAGCTTTCCATTATTTGAAAAATCTCGCTGCAGGTAATCCTAAATTTCTGTATACTCCTATAACTTCGAATGTAATATAACAACGTGAAGCAGATGTGATATATTTTTGGCTTTGATACTGGCGAAAGGTTGTCAGCACGAGTTGGTATTATAGTTAGTATAGTTAGTATTCATACCGGAAACATTTACAATGAAAATAAATAACCGATGTTTCAATTCCCAAAGTTCTGCAAATTTTTCGGATCGCAGCCCCAAACACCAACTTCAGTTACAGTGCTGCATGCACTGAGCATTTTCTTCATTGATGTTATATGAGATGCTGCTTTCAAAATTTTGTGAAATAAGCAACTGATAACAAATATAATTAACCCGTGTTTTGCTCTCATAAACGTTGAAATTCATGCCAGTGGTAATATCTGAAACCTTCCACCATATGAGTTATAATGCATTCTTGAGACCAAAGTAGAACGTGGCGTTTGAAACAGTTTGGCCGTAATAAGCAGCTCGTGTGGTGGAATATGCACTCAAAACCTGCACGATTCTTCTACTGTTCTTCGAACATTAGTGATTCTAGCGGCTCAGGTGCGCTAGAGTTTTTGTAGAATCAAATCAACCATTCCTTGTTCAAAGCAACAGAACTCAACTATAACACAAATGATGAAAATGTTCAGTGCTGGCAACATTTTCCCAACGAAGCAGCAATAAGTTTACCCTAACAAGCTCATACTTAAATCAAGTTATCCTTTGAATTTCGTTCTCATCGAAGGATTTCGAAAGCTTTAGCGGTTAAAGTAGTTTGAGGCTTCCATCCAAAAAATGTTCAAAACTCGGAAAATTTAAAAATTGGTTTCTTAGTTTTATTGCAAATGTTTTGCATATGAGTATGTAATATGAAGCATCTGTTGATGCAATAGTTACGAAAATGGCTAAAGCTGGTTACCCTGTGTCAGTAGCAAAGCAAAATATATACCAAATCTGCTTAACGTTATACTAAACCCAACCAATAGGTAAATTTCGTTTCGATTGAATCACTGCGCTAGAAGTTATACGGGTGAAAAGAATTTTAGGGTAACCACCCTCAAAACTTTTCAAATGTTTAAAGCGTTAATATTTGTTGTTAATTTTCATTGCAGTATCGTTCCCATTTGCAAATCTAATGACATAATCGCGCAGTAAAGAAATTCCAAAAAAATACAAAAATGGTCATAGCTGGCAGTTCTTTCATGATTTTGGTACGAAATTCTTATAGCATTTGGCTCACATCAAAATTTATTGACTGCGTAAACTTCATTTTGATATCATGACTGCACCGGAAGTTATAGGGAAAAAAGCTTTATTTTGCTTAGCAAATTTGCAAGATTTAGGAGACAAAAATCACCATAGCTGGCAACTCTATTCTAATTTTTATGCCTCATTTTCACCAAACGTTATTTTAAGTAAGATTCAAATATTGTGACAATTTTGTTTCAATCTGATGGCTGAATCGGAAGTTATAGGCCAAAAAACTGCTTTTTTCTCAGTGATTTTTCAAGATGGCACCACTGCCACAGGGTTGCCCGCATTTCAAAATCACTTCTATCAGATCTGGTCCTAAGTGATACTAACATGTCCTGTGAATTTCATTATGTTCGGATAATCCGGTCGTCAGTTCTCGTGAACAGAACTTTCGAGTGCTGAGAACAGAGGTAATTTAGTGATGAGTTGCCGTTCTTGTGCAAATCGGAATTTTAAAACTTTCAAACTGACATGATGCACAAACGTTAAAATTTGTAAATAATTTGAATTTTTTATCAAAAATCAAAATTTTTCAGGAGGTTCAATGATTTGAAGGATTTTTTTTCAAGAGCCTGCCGCAGCTACAGGGTTACCCGCACTACCTTGAAAATCCATGTGTATTAAACTTTGGTAAACATCAATACGCTCTGCAAATTTCACGATAATCCAATGTTTTTGTCAGAAGTAATGACAAATCAAAATTTGAAAAAAAAATCCTTGCCTACTTTTAGGCAAGCTGCACCCACACACGGCTCAAAATTTCCAATTTTTTTGTCGTAGGCAAGCTAACAACATCATAAGTTTTATTTTCCAATACTTGTTTCGAACCAAAATTCACGCTGCTTGGAAATATAGGAGTACCGCAAAATTCACTAAAACGCTTGCCGCCGCCAAAAAGTTTAGGATATCTGAATTTTAGCAAATCGTGGACCTATTTACTAAATACATCTACGTTCTCCGAAAGTTTCAGCTCAATCGAATGGGCCACTCCAGAGATTATCTCCCTTAATCATTTTGATTATATATATATATATACATATATATATATATATATATATATATATATATATATATATATATATATATATATATATATATATATATATATATATATATATATATATATATATATATATATCTATATATACATATATATACATATATATATATATATATATATATATATATATATATATATATATATATATATATATACATATATATAAATATATATATACATATATATATATATATATATATATATATATATATATATATATATATATATATATATATATATATATATATATATATATATATATATATATATATATATGTATATATACACATATATATACATATATATATTTACATATATATATATATAAATATATGTATATATATATATATATATATATATATATATATATATATATATATATATATATATATATATATATATATATATATATATATATATATATATATATATATATATATATATATATATGTATACATAATGTCTTTAATATTCGTATATATTCAAATAATAAAAAAAATATCTAGCGCACCTGAACCACTAGAAACACTTATGTTCGAAGAACAGTAGAAGAATCGTGCAGGTTTTGAGTGCATATTCCACCACATGAGCTGCTTATTACGGCCAAACTGTTTCAAACGCCACGTTCTACTTTGGTCTCAAGAATGTATTATAACTCATATGGTGGAAGGTTTCAGATATTACCACTGTCATGAATTTCAACGTTTAGAGAGCAAAACACGGGTTAATTTTATTCGTTATCAGTTGCTTTTGTTATCACAAAATTTCGAAAGCAGCATCTCATATAACATCAATGAGAAAAATGCTCAGTGCCTGTTGCACTGTAACTGAAGTTGGTGTTTGGGGCTGCGATCCGAAAAATTTGCAGAACTTTGGGAAATGAAACATCGGTTATTTATTTTCATTGTTAATGTTTCCGGTATGAATACTACTATAACTGTAAGGATTTATTGATACAAAAGTAGCACAACCGACTCGTGCTAGCAACCTTTCGCCAGTATCAAAGCCAAAAATATATCACATCTGCTTCAGGTTGTTATATTACATTCGAAGTTATAGGAGTATAAAAAAACTTAGGATTACCTGCAGTTTTTTCAAATAGTGGAAAGCTTAATATTTGCTGTTTATTGTCACTACAATATCATTACCAATTGAAAATTCTACGATAAAACCGCTTAATAAAGATATTGCAAACAAACACAAAACCAACAATAGCTGGCAACCCTATCGTGACTTTTCAACCAAATTTGGCCTGAATAATGTTTATAGTAGGTTCGATTAATTGTATGAAATTCGTATTGATTTCATGACTGCACTGGAAGTTATAGGGCAAAAAGTTTTATTTTCCTGAGCGAATTTTCAAATCCGAAGACACAAAAATTACCATAGCTGGCAGCACCAATCGAAATTTTCAACTAAATTTCTATCAAACAGAGTGTAGATTAAGGTTCAGCTACTGTGTCAATTTCATGAAAATCTGGTTACTTATTCAAATTTCATAGGGCAAACAGCAGTTTTTTTTCTTTGTAATTTTTCAAGATGGCACCACTGGCACAGAGTTGCCCACAATTCAAAATCGCTTCTATCAGACCTGGTCCTACTTAAGTCCAATGCATTCTGTAGATTTCAATTGTATCTGATTATTGATTCGTGAGTTCCCGTGAACGGAAGTTTTTGATGCTAAAAATATAGGTTGACTGGGAAAGGGTTACTGTTCTTGTCCGACATGAAATTTCCAAAGTTTTTCCTGGGACGTGTAGATAAAGCAAAAGATTTGTATACAGATTGGTTTTATTGTAAGAAACAGACAGTTTTTGGAAATTCGAATGTTTAATATTTTCACTTCCAAATTTTTTTTTTTTCAAATTTAAGACACCCAAATTATCATAGCTGGCAGCTCCAACCGAATTTTTTGACCAAATTTCTACCAAACGTGGTTTTAAATAAAGTTCAGCTACTGTGTGAACTTCGTCATAATCGAACGATTCAATCAGAATTGATAGGGCTAAAAGCAGTTATCGTTTTTAGTGATTTTTCAAGATGGCACTACTGGCACAGAATCACCCGCATTTCAAAATCACTTCTATCAGACCTGGTCTTATGTAGGGCCAATACATTCTGCAAATTTCAATTTATTCTGCTCATTGGATAATGAGTTTCCGTGAACAGAAATTTTTGATGCTAAAAATATAGGTAAATTGGGCAAGGGTTACCAGGCGTGCCCGTTATACTATATCAAATTTTTTTTTGTTTATGTTAACAAAGCAGAAGCTTTACATATGAGTGGCTTTTATTTTGAAGAAGCGGCAGTTTTTCAAGAGAGACGATGATTTGGAGGTGTTCACTTTCAGTGCCTGCCGTTGCTGCAGGGTTGCCAGCGCGCATCAAAAGCTACACAAATCTACAACTAAATAATACCAATATGTCCTTAAAATTTCGTAATGATTGAATAGTTCTGTCAAAAGTTATCGCAATTTAAAAATGTTCAAGTTTTCCCGTTCTGTTTTTAGGCACCCAGCGCAGACATGGGGCTAAAAAATTCCAAAACATTATCCGATTCACATGTAAAACACGTTCAAAATTTATTTGTTTAGCATTTTTTTTGCTAAACTTATTTGTGTACGGAATAATAGGTATATTAAAAATATCACTAAAATGGCCGCCGGTGCCAAAGGGTTAAAGATTATTAACTTTTTGTGAGACCTGTCACTATTCTGTATTTACATCAATGTGTCCTGAAAATTTCAGTTCAATCGGATAGCGCGTTCCTGAGATTTTTTCACTGAAATTTTTTGATGATATGTATATATATATATATATATATATATCTATATATATATATATATATATATATATATATATATATATATATATATATATATATATATATATATATATATATATATATATATATATATATATATATATATATATATATATATATATATATATATATATATATATATATATATATATATATATATATATATATATATATATATATATATATATATATAGAAATATGAATTTTTGGCCAAAGTGATTTTAATACTAATGTTCTTCTTCGAATATTAGTAAAAACAAACCCTAGTGCGTCAGAACCGCTAGAAACACTAATGTTCGAAGAACAGTAGAGGATTTATGCAGATTTCATTTATTTATTTATTTATTTTCAAGCCAAACAAGGCATATAACAAAAAATAATAATAACAAATTACAATGTGAAAGGGTTAAAGAGGGGGGGTCGAGTGTGTATTCTACTACTACTTACTTTTCCTACTTAAAACTAATACACCCTAAGTAAAAATAGAATCAAAGCTGATTTTAGTTTCGGTGACTTCATCGAAATGTACAGCGATAGAAAAGTGTTTGAGGTTGTCATACGAGAAATGTGCAGATCTTAGAAAATTTAAACATTGTTTACTTATTTTCATGTCAAATGTTTGCGACGAAAATACTTAATGCAAGCATACACTGGAAGGAAAATAACAAAAAGGCCTAGTGCTGGCAGCCCTTTCCTAGCACCGTAGCAAAAAATATGTCACATCTGCCTTACGTTGAAGTCAACCTGCTGTGCGATTTTCGTATTGACCCAATGACTACATTCGAAGTTATAGGGATGCAAATAAATTTAGGGCAACCATTCGCAAAAATTTTCAAATCATCTTGATTTTCATATTTGGTGTTTATTTTCACTATCAGATCACTACGATTTGAAAATTCTATGACAAAAACCATTTACTAAAGGTATGCCAAAAAAATACAAAAACGCCCACAGCTGTAAACCCAATCATTGTTTTGAAATTTAGTTTCTACTGAATACTGTCTTTGAAAGTTTTTATTTGCCATTTGAATTTGGTTATGATTCAATGACTGTACTGAAAGCTATAGGGCAAAAAGCTTTATTTACTTCAGGAATTTTCCAAATTTAAGACACCAAAACTACCAAAGCTGGCAGCTCCACCCGATTTTTTCAATCATATTTCTCATAAACGTGATTTAAACTAAGAGTCAGCTTCTGTGTGACTTTCGTCAAAATCGAATGATTGAATCAGAATTTATAGGGCCAAAAGCAGCTATTTTTCCTAGCGACTTTTCAAAATGGCACCACTGGCACAAAATTGCCCGCATTTCAAAATCACTTCGATCAGACTTGGTCCTACTTAATACCAATACATTCTGTAAATTTCAACTAAGTCTGATAATCAGATCGTGAGTTTCCGTGAACAGAAATTTTTGATGCTAAAAATATAGGTTAATTGGGAGAGGGTTAATAGGCGTGCCAGCTGTAAAATTTCAAAGTTTTTACTCTGGCTGTGTAGACAAAGTAAAAGATTTATATAAGAGTGGTTTTTTTTCCAAGAAACGACATTTTTTTCCGGAGAGTCGATGATTTGGAGGTTTTCGCTTTCAGCACCTGCCCTAACTACAAAGCTGCCAACATGCTCATAAAAAGCAACACAAATTTACAACTTAATAATACCAATATGTTTTGAAGGTTTCATATTGATTGAATAGCTCTGTCAAAAGATTTGAAATTTTCCCGTTCTCTTTTTAGGCACCTAGCGCACACATGGGGTTAAAGAATCCCCAAACACTATCCAATTCACACTACGAACACGTTTGAAATTCATTCCGTTACCTTAATTTTTGCAAAAGTTATTTGTGGACGGAACAATAGGTATATCAAAAATATCACTCAAATGGCCGCCGGCATCAAAGGGTTAAAGATTATTGACATTTAGTGAAATCTGGACCTATTCTACACATACACTAATGTGTTCTGGAAGTTTCAGCTGAATCGAATGGCGCATTTCTGAGATATATATATATATATATATATATATATATATATATATATATATATATATATATATATATATATATATATATATATATATATATATATATATATATATATATATATATATATATATATATATAAATATATATATATATATAAATATATATATATATATATATATATATATATATATATATATATATATATATATATATATATATATATACATAGTAGAAACTCTTTATAGGCAACTAATTAATGTCAGCCTAGCTGCCGATTTCGAAGTTTTGCCTATATCATGTATAGAAAATTGTGGAAATATGCTTGGGTTTTGTAGCAATTAAGAGACGCATATAACACATATATGTATAAGTAATTAATTTCAAAAATATATAATTTGAGAAGAGTATAAAACATTGTTAAGAAATCTAGATATATATTATCGTATAAAGTTATTTTTTTTGAAAAATGTGAAGTTATTTTAGCTTGGCTCACTTTGTTTCTCTCATTTTCCTTAATTGTTTTCTGCTTAGTTGAATATAACATTAAAATTTCACTTAGTGGATAAGAATTTTCTTCAAAAATTGATTGAAGGTTACAGTCGCCTCCGAATCTAAATTTTCAGATTCTTCGATACACTCGAAATCAGTGATTTCGACTGTTTCAGCATTCTCGTTAGAATAATTTGCATTTCTTTCAGAAAGCCAATCGTTGATCTTGTCTGCATCACAAACGGTATTTGTTGTTTGTATGAGTAAATTTTGGAGTCGAAGAGTTTCTGCAGCTAGGTCGCGTTGAAGGTTAGACCGAGGAATATTATCTTCTTCATTGCAATCTTCATCGTCCACTTTTATTAGTTTTCTGAAAATTTTTGTTATGCAGTTGGTTCCCAAATCTCCCCGTGCTTTGGATCAGAAATAGATTATCCTCTTTAAATCATTTTCGGTAGTTTCACTGCTAATCAAATGAGTCAGTAAATATTCTTTGTAGGATTTCTTAGTTAAACGAATGGCGTTCTAATCCATTGGCTGAAGTAAAGGAGTACAATTTGGTGGAAACCACATTATAGTAGGGGAGCCTGGGATGCTAAGTTTGCAGTTACTAAAGCGTCATGGGGACCTATTGGATTGTGAAGATTAGGTTCTAAAATGAAAAAAAGTTTATGTCAAGTTTTCCATTTTAGTGGGGGGGGGGGGGGGGAGATCGTGTAAAAATGTTCAAAAACGTAAAAAAAAACAGTTACATGGAAATACTCGAGCGCGTCAGACATTTATAGTGTATATGCGCTTTGTCTTTCTGATAGCCGATAGATATTTATCTGACGATTAACTGGTGGGGGGTGGCCATAAAAAGAGGTAAAAAAACACAAACAAAAAAAGTTATTCGAGCGTGTCAGATATTCAGAGGGAATGTTAAGTGAACTCAAAAAAGTGTCCTATCTAAATGACTGACGATTTGGACGTGACCAAAAGACATGACTGATTTCTGAAAATGTAAAAAAAAATTGTTACCTTGAAATACTCGAGCGCGTCAGAGTTTTATACAGAGGGTTCCACTTGATGTCTTAGTTGTCCTAAATGATAATCTGACAATTATATGGAGGGATATTGTTAATCTGACAATTTGAAAAAAAAAAATTCGTTTCTTCTTTTTATTACTGGATGAAATATATATATATATATATATATATATATATATATATATATATATATATATATATATATATATATATATATATTGTCACCGTTATCGCTAACGCGCACTAAAAACCCTGCTTTCCTAACTAGGGCGCAAGGGCGGCAGTCTTCGGGCGGCTTCTGCTCGCGAAGAAAAAGGTCGCGGGTGGGCGCCACTCGCTTCTATTTCGAAGAACTGCCTCTCTACCGTCGCCCTGAAGCGAGAAGAGAGTAACGGGTCCCGTTAAGCAACACCACGTAATGTATGGAAAGAAGGATCAACCGATCGATATCTATAAATTTTCTCGCGTAAACGCAAACACCGAGTTTATCTTTTACAAACACTGCACATTTAATTCACTTTCGGTCGGTTAACAAAATACAATTCGACCAACACTTAAATTCTATTGGCGCCAAATTCAACTATAGATTTGTATAATTACGACCTATACGCGTATCACTCAACTAATTCTGAACGAGCAACTTAATCTACTCCTAATTCGCAAATATCTATATGAATATACTAACAATAATTAAAGTATATTAACCTGATCAATCCCTCGTTGGGGCCCTGCTGTAGTCGAAGCTCGTTGCATGCGTATCCTTGTTACTATATCCCGACACCGACACACTCTGCTACGTCGTCTTCGTTAATTTCCTTCGCTTTCCTCGCTAGCCACACTTCTGTCTTCCAATCCGCCACTATACCAGCTACTCGTGTCTGTCTTCAATTTTCCATCGTCTTCAACTCTGCTACCAAACTTGATATCAATCCTCCGACGATCATGTAACAAAAAGATTATGTTAACTCCTGGCCAGATTCGATCGATCCACGTCTAAACGCTTACCGGGTCCAATTCAAAAAGAGGGCGATTTTTCGCTTCCCGGTGCCCAGGAAGACTTTTGGCGGCAGCGGGATTTTCAAATTCCGTTGATTGAACTCAACAGAGTTCATTCTCCTCAAACCGGGTGGTGAATTTCCATTTCACCACGCGATCCGATTCGGGACGGTCCGATTTTGGAACATCTTAACTGACGTTTTCCCTTCATGACATTTCGACATATCAACATTTGTATACGTCAATTGTGTTGTCGGCAAATCAACCTGTGAGCACCACAGCCTTTCGATACATTTTCAGGTAAGTAAGAGTTTCGTATTTATTTTCTCGGCTCCGACAACAACAGCTCCGCAAACCTCCCAGTTTCCTTCCATCTGATCGCTATCAGATGAGAACCCCGTCGCGTTAATGATGTGATAATTCGTGCCGACCTTCCATATTCAAATTCGTGCGTGCCGCAAGTATCGTATGTGCAAGTGCCCCGACCCGTATGTTGATATTCTTCTGATCCCAGTTTCCCTACGCGTATGGCGACTATCCTTCGCGCCTCGGGTCGATTATGTTAATCTTTCGCATTAACTCCATTCGCCATACGATCAGTGGTTTTGCGTTAGGAAATCGGCAATTCGGCAACCGCTCGGTATCCCTCGTATGTAGGTCAATTGTTGGCCTAGGTCTGGTGTCGTCGACATTGACGGCTAGGCCCATACGTTGCTCTGCCGGGTGTATGGATTTGTGGCATAATGATCTGATTCGGGATATCTCGTCGATTTTCTGGCGTTTTAATTAGCCACGCGATTTGGTAATTGCCGTTGATGGATATGGTGCTGTATATGCGTTCAATTTAGTCGTGTTGTTCTACTGTTCAATGTGTCGATGTCCATCTGCGTTGTGCGTCAGTTAAACGTTTGTTTTAATTATGTGTCGTTCGTCGTATGCTCCGTCGGCATGATTTGTGTTACTCAACTAACTGAATCATAATTAAGTTACAGTCGGGAAATGTGAACTAACTTAATCTAACTTAAATTAAATTCGTGCCTGCAATATCTAATTAATTAACCTAATCCTATTTAACATTAAAATCGTAAATTGCGAATGTTATCCAATCTCCATCGTTCTCTTTTAGAGGACGATGGAGATTTTTTTTTTTTTATTATTATTTTTATTATTATTATGAAAAATAGCAAACGCCGTGACACCCCCCTCGCTTCAGAGAATTCAGTGGGAATTCTCGGCCCAATTTCTCCCACTATAAACCGTAGTTGGCCTTAATTCGGAACTGAAAATTACGTTGTAATGAAGATTCTTTAGCCGATTGTATTTCCGAGCTCGATAACGTTATTGCAGCTATAGAAATTCTGAATTGGAACATTCAATCTACGCTTCCACTACACACTTTTCCCATGCATGCTTTTATGTAACTCTGATTAGATTTGTATGGTGTCGGTATTTGTTTACTCTATATTTTATAAGATTCTAATGCCGGGTGATCTGGATTTTAGGCTAACTACGCTGACGCAGACAGAAATGAAAAAAAACGCAAGTAAAACGTCTCGCCACCCAGAAGAAAGGAAAAAAAACACTAAACCCGAAAGGAAAGGAAAAGGAAAAAAAACAATAAACCCGAAATATGGTAAAGGAAACAAAAAAAACCCACCACCAAAGACTCGGTAATTATTTCCTGATTATAATTAAGAACTAATATCAATTGATGTAACTAACCCCTATATAAATTTATTCTAAACGACTAATCATAAAATAGATACATCATAAAATCTAATCATTAAATTTAAATAAATTCTCTATCCCACCACCAAAACAATTCGCTTCGCAGCCGAACCCCTATTAAGATTGAATCTAGCCTATCTAGTTTCCTTTTCATCCATTAGTTTGTCTATTTTTCGGTACATACCGATCTAAATGCAAATCACTAAACTTAAACTTTTCCCAAATAGTAAATTCAAAGTATAATTATTTTTTCCATACCTTATTCAACCACCCATACCTCAACATTTCGAAAGTATATGATATTCTATAATCTACTAGATTTCTTACCGAATGCATCAATCAGCTAAAAAAAAAACTCAACCAATTATTATAAAAGTGTGGAACTATCACGTAGGTCTATCTCTATATTCAGCTAAGCTGCGAATACAATAACGCATAGCTACCTACCTACCCTAACGATCTTATAATGTACCTACTACCCTAACGATCTTAAAATATAACCCACCACCACTATCTGAACTATCTTTCTTATCCTACCCTAAATTCGCTTGATTCGTGCGCCCTTAGCCCGTACCGACCGATCTATCTTCGCCACCTAAATATTTCTTTAAATCCTTCGCGTGCCAATTACCGACCGCTTTTCCCCTTTCGTCGACAAGCTCGAAAGTCCAGGCAGATGTTTTCGCTTTTATTGTGAAAGGACCGACGAACGTTGGAGCTAATTTCGCCGCGAAGTGCTTACTAGCGTCGGATAAGACGTAGTTTTTCCTCCACACCTTGTCTCCTACCTGGAAATTTTCTGTTCGCCGGCGAAGATCGTAGCGTTTTTTACTGGACGAGGCGGCCTGCTGCATTCTGCGATTCACTTCTTTGCGAACCTCTTCAAGAGTTTCCGCATTCCTCAAGGGCAGAAATTCGCCCCCCGGGTCCACCGGAGGTTCTATTCCATCTCGGTATGTAACCATCTCTCTTCCAAAATTCAAGAAATACGGAGAAAAGCCCGTGACCTCGTGTCTGTAGGTTCGCAAGGCGCATGCGATCTTAGCTAGATGTACGTCCCACAAACGATGGTTGTCTGTCGCGTAACATCGCAACATACATTTAATATCTTGGTTGCGACGTTCCGCCGGGTTAGCTTGAGGATGGTATAGAGCCGTATAACTCACGCGCACGCCATAACCTTCCACCGCTTTCTTAAAGTGGCCTCCGCGGAACTGTACCCCATTATCGCACACTAATACCTTAGGAACCCCGTATACTAGAAACACCTGTTCTTCCAGCAAGCGAAACACTGCTGCTGCTGTTGCAGTCCTTACGGGTAATACTACTGAGTATTTCGTAACATAATCTATAATGGTCAGTATATAGGAATGACCCCGCGTAGATCTCGGTAACGGCCCTACTAGATCTATGCATATCATCTCCCACGGGTCCTTCGCTTCGCCTACTCGGGATGACATTAAACCCACCGGAGCCTTCCTTATAACTTTGCAGGCCTGGCATACCTTGCACTTTTTTACGTATTCCCCGATATCTTTCTTCATTCCAGGCCAATAGAAGTTCTGAGCGACGCGCGCTAATGTCCGGTCGGCACCCATATGGCCAGCTTTCGGATCATCATGACATCGATAAAGAATGGATCTTCTTTCAGCCTTCGGTACCACCCTCTTCCAGGCTGTACCCGTCCCGAGGTCGGAAAACCGTTTCCACAGCGTGTCGTTTGTGACCTTCCACTTGGGATACTTCTGAGGGTCGTTTCGAACATTTTCAATCATTCTTTCCAACCACGGATCCGTTGCTTGGGGCGCCGCAATGTCATCCACCTCTACCACTGCCCGAGAGAGCGCATCTGGAACCAAATGCTCCTTCCCCTTACGATGGATCACCTCGAAATCGAATTGTTGGAGGCGTACCGCCCACCTTGCCAATCTACCAGTCGGGTCTTTCAGCTGGCTCAGCCACACCAACGAATGATGGTCCGTAATCACGATGAATTTGGTCCCTTCTATGTATGGCCGGAACTTCTCCACGGCCCACAGTACCGCTAGACACTCTCTCTCCGTCACAGAGTACTTCCTTTCTTGTTTGGATAATGCGCGACTAAGGTAACATATCACCTTTTCGCCCGTAGCATGCGCCTGGCTCAGCACAGCCCCTATTCCCACGTCTGAAGCATCAGTTTGGACCTTGAAGGGAAGTTCAAAATCTGGGCACGCTAGTATCGGAGCCGTGGACAGTTTACGTTTACACTCGACGAATGCCTGCTCACAGTCAGTGGACCAACAAAACTTGCGTCCTTTTTTAAGTAGGTCGCTTAGCGGCGCAACCATGGTGGCATGGTTCGGGATAAACCGCCGATACCAAGACACCATGCCCAGCAACTGCCTAACTTGCTTAACCATCTTAGGCCGCGGGAACTCGCTGATGGCCTCCACTTTCTCGGAGTCTACCTGCAGCCCCTCCTCGTTCACCACATATCCCAGATATTTAAGCTGCGGCCTGCAGAATTGACATTTCTCTTTCGAAACTCGTAGCCCCTCTTCTCGCAATCTTGAGAATACCTCTCGCAGTACCTCCACATGTCGCTCAAAGGTGTCCGTCACCACAATTATATCATCGAGATACGTGAAAACGTATGGCTCGAGAGTTGGACCCAGGACGGTATCAATTAGGCGCTGCCACGTTGCACCCGAATTGTGGAGTCCGAAAGGCATTCGCAAAAAATGAAAGAGGCCCCTCCCAGGTACCGTAAATGCCGTATATGGCTGTGAATTTTTCACCATGGGTACTTGCCAGTACGCTGACTTCACATCCAGCGTAGACAAATACCTCGCATTCCGTAGCTTGTCTAGCGTTGCTGCGATATATGGCAAGGGGTACGCGTCTTTTTCCGATACTGAATTCAGTTTTCTGAAATCCACACAGAACCTATATCGTCCATCCTTCTTCCGGACTAACAAAATTGGTGACGACCAGGGACTCGCCGATGGCTCCACTACCCCCATCTCCAGCATCTCATCCAGCTCTGAGTTTATTTGACGCTGTACTGCAGGAGAGACCGGATAATACCGCTGTTTAATCGGGGCCGCCGTCGTCTTTATCACATGCTCCACTGACTTAGCACAGCCCAAACCATCGCCCATCAATCGGAACTGTTCCTCCAACAGCCCCGCCAGAGCCTCTGCCTCCGCCTCCGATAGATGAGATTGACTCCGTAGCGACTTACTCGTTCCAGCCTCTGCCGCAGCTACCGACGTCCACTGTCGTCCCTTCATGTCCAAAACGACACCAAACCGCTCCCAAAAGTCAACTCCCAAAATAACTTGCTGAGGAATGTTTGGGATTACTAACACCTCCAGCAAATAACGACGTCCATTCAAGGCGAAATTCAACTTCACCGCTCCTGATACCGAACACATATCGCCGTTGGCGAGTCGTACCTCACAAATTCCATCACGGATCAGCGTTAATTCTTTCCCTGCTAATAGTGACCATCCCTTCTCCCCTATGATCGTGCGACTCGCCCCTGAGTCTAACAATCCTTCCATGATTACGCCCTCTATTTCCACATGCAAGTGCGGGCGACTATCATGGTCATTTTCTGCCAGCGCGTAGTCTACCTTTGGGGAATGTCCCGACCGCTGCGGCCTCTCCGTAGTGCTCCCTTGGCCGCCTAGTGAGCACGCTGATCGTTTCCCGACCCCTGTATCCTACCCCGATTTCGGCCCTCCTGGCTGCTACCTCTCGCCTGACAATTCGGACACGCAGATCGCATCACCCCTTGGCGACCACACCCGAAACAACGCCGAGGCTCCCTGCACTCTCGGGACATGTGCCCTTCACGCTTGCAGTTCCAACACTGTACCTGTCGCTGTCCCGCCAACGCTGCCACTTGATCCGCGATTCCCGGCCCCACATACGCTAGATCGGGCTCTAAACAACGCCTAGAACGCGTGTTTGGTGGTACAAAAGCCGCTATTGATGCCCTTGTAGCATCCAAAGTCCGACCCATCTTTACTAACTCCGCGATCGACTCGACTGGAGTCAAACAGAGCTTCTGCTGGTAAAACGGTGCGATGTTGCGTCGCAGAACGCGCAGCTTTTCCTGCTCCGTGCAGTTAACCTTAAGGCGACTGAACAAGCGCTCCATGGTCGCCACGTACACCCCCATGGACTCACTTTCTCCCATCGTTCTCTTCCGGATCTCGTCCCACAGACGGTCCTCGTAGTCAGACGGCAGGAACTCTGCTTTCAGTTCTTGCACCAGTTCGTCCCAGCACTTAACCCGCGTTCGATTCGCGCGAAACCATATGAGCGCTTTTGCGTCGAAGAGATCTACCGCCGACGTAAACAGCTGTGACTTCGAAAGCCCTCGGGCCTGCCGTAACTCCTCAACGCGCTCCAAAAAGGCATTCACCGATCCACTTGAATCGCCCGTAAACTTAAGGCCCCACGTTGGGCGCCAATTTGTCACCGTTATCGCTAACGCGCACTAAAAACCCTGCTTTCCTAACTAGGACGCAAGGGCGGCAGTCTTCGGGCGGCTTCTGCTCGCGAAGAAAAAGGTCGCGGGTGGGCGCCACTCGCTTCTATTTCGAAGAACTGCCTCTCTACCGTCGCCCTGAAGCGAGAAGAGAGTAACGGGTCCCGTTAAGCAACACCACGTAATGTATGGAAAGAAGGATCAACCGATCGATATCTATAAATTTTCTCGCGTAAACGCAAACACCGAGTTTATCTTTTACAAACACTGCACATTTAATTCACTTTCGGTCGGTTAACAAAATACAATTCGACCAACACTTAAATTCTATTGGCGCCAAATTCAACTATAGATTTGTATAATTACGACCTATACGCGTATCACTCAACTAATTCTGAACGAGCAACTTAATCTACTCCTAATTCGCAAATATCTATATGAATATACTAACAATAATTAAAGTATATTAACCTGATCAATCCCTCGTTGGGGCCCTGCTGTAGTCGAAGCTCGTTGCATGCGTATCCTTGTTACTATATCCCGACACCGACACACTCTGCTACGTCGTCTTCGTTAATTTCCTTCGCTTTCCTCGCTAGCCACACTTCTGTCTTCCAATCCGCCACTATACCAGCTACTCGTGTCTGTCTTCAATTTTCCATCGTCTTCAACTCTGCTACCAAACTTGATATCAATCCTCCGACGATCATGTAACAAAAAGATTATGTTAACTCCTGGCCAGATTCGATCGATCCACGTCTAAACGCTTACCGGGTCCAATTCAAAAAGAGGGCGATTTTTCGCTTCCCGGTGCCCAGGAAGACTTTTGGCGGCAGCGGGATTTTCAAATTCCGTTGATTGAACTCAACAGAGTTCATTCTCCTCAAACCGGGTGGTGAATTTCCATTTCACCACGCGATCCGATTCGGGACGGTCCGATTTTGGAACATCTTAACTGACGTTTTCCCTTCATGACATTTCGACATATCAACATTTGTATACGTCAATTGTGTTGTCGGCAAATCAACCTGTGAGCACCACAGCCTTTCGATACATTTTCAGGTAAGTAAGAGTTTCGTATTTATTTTCTCGGCTCCGACAACAACAGCTCCGCAAACCTCCCAGTTTCCTTCCATCTGATCGCTATCAGATGAGAACCCCGTCGCGTTAATGATGTGATAATTCGTGCCGACCTTCCATATTCAAATTCGTGCGTGCCGCAAGTATCGTATGTGCAAGTGCCCCGACCCGTATGTTGATATTCTTCTGATCCCAGTTTCCCTACGCGTATGGCGACTATCCTTCGCGCCTCGGGTCGATTATGTTAATCTTTCGCATTAACTCCATTCGCCATACGATCAGTGGTTTTGCGTTAGGAAATCGGCAATTCGGCAACCGCTCGGTATCCCTCGTATGTAGGTCAATTGTTGGCCTAGGTCTGGTGTCGTCGACATTGACGGCTAGGCCCATACGTTGCTCTGCCGGGTGTATGGATTTGTGGCATAATGATCTGATTCGGGATATCTCGTCGATTTTCTGGCGTTTTAATTAGCCACGCGATTTGGTAATTGCCGTTGATGGATATGGTGCTGTATATGCGTTCAATTTAGTCGTGTTGTTCTACTGTTCAATGTGTCGATGTCCATCTGCGTTGTGCGTCAGTTAAACGTTTGTTTTAATTATGTGTCGTTCGTCGTATGCTCCGTCGGCATGATTTGTGTTACTCAACTAACTGAATCATAATTAAGTTACAGTCGGGAAATGTGAACTAACTTAATCTAACTTAAATTAAATTCGTGCCTGCAATATCTAATTAATTAACCTAATCCTATTTAACATTAAAATCGTAAATTGCGAATGTTATCCAATCTCCATCGTTCTCTTTTAGAGGACGATGGAGATTTTTTTTTTTTTATTATTATTTTTATTATTATTATGAAAAATAGCAAACGCCGTGACAATATATATATATATATATATATCGTTTAAAGATGTGACATCCGAAATTACGACCGTAGCATAAGCGTTGCTAGATTTTCTTCGAATACGTTTCACTTTACGATATTGCAAGATATTCAAAAATTTTTTTAATGTTTCATGTGTAAACTTTTTAGTTTTTTCACAAGTTTCTTTTTCACAAAATACACATTTAAAAAAACACAAATTATTTAAAAAAACACAACAAACAAACCAACGCGTCTGGTCCAGTGAAATGCGACATAAAAAAGGCGAAACTTCGGCAAAATTAGGGGAAAGCTGAATTTTGGTGTGAACCTTTAACTTTTTCTTGTAACTATAACCGTTTTGGAGATATATTGATCTAAACATTTGCTACTAACAGCATCTTCTTTCTCAACGGAATGTTGATATCCGATTTTGACTACGACTTGGAATGTTTGCGAGTTTATTTTTCTATGTTTAAGAAGCGCAGAAAAAAAACATGCAAACAAACTTATCTACCGCACTCCAAAGTATGCTCCGAAAAAAAAGAGAAAAGTGTGCTCCGGAAAGTTATCCTCCCCTTTCCATAAAATGGTATCCCTCAGCTTCCATCTGAAATATTCAGAAATGAGCTCGTTGCCTGCTTTTTGCCCACTGTTAAACAAGATAAGATCAGTTTTTATCCTGCAATTTTTTTCATTTATTGATGATTTTAGCTGCATCGTCAGATTATATGTTTTTCGTAATCCTGATAGGATTTCCTTCAAAATAAAAAAAAAATTAATCGCGCTCGAGTATTTCGAGGTGAGGTTTTTTTTACAACTTTGTGACTCGCCCATTTCCTTAAGCCACGCTCAAATTGTCAGATTATTGAAATATACTCTTTTCTGGATGTACTTAACTTACCTTGTCTTAATCTGACGCGCTCGAGTTTTTCTGAAGATCAATTTTTTTTTTACTAATCTGACGGGCTTCCCTCAACGCACCCCACTATATTAAGGGCTCATATATGGTTTTTCAAAGGTTCACATTGCACGGTGCAGGGCTTCTCCCCATATGATTTTCTGACGCGCTCGAGTAACGCGAGAAATCCCCGCTTGGGCTCCCCTACTATTATTGATATGAGATCATCGTCGCTGCTAATTGTTTTTGTATGGCAAGGAGCGTTGTCAATTAATAGTACCGCATGTGTTGGAAGATTTTTCGATCGAAGATAGTCTCGAACTTCCGGAACAAATACTTCATGAAACCATTGCACGAATATAACAGACGTTGATTTATTGCTTTTGTAATCAACCGGCATCTTAGATGTATTAGTTTTGGCTGACTTTCTAGGTTTGGCTGTCTCTCTAGGTATGGCTGACTTTCCAATCACTAAAAGTTTAATTTCATGATTTCCTGAAGCATTTGCACAAGCCAGGAAAGTTATTCTTTCTTTTGCCATTTTTCGTTCTGGTGCTGATTTTTCCCATGCTGCAACATATGTTTTAGCTGGTAGCATCTTCCAAAAAAGACTGCTTTCATCAGCGTTTTTGGTAATCTGTAAGTTTGGTTATTTGTAAGTTGAGATTAGCGTATGTAGTTTTGAAATTTTTCTACGAATGGTTCCACGGCATCAGTATTGGAGAACAATTTTTTCGACAAACTTTTAATGGCCTGTTTCCCGACGTTTTTTTCAAATTCGCAAACCATCCATTGCTGGCGTTAAATCCTCCCTCTTTCTCAGGGTTCAAATTGTAGATATGGACAGCTTTTTGCTTTAATACTATACTGGTAACTGGTAGATTTTTTTGCGCTGTCTCATAAACAACTGAAATAGTTTTGCTTCCTTTTGGAGATATTCAAGTTGACGTAACTTCCGTTTATTTCCATTTTTGATTCAGTTGATCCAACGAACTCTAATCTTTTCTTCACTTTTTTTAATTTTAGATATTGTGGTTTTGTGAATATTATATTTTCCGGCAATCGATTCGTATGATTCAAATCGACGAACGCCTTTTCGGAACCATAATTACCTTAATCAAGAATAACACTATCATTTATTCTTAATCCAACGATACATGTATACATACCTCGCTAAATGGTTTCAAATACTAATTTAATTTCCACTTTAGCATAATCATAAACATACACAAACCGCAACGAAACTAACGAAGGCTGCCTGCACTTGCAAACAGACGTGCTTTCTTTTAAGTGAAGAATAGAAAAATGCGTGATTCCTGGAAACAAAGGACACCAAACAGAATAATGGATTTTTTTTTATATTTTTTGTTTGCTTAGTGAATCCAATATCCAGTTGCTTATATCAATTCAAAACTTTTTTTTTGCCGGAAATTATGTCCTGCTTATATCGAGTAGTTGCCATTAACGAGGGTTGCTTATAACGACTTCCTACTGTATATATATATATATATATATATATATATATATATATATATATATACATATATATATATATATGTATAATATATATATATATATATATATATATATATATATATATATATATATATATATATATATATATATATATATGTATAATATATATATATATATATATATATATATATATATATATATATATGTATATATATATGTATATATATATGTATATATATATATATATATATATATATATATATATATATATATATATATATATATATATATATATATATAAATATGTATATATATATGTATATATATATAGATATATATATATATATATATAGATATATATATCTATATATATATATATATATATATATATATATATATATATATATATATATATATATATATATATAAATATATATGTATATATATATATATATATATATATATATATATATATATATATATATATATATATATATATATATATATATATGTATAAATATATATATATATATATATATATATATATATATATATATATATATATATATATATGTATATATATGTATATATATATATATATATATATATATATATATATATATATATATATATATATGTATATATATATATATATATATATATATATATATATATATATATATATATGTATGTATATATATATATATATATATATATATATATATATATATATATATATATATATATATATGTATATATATGGAATTATGAATTTTCGGTCAAATCGATTTTAATACTAATGCTCTTCGAACATTAGAAAAACATCATTACAAGCGTGCAAAATTCATTCACTTATCAATCCATCCGTCCGCGAATCATCTCCAAATGACAAAGAGCGAAAGTAAAGCAATTAAGTCAATGGTATACAAGTTAACATGAGTTTCCGGTTAATCGCAGCTAACGCATTCCATTTAGGTCATACGATTCCATAAATTGATTATCACCGCGTTGCATTTTTTCCGCGTTTCACGAAAATATCCATAAATTGCTTGAATCATCAATGCGATAGAATTCGGTGCAGATTAGTAATTAAGTCACGTTTTGTATGTTTAAGCATATTTCGATTTCAGAATATAAGCTGAATTGTAATTACAAATAAGGTTCAGTTGAATTTTGGTACCAATAAAGAATACAACGTAAACAGGTGTTCTTCTTTTATTTACCATCCGGCGGACGAGAAGCTTAACTTACATGGATCAAGTACTAACGGTTACGACATGAGCGTGACCACACCTACTTATGACGAAAAAGGATGCAAACATGCCTAGAAATCATCCCGAAATAACTGGTTTTTAGGTGAATGAAGAGTACTGTTTTCGGTTGTGTCCAAGTCTAGGGAGACGGGCACCTAAATTGAAAGTGCTAGAAGTGTATGTTGCCTCTGTTATGCTCTTGTTAATTAAATTAGAGTACAAATGGAGCAAGATCGACGTGAAAATTCTTTCAATACATGACTTTTCACAAAGAAGTTATTATAATTTCGCATAGTTGAATGAGCTCACAGCTCATTCAAGGATAAACGACTAAAGTTAAAGTATAATTAAGCAATATTTAAATGAATATTAATTGTGTCATTTAACGATTTTAGTTCGAATTACCATATTATAAACAGCGCTTAAATGATCATTTATGACCAATGATCATTTAGGCAGCGCTGTGTCTACTATTTTTAATTAGTAAAGGTAAAGCTAGAAATAGTCATAAAATTTGCAAAGATAAAAATTGTAATTTAACCACAACTCCCATCAGTTCCCTTTCCAATCCTGACAATGGTGACACCAAGAATATTGATTCCACAAACCTGGAACCCAAACCGAACAACTCTCGTGTAATTAATCCTATTCACACTGACTGCAATGTTGTCGATGATAATCTCCAAGCACTTTCCAACACTGAACTATTCACAGCCCCTAACATCAGTTCCAGAGTAGTCTCATCTCCGTACAAGAATTTTATTCAGAGAATAAAAAGAAAAATTTCCCCAAAGCAAAAAGTCCCGCTTAAACTACCAAACACTAGAAATCTCGATTGCTTTCCGAATACTGTCACCAAAAAATCATCTGATCTCGTTAACACCGTTTCTAAACTAGAGTTGGGCGTTATTTAACGTAACACGTTAAATAACATAGTTCCAATTCTGTAACATGTTCCCAATGGAACATGTTACTGAAAACTACATGTTATTTTTGGAACGCTTTACTCATATCAAAAACGAGTAACGCCTAACGAAACGCTTGAAACATCACAAGCGGCCTCAAGAGCATGCGACAATCGTTTCGGTAATTGGCCTCCTCTTTATTTTACTTGTTCGCCAGCTCACAAAAAACTCATATTTTTAGTTCTATGTGCTTTTAGCTTCACTGGCGATGATTTGCACAGGACCGCACAAATACACGATGTTGTGTAAACTCGGTAAACAGTTTGGAACGTTCGTAACGTATTAGTTACTGTGCGTTATATTGGAACGCGCAACGTATTAGCTACTGTGCGTTATATTGGAACGCGCAACGTATTAGCTACTGTGCGTTATATTGGAACGAGTAACGTGTATGATAACACACGTTGTGCGTTCCAATATAACTCACAGGAACATCGTTCCAAAAATAACATGTTACTGGAACATGTTACTCGTCGGAAAATGTAACGTTGGAACGTGTTACTTATGTATACAGTTATTTCCCATCTCTATTCTAAACCCGTGCAATACCCTAATTTTGTTCGTGGCGAAGTTCAAACCTCCTCCATTACCCCTGGTATTATAGTTACTGCCAATCCCTCGTGTGAACCAGTGACAACTGCGCCTAAGTTCCTGGACCCACTAGTGCCTCCTATAGTTAAAGCCACAATCAACTCCAGTGCTGATCTCGAAAGCAGGTATCTGCTTTCTCGGCTAAGGGATAAGAAAATCTATGAAAATGTTCGCCTCTACCTTGCATACATGCACAAAGCCACTGACTCTGCTTGTTTCGAGGGTAAAACGAAGACTCATCTGAAAGTCATGATTCAACAGGAAGGTCTTCCCATAGATTTTCAGGCTCTTCATACTGTTTTTGTCCGGTATCATGAGCAACTTGGCATAACAGCTGACCAAGTGAAAAAAAAGCTAAGCACCTTTGCCTCACATGTCTCAGCTAAGTATATTTCCTCCCTTCAAAAAGCAAGGAATGATTTTAAAAACTATCATTCCTAACAAGAAGTTTTCGTTAAACAGCCTCAAACTTTTTTACCACAACTGTGGTGGTATGAGAGGCAAACTGAATAGACTCTTTCTTGACTCAAAATCTTGCCAATTTAATGTATTGACCTTCACGGAAACCTGGTTAAACAGTTCGCACACAAACGCAGAAATATTAGTTGGTAACTGGACTATTTACAGGAAGGACCGAAACTACCTTTCTACTGGCCAAACTCGAGGTGGTGGTGTTTTAGTAGCTGTTCGTAACTCGCTATCAAGCGAACTAGTCGAAAACAGCTCATATAATCTCTTCGATCACAAAATTATTCGCATTTCCTGGTCCAAAGGTTTCATTTACATCGGAATATTCTACATCCCACCCGGTTCAGACGAAGCCGTTTATAATGATGTATGCGAAGTGATTTCTAACTTAGTTTCATCTCTTAATGAGGAGGATAAAATTATAATTCTCGGTGATTTCAATCGCCCAAATTTAAAATTTACGGCCGATGAAACTGATAATAATCTCATTCCTTTTAATCTTCTTGACTCCAGCGATTTCAATCTAGTTAGTACATTTTATGGCAATGATTTGCAGCAAATAGCTCCGACACCTAACCAAAATGGAAATTGGTTAGATCTCATATTTACTAATAGCTACGACGATGTAGTGGCTAACTCAACTGCTGATGCAGAAAATTTTTTTGGCAACACTCTTCACCACTCTGCGTTCACAGTTGAGTTATTATCTACATCTGATATGTTCGCTTCCCTATCTTACAATAACTCTATTGTATATGACTTTCGCAATGCTGATTATAAGAGCATTACGGATTGTCTTCTCAGAATTGACTGGGCTAGTAATTTTTCAACGCTAGAATTAGATGATGCTGTATCATTATTCTATGAGTTGGTTTTTGACGCCGTTGAAAAGTTCACCCCAAAGATTAAGAGAAAAGACAAAATATCTGAACCATGGCTTGATAGCAATCTAAGGTATTTGCGGAATCAAAGAAATAAACTTTACAAAGTAATTACCACCAGCACTGATGTCAGAGATGATATCAAGGATAAACATAATGAATTAGCTCAAGAATTCCTGTCGAAATCCCGTGAAGCGTATGAGCGCTATGTTAATATCATGGGCGAAAATATAATTCATGATCCTAAAAAGTTTTTTGATTTCGTGAACACCAAACGGAAAACTTCGGGCTACCCTACTTCGATGCACAAAAAGAACCTTTGTTCGACATGCCCTCACGAAATTTGCGACCTGTTCGCTGAGCATTTCCACGAAGTATTTTGTTCATGTACAAGCATGTCTAACATTCTTCTCCCTCAAACATTCCCACCAGATATCATTTGTGAAATGTATTTAACTAGAGAGGAGATTGCCATGGCCATCAAAGATCTTAATGTCAACAAGGGTCCTGGTCCTGACTTACTACCTCCTAGTTTCATACTCGAATGCATGGAGTCGCTTATCTTACCCGTGTATTTAATTTTCAACAAATCACTTTCTTGTGGGGTTTTCCCTTCCTTCTGGAAATCATCCCATCTGACCCCGATTTTTAAAAGTGGTGATGGGCGGTCAATTGATAATTACAGAGGTATTGCAATACTTTCAGCATTGCCTAAACTATTTGAAAAAATTGTCTGTGATAAGCTCACTACTGTAATAGAACCTCTTCTAAATGAACAACAACATGGTTTTAGAAAAGGCAGGTCAACTTGTACTAACCTCGTGATTCTCGTCTCAGATGTTCTCTGTGGCATGGAAAAAGGGCATCAAATTGATACCATCTACACAGACTTCAGCAAGGCCTTTGATCGGGTTGATCATGATATTCTTCGAATCAAACTACAGAAATTTGGCATCTCGGGTCTTTTATTAAACTGGTTAGACTCTTATCTTCGAAATAGGACGCAGTACGTTAAGTTTCAGGGTATCCTATCCAAAAAAATCGAAGTTTTATCAGGTGTTCCACAAGGTAGTCACTTGGGGCCTCTTTTATTCAATATTTTCGTTTCGGATCTTTCTGAAGTTTTATCAGACATCCCTCACCTTTTTTATGCAGATGATCTGAAAATGTACCACACAATTAAATCGAAATCTGACTCAGTTTTCCTTCAATCGAAACTGCTTTCTCTTGAGCAGTGGTGCAAACAAAATAATCTCGACATTAATGTCAGTAAATGTCAAGTCATTAGTTTTTCCCGCAAAACCAGTAATATAAATTTTGATTACCGCCTCAATAATGTTACAATCAATAATGTTGACAATGTCATCGACCTCGGGGTTACTTTGGATAAAAAGCTGCGTTTTAATTTACACTATGACAAAGTCTTAAGCAAGGCTAATAAGCAGCTTGGATTTATCAAAAGACGTGCGAAGGAATTCAAAAACCTATGGGTCACGAAGTCCTTATACATAGCTCTAGTTCGGCCATTGCTCGAATATGCATGTATTGTCTGGCACCCTACCTTTGATGTCCATAGCGATAGGCTCGAATCGGTGCAGAAGCAGTTCTTGCTATTTGCGTTGAGAGATCTGTATAATCCTTACGAATTTGAAAATCTACCTTCATACAGATACAGGCTAAGTCTCTTAAATCTATCAAGTCTATCTTCGCGGAGGATAGTCATATGCTCCTGCTTTACTTTTGACGTTATTAGGGGCTTGATCAATGTTGTGTCCCTGTCCAATAAGATCACCTTCAACGAATCAGTAAGGCAGACGAGGCACACACGTTTACTGAATGAATACCGACACCACATAGTTTACGCCAACAATGAGCCAATCAATAGATGTTGCAAAATATTCAATAGCTTCGCAAAATACTATTCCCCTACCATTTCCAGACCTAGGTTTAAAACTGCTCTGACTAAGGTGCTCACGTCATGAATGCCCTATCCAATTCCCTACTAAAGATGGTTATATATTTTTAAATTTCTTCCGTTGTTGTTAATTATACAAATTTATATAAATTGTTAGATATTAATTGTAAGTGTTTTGTACGCCTTGTTTGGTTGAAATAAATAAATATTTATACAATAAAAAGAAAAAATCAATACAATTCATACACTCGACTATTTTTCATAATTCGCTGGTCTCCGGTACGTGACGAAATAAGATGCAGCGCCGAAGAGCGACCACTCATTGTCGTAATCTTGTTTCCTTGGTTCATGAATGGTATATTAGTCACGGTATCCGACCTCTTTCGCCTTAGCACCGCCTTCAAAAAACTGGATTTGAATTGACTTGACTCGTATTATTTGAAAACGCATGGACTGATGTCTACGAACCCTTATGGGCCATTCAGACAAGCGTCCATGCGTCCACGGTTCCATGCGTTTTTAGATTACACGAGTCAAGTAAACTCAAATCTAGTTTTTTGAAGGCGGGACTAAGGCGAAAGTGGTCGGATACGGTGATTGATATACCATTGACTTAATTGTTTTTCTTGCACTCTTTGTCATTTCGAGATGACAAGTGGATGGATGGATTGATAAGAGGATGGATATTTCACGCTTGCAACGATGGTTTTTTTATTTTCATATTATTTGAATTATAATAATTAATATTTGAAAACATCGTCGTGATCAATTTTAAAACATTACTAATTCCCATTTCTGAATTTTTTCCCATTTTTTTCTTCCTTTGAAACAAATAAATTGGTAGCAGATAATTGTATATATTTATCCATATGACTATATATACCTTCATATAAAATTGTTTGTGTCTAGATATTCGTATGCATTCTAAATTTTTCGTAATAGTCCTGCACGTAAGTATGCAAACAACATATTATCCACATCATCATATAATAAAATAATCATCCACAAAACATATATTTAAATGATCATCAACGAGTCATCCACACATGCCACTGAGCGAAAGAATTCATTATAAAATCTTTTGTACATGAATCAGCATACTCCGCCTCCTTCGCTTTAGAGCCGCCTATATAAACAAAATCAAATTGACTCGTGTAAGCAAAACACGCTAGATAATAAACATAATATTTTATAAATAAAAAATAAACCATCGTTGCAAGCGTATAATATCCATCCTCTTATCAATCCATCCATCCACTTATCATCTCGAAATGACAAAGAGCGAAACTAAAACAATTAAGTCAATGGCATGGATCAAGTACTAAAGGATACGACATGAGCATGACCACACCTATTCGTGACGAAATAGGATGCAAACACGCCTACAAAACATCCAAAATTAGCCGGTTTTTAGGTGAATGAAGAGTACTGTTTTCGGTTGTGTCCAAATCTATCTGTTAATGAGAATGTTAATGAGTTTATTGGTTGTTACAAGCCTAGGCAGATGGGCACTTAAATTGCTGATTTGAAATGGAGAACTTAAAATGGAGAAATTGAAAGTGCTTAAAGTGTATGTAGCCTCTTTTATGCTCTTATTAATTAAGTAAGATTACAAATGGCGTAAGGTCGACATTCAAATTCTTGAAAAACATGACTTTTTACTAAGAAATTATTATAACTTCGCATAGTTTGATTGTGGGCTCTTTCAAGGATAAACGACTAAAGTTAAAGTATAATTAAACGATATTTAAATGAATTTTAATTTCGTCTTTTAACGATGTTTAGTTCGAATTACCATATGATAGACAGCAATTAATGATCATTTATGACAAATAATTATTTAGGCAGCGCTCTATGTCTACTTTTATACAATGAAAAGAAAAAATCTATACAATTCATACACTCGACTAGTTTTCCATAATTCGCCGGTCCTCGGTACGTGACAAAATAGGATGCAGAGCCGAATAGCGACCGCCCATTGTCGTAATCTTGTTTCCTTGATTCATGAGTCAATGGTATATTAATCATCGTATCCGACCACTTTCGCCTTAGCCCCGCCTTAAAAAAACTGGATTTGAGTTGACTTGACTCGTTTTATCTAAAAACGCATGAACCCGTGGACGCATGGACGCTTATCTAAATGGCCCATTAAGGCCCGCACTCATGAGCAGTCCAAATGGCCTGAGTCCATTTGGCTTAAGTCCGTTTGGTTTAAGTCCAATTTAGCTCGCCACTCACGATAGAGCCTCGATCCAGTCAGTCCATTTCATTTTCTGTCAATAATTTAAAAAAAAATATGAAGATAAATTTTAAGAAAAATATATTTTAAACCTATTAATCGATCAGAAATATGTGGAGGAGTTTTTTGCTATAGCAACTTGCATCTATATAAAGCGACGATAGCCAAAAAGAAAGTGGTAAACCTTGTAGATTTGGTAAAAGATCTCACACTTGAGCCTTCTGATTGTCAAAATTATTTGAGAATGGATGATACGACATATAACACGTTGCTATAGTTGGTCACTCCATTTATCAAACGAAAGGATACAAATATGAGGCAAACAATCACTCCTGACGAAAGATTGACCGCTACTTTGCGGTACTTAGCAAGTGGTTGCAGGCTTTGGGTCAAATAATAGAATATACATTCATGTGACCTATATTATTCGATAACTTTCAAAACAAAATCATGGCCACCACTATCCATCATGCTGAATTTTTCCATTAAATAAAATAATCACAGAAACAGTCAATGAGCTTGTCACAGGTCAGCGTGCAAAGCAAGACTGCCACGTTGTTTGGACTGAGGCTTCAACACACACGACTAGTCCATTTTATCAAGTGTCCAAATTCACCCTACTATTTACCCACACACGGTCGAGCCAAAAAATGGCCCAAATGGCCTGAGTCCATGCACTTTGGATTGATTGGAAATCTAATTTGGTTCCATGAGTCCTTCCGAGTTCTCCCACACACGGTGAGATTTTCGCCTGCCTTCAGGCCATTTGGACTGATGGACTGCTCGTAAGTGGGGACCTTTAAGGTTACGACATGAGCATGACCACACCTACTCGTGACGACTTAGGATGCAAACACGCCTACAAGACATCCCAGATTAACCGGTTTTTTAGGTGAGTGAAGAGAACTGATTTCGGTTGTGTTACAAGCTTACGCAAACGGGCACTTAAATTGCTGATTTGAAATGGAGAAACTGAAAGTGCTTTAAGTGTATGTTGTCTGCTTTATGTTCAAATTAATAAAGTAAGAGTACGAATGGCACAAGATTGACGTTTAAAATGTTTCAATTCCCAAAGTTCTGCTAATTTTTCGGATCGCAGCCCCAGACACCAACTTCAGTTACAGTGCTGCAAAAACTGTGCATTTTCTTCATTGAAGTTATATGAAATGCTGCTTTCAATATTTTGTGAAATAAGCAACTGATGACGTATATAATTAACCCGTGCTTTGCTCTCATAAACGTTGAAATTCATGCCAGTGGTAATATATATATATATATATATATATATATATATATATATATATATATATATATATATATATATATATATATATATATATATATATATATATATATATATATGTATATATATATATATATATATATTTATATATATATATATATATATATATATATATATATATATATATATATATATATACATATATATATATTAGCAAAATGATTTTCCGAGATAATCTCTGAAGTGGCCTATTCGATTCAGCTGAAATTTTCGGAGAACGTAGATATATATAATAGGTAGGTCCGGTCAAATTCAGATATCCTAAATCTTTTGGCGGCGGCGAGCGTTTTAGTGAATTTTGAGGTACTCCTATATTTCCAAGCAGTGTAAATTTTTGTTAAAGAAAAGTATTGGGAATGAAAATTAATTATGTTCTTAGCTTGTCTATGATCATCATCATCATCGATGGCGCGACAGCCCAAATCGGGCCTTGGCCTCCAGTAATGTTCGCCTCCAATCGTCTCGATCCTGCGACCTGGTTCTCCAATTATTGAACCCCAGTATTGACCTGCTGTCTGCGTCTATCGTGTCTTCCCAACGTTTCCTCGGCTTACCAACTGGACGCTTCCCTTGTGCTTTGCCTTCCAACGTTCTTTTAGGTAGTCTATTGGCCTCCATCCTTTCGACGTGGCCGGCCCATTGTAATTTTCGTAATTTAATGCATGTGGATACAGGTGGGTCGTCGTATATATGGTACAACTCATTGTTGTATCGCATTCTCCACTCTGTCCCTTCTTGTATGGGGCCAAAGATTCGTCGTAGCACTTTGCGCTCAAATACGTCCAGCGCCTTTTCGGAGTCCGTAGTCAAAGTCCAGGCTTCGCTTCCATAGAGAAGCACAGGTTTAACGAGTGTTTTGTATATGCGAAGCTTATTATTCCTGTGCACGTTCGTAGACTTGATTATGGGGAGTATGGAATAGTACGCCTTGTTTGCTGCATTTATTCGCCGTAAAATTTCGTCCTTTTCACTGCCTGATTTATCAAGGTGGACTCCTAAGTAGATGAAGCTATCTACATTTTCGATGTTGTAGTCTCCTAAGGTCAAGTTTTGTCTGATTGGCGCCATTTTTCTTGTTTGGGTCATTAGTTTGGTTTTATCTTCGTTGACCCGTAGATTTATTTTTTTGGCTTCTGACTCCAAACTTAGGAAAGCTTCCTTTGCTTCTGGTATGGTCCGTGCCATAATGTTGACGTCATCGGCGAATGCTACTATTTGCGTGGACTTGAACAGTAGTGTGCCTGTTGTATCAGCTGGTATTCTTCTGATGACGTGTTCCAGAGCAAGGTTGAATAGCATCGGGGCAAGTCCATCTCCTTGCTTTAAGCCTGAGTTGGTGTGGAAGCTGTTGGATAGGTCACTGTTGACTTTGACCTGAGATTCGGCGTTCATCATTGTCACCTTAGACATGCGGACGAGTTTTGTTGGAATTCCCAAGTCAAGCATGATTCGGTAAAGTGTATTTCTGTCTACACTATCGTATGCTTGCTTGAAATCTACGAAGACCTGGTGCACGTCGATATTATACTCCCAGCATTTTTCAAGCACCTGTTTGACTGAGAATATTTGATCTATCGTAGATCGTCCGGACCTGAAGCCGCCTTGATACTCTCCTATGATGTTATCATAGAAGGGCTTCATTTTACGTTCAATAATTTTGGACAAAACTTTATAGGACGAGCATAATAAAGCGATGCCTCTGTAGTTTTCGCAACTTAATTTGTCTCCTTTTTTGTAAATGGGGCATATAATACTTTTTCGCCAATCATTTGGCAACTGTTCTGCTGCCCAAATTTTTAATATTAATTGGTGGAGAATGTTGCAAAGAAGAGTTCCACCATTTCTGAGTAATTCGGGAGGTATTCCATCTATTCCCGGAGCTTTGTTTATTCGAAGGTTACGTATGGCTGCCTGAACTTCTTCGAATGTTGGTGGAGAGATGTAAATGTCCTGAACTGCTTCTGGGATATTTGGATCTGCTGAGTTTGTCGTCGGCGCGGGATTAAGCAGCTGTTTAAAATACCGTGCCCATCTTTCTTTAATCTCGACCGAGTTACTGATGATGGATCCACTTTCATCCTTACAAAGGCTCGTTCGCGGTTTGTATCCCTCGCGTAGCTGTTTGATTGAGGAATACGCAGCTCGTAGATCATTATAGGTCATGTTTTCGTTCAGTTTCTGGATCTTGTTGTTGGTAAGTTGGCGTTTCTTTTGGCGACACATTTTTTTTGCCTGTCGGCGGAGGATGTTATAGTTCTCGGTTTTAGCGCGTGTTGGTCGTTGGATTAACTCTTTGTAAGCCTCATTTCTCTTTTTAATAGCATCTTGACACTCATTATCAAACCAGTCATTCCGAGGGTTTTGGCGTTTATGTCCTAAGGTCTTTTCTGCTACTGTTTTGATTCCTTCTTTTACCTTTGTCCACATGGTTTCGATATCTGCGTCGTGTTCTCCCGACAGAGGGATATCTTGGAGTAGATTTTCGAGCGTCGACATGTATGTAGTAGCTACCGAGTTTTCCTTGAGTTTTTCTAGGTCGTATTTCGGAATTCGTGATTTTGAGTGCTTTTCACACCTCGAAATACGACATCGGTATTTCGCTCTGATAAGGTAATGATCGGAGTCACAGTTCGCGCCACGTAGTGTTCGAACATCAAGAATGCTGGTGGCCACCCTTTTTTCTACGAGAACGTGGTCTATTTGATTGTAGGTGCGACCATCTGGTGATGCCCACGTTCGTTTGTGTATGTCTCGATGTGGGAAGTATGTTGAGCTTACAAGAAGGTTCCTGCTAGCTGCGAAGTCAATCAGACGCTGCCCGTTTTCGTTCGTAATTGGATGAAGGCTGTGTCCTCCTGTGGTTCCTCTATGAGCCTTCTCGCGGCCGATTTTGCATTGAAGTCACCTAGAACAATTTTCACGTCATTCGAGGGCAGTGCGTCAACGGTGCGTTCTAAGGTGCTGTAAAAGTCGTCCTTCACTGCGTCGTCCTTGTCTTCGGTTGGAGCATGGCAGTTCACCAACCAAACATTAAGCTTGTCTATGATAAAGAATTGAAATTTCTGAGCCGTGTGTCGGTGCTAAGTGCCTAAAAGTAGGCAATGATTTTTTTTCAAATTTTGATTTGTCATTACTTCTGACAAAAACATTGGATCACCGTGAAATTCATACAGCGTATTGACGTTGGCTAAGATTTAACACACACGGATTTTCAAGATAGTGCAGGTAACCTTGTAGCTACGGCAGGCTCCTGAAAAAAATCCTTCAAATCATTGACCCTCCTCAAAAATTTTTGATTTTTGACAAAAAATTCAAATCATTGATAAACTTAAATCTTTTTCCATCATGTCAAATTAAAATTTTGAAAATTCCGATTTGCAAAAGAACGGCAACCCATCACCAAATTACCTCTATTTGTAGCACTCGAAAATTCTGTTCACGAGAACTGACGACCGGATTATCCGATCATAATGATATTCACAGAACATGTTGGTATTAGCTAGGACCAGGTCTGATAGATAGAAGTGATTTTAAAATGCGGACAACCCTGTGGCAGTGGTACCATCTTGAAAAATCACTGAGAAAAAAATCAGCTTTTTGGCCTATAACTTCCGATTCAGCCATCAGATTTTAACAAAACTCACACAGTATTTGGATCTTATTTTATATAACATTTGCTGAAAATTTGGTTGAAAAATTAGCCATTTTCGTAAATATTGCACCAACAGATGCTTGAAATTACATACTTCTATGCAAAGCATTTGCGATAAAAATAAGAAACCAATTTTGAAATTTTCCGAGTTATGAACATTTTTCGGATGGCAGT
>OZ022263.1:147063488-147093488 GCA_963978885.1 Nemotelus pantherinus
AGACGAGACCAGCTTCTTCTACTTCTTTTGGTGGTTGATCTGGTGAGCGACTTAAAGCGTCTACATGCGCTAAACGGCTGGGTGTATCGTTTCGAAATCTTACTCCAATAGTTTCATCCACCATCTCGCAACTTCAATACGTTATAATATCATACGGTAAAATGGTATACATATACAGTTCAGGTTTTTCTACTACATGGAAATCATTGGTATTTCTGTTCATATACTTTTCTGTATGTATGGGTGTAGATGCTGCTCGTTACATAGAGTCGTTGCTATGATTTGACATATATATATATATATATATATATATATATATATATATATATATATATATATGTATATATATATATATATATATATATATATATATATATATATATATATATATATATATATATAGAGATATATATATATATATATATATATATATATATATATATATATATATATATATATATATATATATATATATATAGATATATATATATATATATATATATATATATATATATATGTAAATATTTATATATATATATATATATATATATATATATATATATATATATATATATATATATATATATATATATATATATATATATATATATATATATATATGTGTATATATACAGGGTGTTTGGTACTAAATGAGCACTATTTTAAGGAAGCGTTTTTTGACATATTTGGAGTAAGAAGTCGTTCTACAGGATGGTCCGGATTTCAAAACCTACGGAGTTACAGGGTGTTCAAAAAAACTTGTTCGGACCGGTACCCTGACTCACTTGAATCATTATATCTTGAAATTTAATTATCACAGCTCAAAGTTTTATACCGCGTTTATTAGACAATTAAATTACCTTATATTAAATGTATTGCACTTGATTGCAGTTGTACCGAGTTTTGAGATATTTTCTGCGAAACAGCAAGTTTTTTAATTTTAACCCCGAAAATTCTGTGTTCCAGGTCGTTTCCTTAGAAAACCTCATTATAATGTGCCACTTTCATTTAAATATTTTGATAAGCCATGTGGGAAAATACGAAAACAGCGTCTGTTTTACTTGGCTGACAAAAATAGAAGAGCGAGAACTCCTTGATTCATATTTGACATTGATTTGCATCGCCTACTTCTAAACATAAAATTCAAGTATAACATTTATGGCATATATCAATTAAAATTCTGAACATCCTCCGGGCCGGCAATTAGTTAACTTCAAGTAAATATAGATGCTGCACTGATCTCCTAAGCAGCAATCCATTTGCAAAACGGACTTCGCATGCCCTAACCAAACCGTCTCGTCCGGGAAAGACATTTTCTATAGTCACAAGCTTCCAGTGAATACGAGGTTTTGTGTGATCGTATAACAAGACTACTTGTCCAGGATGAAATAAAGCAGTTGATATATTCGCACTAGTATGATGCTGTCGTAGTTGCCGCAGATACTCTATTTTCCATCTTTTCCATAAAGAACTTGTTAATTTCAAACGTTGCTGCCATCGTTTTCTAATAAGGTCTGATGTGTATTCATGAATTTCAGGCGTGCTTTCATGCTGCACCTCACGATAGCCTAATAAAAAATGAGCTGGCGTCAACGGAATCACATTGTCGACATCCTCGGCCACGTAAGTAAGTGGACGTGCGTTGATTATACCTTCTGCCTCGCACAGAAGAGTTGACATCTGATCTAGATCGAGTGTTCGTTTACCAATCACAGTCTTCAGTAGTGTTTTAACTGATCGAACCATACGCTCCCAGAATCCGCCCCCCATGGTGCTCTTTCGACAATAAAACGCCATTCGATCCTTTCCTCGTTTAGATAGCTTCGTATTATCGTCGTATCCAGATTTTTTAGTTCGGAAGATGCTCGCTTGAAAGTTTTAGCGTTATCAGAAAAGATTACCTTTGGTATGTCCCTCCGAGCAATAAACCTTCGGAAAGCAGTTATAAATTTTTCAGTCGCTAATGTGGTTACTAATTCTAAGTGGTCTGCTCTAGTCACAGCACAGGTAAGCAGCAGAATGTAGCACTTCATTAATGAGTCACCAGTCGAATATTTGACATAAAGTGGACCAGCAAAGTCCACGCCAACCGTTTCAAATGGCCTGGATGCAACTATTCGTTCCTTTGGCAGAGGTGGAAATGGTTGATATTTCGGTGTACTCATTAGCTTCTGGCAAGTAATGCAGCGTTTAATCAAGTCCTTGACCAATGGTCTTCCCTTCGGTATCCAAAATCTCTCACGTAATATAGATAATAATGTGCTGACGCCACAATGAAGATATCTTTCATGAGTTTGCCGTACGATGAGACTCGTAATCGCTGATGATCTGGGAAGAATAATTGGATGTAAAATGTCTTCGGCTTCATCGAGAGCTTGAAGCCTTCCGGTTACACGTAGAATCCCATTATCATCTAACATGGGATTGAGGCTCACAATTTTCGAATTACGAGGTACAGCTCTTTTAGTAATGAGAGATTCGATTTCACTTGGATAATCAACATGTTGAACATGCTTAATCCAATATATTTCAGCAACATTCAACTCGCTTGCCGTTAAATCATGATCATTTGACCGTTTGCTAGCTTTGTTGGCGAAATGTATGATCCAAGCTGTAATACGTAGTAGCCTAGTCCAACTACTGAATCGTTCAAATAGCAATAATGGTTCGCTGATAGTAGCTTGTACCGGCTCCTCACTTTCTTTAGCCTGCACGGTAAGAACGGTGCAAGCGCTATCAACGAAAAACGTTGGAGCTTGAGGCCAATGGTCTTTCGTAGAATGTTTCAACCATTCTGGTCCCTCCTTCCAAGTTTCAGATTCCAGTAAAACTTTCGCTTTAATGCCACGAGTAAGTAAGTCCGCCGGATTCTCCTTGCCAGGACAATACATCCAATTTTCTATAGACGTGCAGGAAGTTATTTCTTCAACACGACTTTGAACATATGGCTTCCACTTTTGCGGCTTCCCCTTAATCCAATGAAGAGTGATTTGCGAATCTGACCAAATACGGTAGCCATGTATTTTAATATGTAGAGAATCACTCAAATGTCGCAGCAAGCGAGACGCAACGAAGGCCGCCGTTAGTTCTAGTCTAGGTAGCGAAAGTTCTCCTTTGCCGCCTTCTTTGAGAGGAGCAACTCGACTTTTGGCACACAGGAAATGAGCGGTGACGTTATTGCTACTGTACACGCATCGTAAATATGCAACTGCTCCAAAAGCATGCAAACTAGCATCTGAAAAAATATGCAGCTCGCAGTAGCATGAATTCGGAAAAAGTGAGGCGCATCTGGGTATTGTAAAGTCTCTCAGCATCCGTAAATCATCGTAAGAATCCATGAGTGTTTTAGTAAATTCCTCATTCAACAAATCATCCCAAGCAACATTAATTTTCCAAAGATCTTGGAACATGATCTTCAGCTTGATGATAACAGGTGCCATCATACCCAATGGATCAAATATTCGCGAAATCACTTTTAGAACCGTTCTTTTGGTTTTTAATTGTAGCATATATTTTTCAAGGAAATTCAATTCAACACCTAATTCATCAGATAAGACGAACCATTTCATTCCCAGAACTTTTTGGACATGAGGACACTCATACCCATCGCCTTCAAAATAACGCCTCATCAACATATCATTGCTGTTCCATTTGCGCAAATTCATTCCTGCTAGGCTCATTATATTGACTGCCTCGTCGTATAGCCGTTTGGCTGATTCCGTATTATCACTGGAAGTTGCTAAATCATCGGCGTATAAAGATTGCTTTAATTTTTCGCAGCTTTGTGGATACGATTTATAACAATCATCAAGATGTTTATTGATAACAGTCGCTAATTGGAATGCGCTGCTTGTAACGCCAAAAGTAATACAAGTCATTCGATATGTGCAAATAATTCGCTTCGAAACCGGATTCTCGTACCAAAAAAAACGATGTGCGTCTCGATCTGGTTCGGCCAGCTGTATGCGAAGGTAGACTTTCTCAGTGTCAGCTACTAGCCCTACTCATCTTAAACGAAAGTTTAAGAGAACTATCTGCATATCCAGTAAAAGATTAGGACCAGTGTATAAATGATCGTTTAGCGATAAAACACCTGGTGCATGCGACGACGCGTCGAAAACTATCCGTAACTTTGTGGTTACTTTGTCTTCGCGGTAAACACCTCTATGTGGCATGTAGTAAACAGAGTTACTCCAACAATCTTCATCCACTCGCTCCGCGTAGCCTTCCAAAATGTATTCTCGCATGGCATTATCGTACTCAATTAATTTATTTGGATCTCGTGAAAGTTTTCTCGTTAAATGATTAAAAGGTCGAAAGGCTACTTCGCGATTATCACTAAGAGGCGTACTGAGATTTTTCCACGGAAGATTGACCTGATACCTCACGTCATTTTTCACAATGGATTTTTTAAACGCATCAATGTTTAACTGAACACGATTATCTTCGTTGGCGATGCCAATTGCGTCCAGTGTCCATAGCTTAGGTAGATCAATATCATCAAAAACAAGTGAGCAAAATGCTTTCGTATGCTCGTTATCGTTATTCTTGATGACCATGAAATTATCGTCAGGACCATGCAATGTCCAACCAAATATCGTGTCAATAGCAAACAACTTGCCATTTATTTTCTTTACTCTACCAGTTACTACACTCCAATAGGAATCAGACCCAATTAAAACACCGATTCCTTCTTCTAAGATGCTTTCATCATACATATAATCTGCCAGAGGAGAAGGAAGATACGGCAAACTCGTATTTATTTTTGGCATCGGAATTGCACTGTAACAAATTTCTGGAACAACAAAAGCTGTCACTATCACGGTTCTACCATCTTTTGGACCTTTCAATTTCATTTTCACTACATCATATTTTCGCTGAGCGTTTTTTCTTCCGAATGTCGATAGTTTTAAGACACGCTTCTCGATTACAGGCAAATGCAACTTTCTAGCGAGTGATTCACGCACGAACGTATAATGCGATCCACTATCCAAAATTAACCGAGTCAATAAACTCCTGTTGCGAATATTGCCGATTACCTTTACACAAGCTGTTTGCAAAAATATATTGCCAACATTTGGCACGCTGTATGAGCATAGGTTTGTTGCATTAGCGGGCTTCGGCAATTTCTTAAATTCCGGATTACAAAGTGATGTCGCATGGCGACCCGAACACGCTTTACATTTCACATAAACTTTGCACCGGTTTGACGTATGTCCTTTCGTTAAACATCGAAAGCATCTGCCTTGAGTTCTTAAAATTGTTTTCTTATCAGACACGCTGAAGCAGGCCCGTGCGCATGGGGGGGGGTTTTGGGGGTTAGAACCCCCCCATTAGGACTCTCTTGTACTTTATGACTATCATCATTAAAGTTTTTTTCCACGAAAATTTCATGTATTTTCAAAAGTTATATTTTGGATTCTTAAATTAGCTGTACAGTTCTACAAAATAATGCTTTGTACTTTTTATTCAAAAACAATGCTAATGTAAGACAGCACCAGAATCCACCATTGCTGAAGATGCCGCTGTAACCAAACCGTCCATATTGAAGCGGATCAAACATGTAAACTGGGCTGACAACCTTCACGCATACATAGAATCAATCGATCTAGAACAGTTGATGTAGAAAGAAGTGTGTCTGAAGCGTCGTTGTGAAATAGATACGGAATGGACAGTGAATTGAAGAATAAAGTATTTTATCCTATTATCAGTGCATTTTTGAAGTCGATTATAGCTCAGGTGTGGGGTCTAACTACGTGAAATGACCCAAAGAAGTGCGGAAAAGAATGAACCCGAAGGCAGCCGCAGGAGCCCCAGTTCCAAGAACAAAGGAACTGGCGGCGTCATGTAAGCCGGTAAGGAAAGTACCGCAATTGCTGTCTGACGCACCGACGCCCGATGACTCACCGAAGAGTTTGAGAACGCTGATACCTGACAATTGGCTGATAAGTAAGGAAACACTGCTGCCTGACGACACCCTGAAGTTTGGAGAAACGCTGATGCCTGACGATTTGCTGATAAGTAAGGAAACACTGCTGCCTGACGACACCCTGAAGTTTGGAGAAACACTGATGCCTGACGATTTGCCGAAAAGTAAGGAAGCATTGCTGCCTGATGACACCCTGAAGTTTGGAGAAACGCTGATGCCTGACGATTTGCCGAGAAGTAAGGAAACACTGCTGCCTGACGACACCCTGAAGTTTGTAGAAACGCTGATGCCTGACGATTTGCCGAGAAGTAAAGAAACATTGCTGCCTGACGACACCCTAAAGTTTGTAGAAACGCTGATGCCTGACGATTTGCCGAGAAGTAAGGAAACACTGCTGCCTGATGACACCCGGAAGTTTGAAAATACGCTGATGCCTGACGATTTACCGAGAAGTAAGGAAGTATTGCTGCCTGATGATACCCGGAAGTTTTAAAAAACGCTGATGCCTGCTGATTTGTCGGGAGTAACGGAAATAATGAAAACATCGACGCTAAAAGAAGTAGAAGCAAGTAAGATGCCGCCCGGACTCAACCTTTTGCAAACTGCCGACGAAGTCCAAAGTAGAATTATGTCACCGATGCCCGAACCATGGACAAATGCAGACCCAATGCTGTTATGGAATTGGCGGCAGAATCAGGAAGTGAATTCAATGTGGTCACTGAGAAAAATACGTGAGCAGCTAGAAGAAGAGGAAGACACTATTGAAATTCAGAACTTTACTGACACCCAAACTAGTATCGAAGACCCTGCTGAAATATACGAAGATGCTCGCGATGAATATCAGGACGAAGAGTGGTTAGACGAAGAAGCATGGGACCCAGAATATCTCGAAGCTACCGACAACCCAGCTGATGATGCCTACGTCACCGAATCAGAAAATCCTTCGATCGAGGTCGATCGAGAGTCAGGTTGGCCGAGCTGTAAGACAGCACCAGAATCCACCATTGCTGAAGATGCCGCTGTAACCAAACCGTCCATATTGAAGCGGATCAAACATGTAAACTGGGCTGACAACCTTCACGCATACATAGAATCAATCGATCTAGAACAGTTGATGTAGAAAGAAGTGTGTCTGAAGCGTCGTGGTGAAATCGATACGCAATAGACTGTGAATTGAAGAATAAAGTATTTTATCCTATTATCAGTGCATTTTTGAAGTCGATTATACTAAAGATATTGTTATAAATAAATAATTTATATAAACTTTTCACTTAACACTTGTACGAGGATAAATTTACTGGATTGGAAAAGCATAACACACTTTTCATTTCAATTTCCGCGCTATCGACCTCTATCGATTGTGGGTGATCGTCAATTGTCGCTGTATCATCGTCAATCTTCATATGACAATGACATGAGGAAAGTGCATTTTTTTCCTTGTTCTTTGCTTGACTTTGTTCATTAATTAACGGTTGTTGACAGTTATTTCTAACGTTTATTTGTTTGAACGTGAATTTTTACATGGATATCCGTCGCTTTTTGTGCAAAAAACCACGGATAGAAGTCGAAAATGTAAGTACTGAATTTTTCACAAGTTGAAATAACAAACCTGGTAACTCGAGTTTTATGAAGTTTCTATAAAATCCCTTATAAAATTTCCAGATGATAACAAAATTTCGGTTTTTTATAAATCAAGTTTTTTATGAAGCGTAGCTAATTTTAATAATGAATTTCATGAAATGTGAAAATTTTTCACAAAAACTTTATAAAGTAAAGAAAACCTTTATAAAGCATACCTGAATTTTCAAAACTCTCAAAGGGAACTGTGAAGTTCTTTTCACTCATATTGCCGACTATTGACTGCTATCGACTTCAACAGTGTCTTCTTTAACTTTGAACTGAAAAAAATTCTTTCTAGTTTATCAGACAACGATTTGACTCAACGGTAGCGTCTTAGACTTTCACCTCGGGCGCCTGAGTTCGTGACCAGTTGCAGAGAGTTTTTTTTCTCTATTTGCTATACAGGGTGTACCAAAATCCCCGTGCCGAAAAGAAATCCGATATTCCTGTTCGAATTTCGCATTATGGCCATTTTACCCGTGACGACAGCGAAAAATGAACGCTCCTTTTCAACATTGCGTCGTCTGAAAACGTACATTAGATTGACAATGTCTGAAAATCGGCTCAACGGCTTAGCCTCCCTCAATATACACCGTGAAATTGAGATAAATGTGCAAAAAATTCTGGAAAAATTTTTTTTGGTACCTCGAAGAATTAATCTGTTAAGTAATGAGAAATAAATATGAAGTTTTTACATGCAAACGTCTTTAAAAAATAAAATAACAGTTTGTGTGTTTTTACATATTATTGAAAAAAAAACTTTTATTTCAAAACCCCCCCCCTTAATTGATTTCTGCGCACGGGCCTGCGCTGAAGCGTTTATCCATGCAATCAGAGGCAGCGTGGTTGTGTGAGCTGCAAAATATGCAAACTCCGTTTTCATTAATGGTCATAGCCGCTGCAGTTGTGTGGTATTGCTCACCCATTTGTCCTGGTAACGGTCGTTCTCTTTTCGCAGCTGCCTTTTCCAATGATTCAACTTCCCGTTTTATAAATTTCAAAATATGCGCAATTTGAATATCCACTTCGAATATATTTAAAACTGGATCAAAATTGGAAGCTGAATCATTGACTTCGATTACTGTGAGGCACTGTGCTCGATGATAATCAACACGTAGCTCTTTGGGTAGACATTTAAGTAAAATTGGTTTCAACATCATTGAATATTTGCTTGTCGGAACACCCAAAGCTGTTAGAGATCGCGTACACGAAATGACGGTGTTGTACAACTGGCGTAGTTTACTGGAGTCAGTCTTAGTAGTGACCGTCTGCAAATCCATAAGTCTTAGCATGCTTTCTTCCACCAATTTATCCGTGTCACCAAACTCTTCCTGGAGCAAAGCAATTGCGCCATCATAGCAGCTTTCGGTAGGAGTAAAGCCTGCTATCGTTTTCTCAGCGACTCCCACCAATACTGATTGGAGATAATTGAACTTTTCGGCTCCTGATAAATTTTTATTTTCGTGTACTGCTACACGAAATTGTTCCCAAAATGGTAGCCAGTCATTTAAATTGCCGTTAAATTTTCGCAACTGCAATTTAGGCATTTTCGTTGAAATCGAAATTTCAGCATGTGACTGGGTCGTTTCGGCTCTAACAGGAACAATACATTGGTTTCGCACTGCTGTCACGTGCTTCAACCGTTGATTTAACCTGCTAAGCACGCTTGTGGCTAAATCTTCATATTCGGCGATGCGTTCTGTCTCCCGATCCAAATCATTCGAATTGGCCAGCGTTTGTCGAAGTACTTTGTTAGCCTTATGGAGACTATCGTTCGCTGCCATTAGCCTATTAATTAAGACTGTCAGCTCTTCTTCAATTCCATCGAAGTTGCAATGCTCGGAAATACGTGATGTTGGCACGGAAATACGTGATTGCAAATACTCCGATGCGGCTTTGCAAATTTTCGTCACCAATCCTCGATAAGTGGCACGTGACGCTGTATCCATATTCCCTCCTACAATAAAATATAAACTGGGAAAGATTAATTCGATACTTCCCGGGTTTCGGCACCAAAATGTGGGAAAATACGAAAACAGCGTCTGTTTTACTTGGCTGACAAAAATAGAAGAGCGAGAACTCCTTTATTCATATTTGACATTGATTTGCATCGCCTACTTCTAAACATAAAATTCAAGTATAACATTTATGGCATATATCAATTAAAATTCTCAACAAGCCATATTACTGGCTACAAAAGTTGCATACATTCCAATGACTTAGATTCTACCATTTCACAAGTATTAAGCGAAAATGAATATTGCTGAAAAACTAAATATGCCATAAAGTGGCCCTCGTTGTCGATCTACACTTTTTTCTTGAACTGAAAGTATTTAATAATGGTTTTTATGCTTTATTTCAAAATTTTTAATCTACAGTAAGTGTTCAAAATCGCCACCTTCATTTTGAATACATGCCAAAGCTCGTTTGGCAAGCGTTCTTTTCATATTCATGTCTCTCAACTGTTGCCTCACTTCTGTTGCAGCATCATCGATCCTGGTATTTAGTTCTTCTAAAGTGGATACTTCCATTGCGTACATAAGGTCCTTCATCCGTCCCCATACAAAAAAATCTATTACAGTCAGATCAGGAGACCTCGCAGGCCAGTCTACTGGTCCATTTCGACCGATCCAGTGATTGGGATAGTTGGAATTCAACCAATCTATGACTGGTCAGCCGTAATGAGCTGGAGCACCATCGTGTTGGTAAAACATGGAAACCAATCGTTGCAGAGGAATATCTTCCAATAAGTCCTGCAGATCATGTGTTAAAAAATGCAAGTAGTTGGTACTATTTAGGGTAGGCGGGAGCCTAAAAGGCCCAATCAAATTATTGCCAATCACTCCTGCCCATAAATTTACGCTGAATCTATGCTGAAATGATGGCGTTCTTGCAGTGTTTGGATTGTTCTCAGCCCACGTGTGTAAATTGTGGAAGTTTGTGATGCCGTCCCTCGTAAATAAAGACTCATCCGTCCAAAGAATGCTGTTGAAACAATTTTCGTCGTCTAATTGTCTCTCAAGGAGCCAATTGCAGAATTCCATCCTTTTGGGCAAATCGATGGGTAGGAGTTCCTGAACTTGTGTGTGATGGTAAGGATGTAAACGGGCTGCTTTAAAAATACTCCAAACTTTCCAGCTAGACACGTTAAACCGTAACGCTAAGCGTCGAATACTGGTTGATGGGTCAGATTCCACTGCATGTAATATTTCTTCTTCGGTCCGTACAGCGGTTGCAGTTGTAGGATTTGCGTTTACTCGGCTCGTTTTGACGTTACCCGTTTCCCGAATCCTCGCGTAAAGTTGTTGAAACACTCTCTTTCCACGAATCCGTCGATGGGGGTATCTCTGATGATACAAAGATTGCGCCGCTGCTGAATTTCCCCGGCACTCCCCATAGACGTACAAAATATTTCCATATTCTTCGTTAGTGTAGCGAGGCATTTTCCATGTATTTTCGTAAATTTTATTTAGATCTTTTTGTTCGAGTAATGCCCTGAAACTTACAAGAATTTGAAAGTGGTTCTGTTTTTATGCGTTTTCAATTTTTTAAGTATCCCACTAATAAAAACGAAGAACTGGACATGCTTTTACCTGTCACATCTAGGTAGGTGCATCAATTATGTTGAAGCTAATTAAAATATAGTTAAGTTTATTGATACTTTAAATAGCAATAAATGGGTACTAGATTACTTTAGTACGACTAGTATATTAAACTTTGTTTTTTCAAGGAGGACCGTTTTATGACATATTTAGTTTTTAAGCGATATTTATTTTCGCTCAATACTTAGGAAATGGTAGAATCTAAGTCATTAAAATGTATGCAACTTTTGTAGCCAGTAGTATGGCTTATCAAAATATTTAAATGAAAGTGGCACATTATAATGAGGTTTTCTAAGGAAAACGACCTGGAACACAGAATTTTCGGGGTTAAAATTAAAAAATTTGGTGTTTCGAAGAAAATATCTCAAAACTCGGTACAACTGCAATCAAGTGCAATACATTTAATATAAGGTAATTTAATTGTCTAATAAACGCAGTATAAAACTTTGAGTTGTGATAATTAAATTTCAAGATATAACGATTCAAGTGAGTCAGGGTACCGGTCCGAACAAGTTTTTTTGAACACCCTGTAACTCCGTAGGTTTTGAAATCCGGACCATCCTGTAGAACGATTTTTTACACAAAATATGTCAAAGAACGCTTCCTTAAAATAGTGTTCATTTAGTACCAAACACCCTGTATATTGATAACATAGCATAACATAGATGTATATAACAGATTGGTCCAAGAATTCAGATATCCTAAACCTTTTTGCGGCGGCGGGCATTTTAGTGCATTTTCAGGTACTCCTATATTTCCAAGCAGTGTAAATTTTTGTTAGAAAAAAGTACTAGAAATCAAAACTTATTATGTTTATAGTTTGTATATGATAAAGAATTGAAAATTTTGAGCCTTGTGTAGGCGCTGAGTGCCTAAAAGCAGGCAAGATTTTTTTTTCAAATTTCAATTTGTCATAGCTTCTAAGACAAACAATGGATCATCGTGAAATTTGCAGAGCGTACTGATTTAACAAGAATTTAACTCTGTAGCTACAGCAGGCTCCTGAAAAAAAATCCTTCAAATCATCGAGTCTCCTGAAAAATTTTTATTTTTGAAAATAAATTCAAATTATTGATAAATTTTGACTTTTGTTCACCAAGTCAAATAAAAATTTTCAAAATTCCGCGGTAAACAAAAACGGCAACTCGTAATCAAGTTACCTCTATTTTCAGCACTCAAAACTTCTGTTCACGAGAACTGACGATCCGACAATGCGATCAATATGAAATTTACAGGACATATTGGTATTAACTAGGACCAGGTCTGATAGAAATGAATATGAAATACGGGCAACACTGTCGCAGTGGTGCTATTTGGAAAAATCGCTTAGAAAAAAACTTGTTTTTGGCCTATAGCTTGCGATTTAGCCACCAGATTTTAGCAAAATTCACGCAGTATATGAACATTACTATAAGATATATTTCATAGAAATTTAATTGAACAATTAGAAAAGGGTCGCCAGCTATGGCAATTTTTGTCTTCTAAATATTGTAAACTTGGTCGGGAGAATAAATGCAGTAACGGAATCAAAACGACATTAATGTGATAAGTGGATCTTGTTGCATTTCTAATTCTGTAGAAATTTCGTTGAAAAATTGTGAAAGAGTTGCCAGATGTGATGAATTTCGTAATTTATTGACATTTCTTTATCGAGCGATGTTGTCATAAAATTTCTAAATATTTACTTTTCAAAAATTTAAAAAGTTTGGACGGTGGTAACCCTAAAATTATATTCAGTCCCATAAGCTACAGCGCAGCCGAATCGAAACGAAATTCATAGGGTGGATTTAATACAACATGAAACAGCTATGGTGCTAGCACATGATTACCAGCACCAGATAACTTCGTAAATATTGCACCAACAGATGCTTCCATTTTGTATTCATAAGCTAAGCATTTATAATTAAATAAGCAACCGATATTTAAATTTTCCGAGTTTTGGAAATTTTTCGGGTGGCAGCCCCAGACATAGTTTAATCACTGAAACTTTCGATGATATCCTCGGATGAAAACGAAATTCAAAGGATAGGTTGATTAAGCACGAGTGTGCTATGGTAGATTTATTGCTGCTGTGTTGGAAAAATGTTGCCAGCACTGAACATTTTCATCATTTGTGTTACAGGAAATGCTGTCAGAAAATGATATTTGTTCCTTTGAGTAAGAAATGGTTGATATGATACTACAATACTTCATACATTTTTAAATCCCTCAAAGATAATTTCTAATATTAAATCCGATTCTTCACACATTTTTAAATCCCTCAAAGATAATTTCTTCGAAAATAAGTTTTCTAGCGGTTCTGATGCGCTAGACTTTTTAAAGTTGAGCCAAGTCTAGTACCCAGCAACGCATGCTTCAAGGTTTTAACATCCAGAATGGAATCGCTCACCATTCAGCAAGAAGAAAACGGGAAAACGACGAAGATAGAGTAGGAGTGCTTGCTCAACAGACTTTTCGAGATGATGGACATAGGTTAGACGTTCGACCTAAATTCCAAGTCGAAACCACTCTCCAAGTCACGCAAGCTGAAAACGAAGAAAGACCAGAAGCCCTTTTTCGAATTGTTAGAAGGCGAAATCGAAATTTTCAAACGTTAAAGAGGCTGCTGGCAACTCTTGATGGTCAGCAGTCTAAACATTATTACGGAGTGAAGTTTCACAGCATCAAACAGCTCTGAAGTGACATCGAGCAAGAAGATCGTCATATATGGGAATCGACCGGTAGCCCTAGTACATACGGATATCAGGAGCATGTCAACGCCGAGTATGAAGCGCAAGTGCAGGAGGCTCTCATTGATATTGGTATGAACCTCGAACAAACTGCAGTTCCACACACTGTGATTGGAACGGATCAGAGTATGCATAGTCCACTTAAGCTGCCGAAGGTAACACTTCCAAAATTTGATGGAGATTAATTGTATTGGCAGCAGTTTCGAGATTTATTCAGTCAAATGGTGCACAACCAAGACATACCTGGCTGTCAAAAGATGTTCTATCTTAAAACGAACTTATCTGGTGAAGCCGAAAGATTAATTACACATCTGACAATAACGGAGGATAATTATGTTATCGCCTGGAAGACTTTGCAAGAGCGCTACAATAATCCACGTCTGCAAGTATCGGCACTTATTAACAAATTATTATCCAGCAATCTCATGCCAATGACTATCCATCTGCTCCATCGCTCAAGACGCTGGACGATACAACGCAAGAATGTTTATTAGGATTGCAGAATCTCGGTGTTTCAACAAAGGATTGGGACTCGTTATTACTTCATTGGATGGTGAAAAATCTGGATAAGACCACACATACTTTGTATGAACAATCGCTGGACAACCCGAGACAACTCAAGAATCTAGATGATTTTCTGAACTTCCTCGAGTCGCGCTATCAATCACTTGAAGTTTTGGGAAGGAAAGGCAGAATAGATGATCGGCATCGAAAACAGGGAGTTGCTCAAGCGTTGACAGCGAGTGCCACTGATTCAAGAGGAAACAAACAGTGCATATTGTGCAGAGATAAGCACGCTCTTCACATGTGTAAGATATTTACGGGAGCTAAGATTGTAGATCGAGTTAAGATTATTAATAATGATTAATGACTTATGCAGAAACTGCTTAAGAACAGGGCACAGGGCAATTAATTGCGGTTCTCGCGGTTGAACAAAATGCGAGTTAAAACATCATACTCTCATTCACTCAGATAATAGAGAGGCGATGAAAGCGTCACACTCAAGCAGTTTAACAAATCCGAAACCTGAAGATATTCTGAGTTTTCCATCCACGGTGGCTACATCGACAAATAGACATGAGGTAAATTATGTTTTCCTTGGCACGGTGGTAGTAAAAATTATGAACAGTAAAGGAGAGTCCGTAAAGTGTAGGGCACTATTGGATTCAGGCTCTCAAGTCAACTTAATCACAACCAGAATGGTGAAGTGTTTAAAACTTATCGCAAAAGGTTATCAACTGCATATTCAAGGTGTTGGAGGAAACAAGGCTCAGAGTCAAGCAAGAATCAACGTATTGATGGAATCTCTTTTATGTGATTATTCAGTACGAGTTGAAGCTTTTGTTATCGGTAACATTGTACCACCACAGCCCGCACAAACATTTGATGTTTCTAAATGGCCAATTCCAAAGAATATCAAACTAGCAGACCCAGATTTCTAAAAATCCGAAGAAAACGATCTGCTACTTGGAGCGGAATTTTATCACGAGCTGCTATCGATAGGTCAAATAAAAATGGCAAAAGATCTTCCAGTTCTTCAAAACACCGAATTTGGATGGATAGTAGCTAGGGAAACTAAACAAGCATCCATATCAGCTGCCATACGTGGAGTTTTCAGCGAAGATGAAAATTTGAACGGGACTCTAGAACGTTTCTGGAAACTCGAAGAAGTCGATTCCAGGATGTCTACGCTAGCTTCCCTAGAAAAAAAATGTGAGTCACATTTCAACCAAACTGATAACGGGATGTCAATGGTCGTTTCATTGTTTCACTGCCATTTTCCGATGACCCCAATCGGCTTGGAGACTCACAGGAGATAGTATTAAAACAACGTGCACTTTCATTGAAAGCCGATGACAAACAGAACGTTTTATTTCAAATAAGTGTTGCCAATAGATAACATATTATTAAGTCAACGTTTAAGTTTATTTGATTTTACCAGATGTAAATTATAATTTCTAACACCCCGACTACAGCAAATAAACAAAACTTTGTTAGAATTACAATGCATTTATCATTTTAAAAATCCATCTGGCTAATTCCCATAGCATCAATGCATTTATAATGTTTTGTAGAATTCAAGGCTATAGTCAAAACATCAGCAGGCATAGAAGTTGTTGGCAAATACTCCAGATTAATAATTTTGTTGCTTACTGCGTCTTTTATAAAATGATACCGAATATCAATATGCTTACTTTTTCTGTGACATACATAATTTGCCACTAACTTCTGTGCACTTTGACTATCATTGTACAAAACCACAGTACTTAAATTACTAGTTATTTCAAATTGCAAGGATCTCAAGTATATTGCTTCTTTACAAGCTTCAGCTATGGACATGTATTCAGCCTCCATGCTGGACAAAGCTACAGTTCTTTGTTTCTTACTTTCCCAGGAAATAACTGATCCTGACATCATAAAACAATAGCCTGTATATGATCTACGGTCTATAATATTACTTCGGTCTATAATATTACGGCATCAACAAATCCTACAAGATCAGTTTTTTCCTTTACATATTTAAGACAATAGTTCTTAGTTTTCTTAAGGTATCTAAGTATTGTTTTTGCGTAATTCTAGTGAGCATGTGTGTGACATTTGTTAAATTGACTTAGCCAACTCACACTAAATGATATATCAGGCCTTGTAAGAACCGACAAATACATAAGGCTTCCAATCAATTGTTGATATGGAATCTGACTGTCACAAATTTCACTCTTATCAATATCTAATTTACATTTCATCGGAGTACCAGCTAGCTTACAACTAAGCATATGAAATTTTTCCAAAAGTTTTTCTACATACGGTTCTTGATCCAAAGTGATAACATTAGATTTCTTATCAATTTTAACTCTCATACCTAAACAATTCTGAGCTTGGCCTAAATTTTTTATTTTAAAGTTAGAACTCAATACGTAAATTAACTTGTCTGTCTCTTCTTCATTATTAGAGAATACAAAAAAAAATCGTTTACATATAATGCAATAATAATTTTTTCATTGTGATTCATTTTTTTAAAAACACATGGTTCTAAGTGACTTTTTTTAAATTCCAATTCACATAAACATTGCTCAACTCTCTCATACCAAGTCCTAGACGGATGTTTCAAGCCATAAATAGCTTTGTTTAATTTAACACTAACCTTTTTCTTATTTGCCTCAAAACTAATATCTGGCTGGACCATATAAACGTCTTTTTTAAGATAGCCATTCAAAAAAGCTGTTTTAACATCTAAATGTTTGATATCAAAATTTAACTGTACAGACAATGCAAACAACAATCTTAGCGTAGAATATCTTACTACAGGTGAAAAAGTATCTTCATAGTCAATTCCAGGTTTCTGCGTATAACCTTTGGCTACTAAACGCGCTCTGTACCTCATACTACTATCAATGGTCATTTTCTTTCTAAACACCCATTTGGACTGTACCAACGTTTTATCAGAAGGTAACTCATCCACTGGAATCCACGCATTATTTTCCTCAAACGCTTGCAACTCATCCTTCATTGCATTAATCCATTTGTCTCTATCTGGACTATCTTGAGCTTCACGGATGCTAATAGGATCACTGGTGACTCCTGGGCTAGACAACATACACAGGTTACTATAATCATAACGTTCAGGCGGCTTCCTGGCTCGTTTGATAATTTCTGCATTTGGTTCTTTCTCCTTGTCTTCTTCAAGTGCAGGACTCAAAATAGACTCATTCTTTATTTCTTCAACTTCATTTTCCATTTGACTACTTGTAGCATCTGCTTGAATAATGTCCCCAACTGGAAATAAAACACCCGCATTCGATCTACAGTTTCTTTCAGAATTTTCATGAATAATCACATTTCTACTTATTGTAACACATCTTTTAATAGGATCAAAGACTCTGTATCCTTTGACGTTTTCAGAAAAACCAACAAGAATGTGCTTTTTCGACTTAGGTGGGACACTAGTCGTTTTACTGTTTTTTTACTGTTGGCACGTTAACCATCACTTCACTACCGAATATTCGAACATGACTCAAATCTGGTTTCTTCTTTGTCCAGAGCTCAAACGGTGTTATGTTATTTAATCCTGATGCAATAGATCTATTCCTAAGATAAACAGCAGTATTTGTTGCTCCGGCCCAAAACTGTTTACCTAAGCCGGCATCAAATAACAAGCATCTCGCTCGCTCAACAATGGTACGATTCATGCGTTCGCTCAAACCGTTTTGCTCAGGAGTATAGGTATTGGTCTTTTGGTGAACTGTGCCTGAATACTTTAAATAAAATTCATTGCTACAAAACTCTAAGCCATTATCTGTCCTGAATATTTTGATTCTTTTACTCTGTTGATTCTCTGCCATGGATTAAAATTCCTCGAAGTACTTAAAAACTTCACTTTTTGCTTTGAAAAAGTAAACAAAAGCCATACGAGAATAGTTATCAACAAAAATGAGGAAACACCTTGCTCTGCCAATTGAGGCTGACTCCATAGATCCACAAACGTCAGCATGAACAATTTCAAGAGGTTTGCTGCTTCGCGTACCTGCATGTCCAAAAGGTAAGCGCGACTGTTTTCCTTCACAGCAAACCGTACAAGTGTTCCTGTTGATAACTAATTTATCTGTATAAGATATACCTGTGACTGCTCCATCTTTCATTTCGTTCTGGTCGTTCATATTCAAATGACGTAGCCTTCTGTGCCATACTTCACTGTCAGCTACTCCACGGGAAGATGTAAACAAACAATGTTTCTGATCCAAAGCCAACTTGTAGACACCATCAACCACATTTGCCTTCGCCACCAAACTGTTTTGACTATTGTAAACATTACAGCACTTTTCTTCAAACTTCACATTGTTTCCATTTTTGATCAGTTGACTGACTGATATTAGATTCGTAGTGAGGTTAGGTACACACAGAACATCTTTCAGAGTGACTTCGTACTTGCAATTCGATATGACAGCTATGATGTCAACATCGCCCGAGCACAAAACTGGTATAGTACACTGAGTTGCTGTTATGACCTCCTTGATGGTCGATGTAAAACATGCATTATGTATCATGTTTACGTCGGTCGTCATATGAACGCTCGCTCCACTATCTAAATAATAATCTTCTTTGCTGTAATTTCCACTCAAAAAAACTGCAGAAAAAGCGTTTGTCTTTTTTATGCTTTCTGGCTGCTGCTTGCACTGATTTCTATAATGTCCGAACTGTTTACACCGATGACACTTTATATTCGTCTTATCAAATATTTTTGAGCCGTTCATAGAAGACAAACTGCCTCCTTGACGAACTGAGCTGTCATTCTTGCCATGACTTCCAACCTTAGAATGCTTTTGACCACGGTGCTGCCCTCTACTCAAAAAAACACTGCTTACTTCGTAATTGTCACCTGCCAAGTCAATAAGCTTTGACTTCACTACGTCAGCTGAAATGGCAATTCCGGAATGTTCTATAGCCATAATCATAGGGAACTATTTTTCCGGTAATCCTGCTAACATTAAACAGCCTATCTACTCATCGTTCATGGAAAAACCTGTTCCTGACAATTTTTGGCCAGTCTCGATGATTTGCGTGATGTAATTTGTCATTGAATCACAGTTATTGAGGTGAATCGAAATCAGATTCCGCAACAGAGTAATCCTTCGAGAGAATCCACAATCATCGAACATTGCCTTCAACTTCAGCCACAAATTCCTTGACGATGAAGATCCTTTTATATGCGCGTACAAAGATGGGTAAATAGTTAGAATTAACTTGGTTTTCGCTTTCGCATCTTCTGCGGCGCCTGCTTCTGGACTCTCGGCCTTGATGCAACTTGCCATGCCGTCCAAAACAAGCAAATTCTCCGCAGCAAAAGCCTATTCTTGATAATTCTCACGCCCCTTCAACTTTGGAACGTTAGTAAAGAATGAATTCGAAGCCATCACTAATATAATTCAAATATACACGCAACTATTTAAATAAATTAAAGGGCATACTGGGCCCATAACCCATTAAAACAACGTGCATTTTTCTTGAAAGCCGATGACAAACAGAACGTTTTATTTCAAATAAGTGTTGCCAATAGATAACATATTATTAAGTCAATGTTTAAGTTTATTTGATTTTACCAGATGTAAATTATAATTTCTAACAGATAGCAATGCGAAGATTCTTATCGCTAGAGAGAAGATTTCAGCGAAACTGATCTTTAAAAGAACAATATGTTCAGTTCATGACCGAATATCTTCAACGTAACCTCATTGAAGAAGTTAACATTCATAATTTGAAAACTCCGGTGTACTTTCTTTCACATCATAGTGTGCTGAAACTCGACAGTAGTACCACAAAGCTGCGAGTGATTTTGACGCCTCAGCTTAAAGTTACTCAAGTCTATCTCGCAATATCCTCTTGCATGCAGGGCCCACCATTCAAGACGATCTGTTTTCGATTCTATTACAATTCAGGATGCCTCGTTTTGTATTTACGGTGGATGTTAAACAAATGTATCGAAAGATACTGGTCAGTGAAGAGGCTGGAAAATATCAGCTGGTATTTTAGAGAAATGACGCTAGCCACCCAATTAAATGTTTCCAACTACGCACTGCTACACAGCCTCATACTATGCCAAAAAAAACTCTAGCGCACCTGAACCGCTAGAAACACTAATGTTCGAAGAACAGTAGAAGAATCGTGCAGGTTTTGAGTGCATATTCCACCACATGAGCTGCTTATTACGGCCAAACTGTTTCAAATGCCACGTTTTACTTTGGTCTCAAGAATGCATTATAACTCATATGGTGGAAAGGTTTCAGATATTACCTCTGGCATGGGTTTCAAAGTTTATGAAAGAAAAACACTTGTTAATTATATTCGTTATCAGTTGCTTATTTCACCAAACTTTAAAAGCAGCATCTCATATAACATCAATGAAGAAAATGCTCAGTGCCTGCAGCACTGTAACTGAAGTTGGTGTTTGGGGCTGCGATCCGAAAAATTTGCAGAACTTTGGGAATTGAAACATCGGTTATTTATTTTCATTGTAAATGTTTCCGGTATGAATACTAACTGTAAGCATTTATTGATACAAATGTAGCACAACCGACTCGTGCTGGCAACCTTTCGCCAGTATCAAAGCCAAGAATATATCACATCTGCTTCACGTTGTTATATTACATTCGAAGTTATAGGAGTATAAAGAAATTTAGGGTTACTTGTAGCGAGTTTTTTCAAATAATCGAAAGCTTATATTTGCTGTTTATTGTCACTACAATATCATTACGAATTGAAAATTCTACGATAAAACCGCTTAATAAAGATATTGCAAACAAACACAAAACCAACAATAGCTGGCAACCCTATCGAGGCTTTTCAACCAACTTTGGCCTGAATAATGCTTATAATAGGTTCCATTAATTGTATGAAATTCGTATTGATTTCATGACTGCACTGGAAGTTATAGGGCAAAAAGTTTTATTTTCCTGGGAGAATTTTCAAAACCAAAGACACAAAAATTACCATAGCTGGCAGCACCAATCGAATTTTTCAACCAAATTTCTATCAAACAGAGTTTAGAGTGAGGTGCAGCTACCGCGTCAATTTCATGAAAATCTGGTTACTAATTCACATTTCATAGGGCAAAAAGCAGTTTTTTTTTCTTTGTAATTTTTCAAGATGGCACCACTGGCACAGAGTTGCCGACAATTCAAAATCGCTTCTATCAGACCTGGTTCTTCTTAAGTCCAATGCATTCTGTAAATTTCAATGGTATCTGATTATTGGGTCGTGAATTCCCGTGAACAGAAGTTTTTGATGCTAAAAATATAGGTTAACTGGGAAAGGGTTACCGTTCTTGTCCGACATGAAATTTCCAAAGTTTTACTTTGAACGTGTAGATAAAGCATAAGATTTGTATACAGATTGGTTTTATTGTAAGAAACGGACATTTTTAGGATATTCGATGATTTGAATGTTTTCACTTCCAAATTTTTATTTTTTCAAATTTAAGACACCAAAATTATCATAGCTGGCAGCTCCAGCCGAAAAACCAACAAGAATGTGCTTTTTCGACTTAGGTGGGACACTAGTCGTTTTACTGTTTTTTTTACTGTTGGCACGTTAACCATCACTTCACTACCGAATATTCGAACATGACTCAAATCTGGTTTCTTCTTTGTCCAGAGCTCAAACGGTGGTATGTTATTTAATGCTGATGCGATAGATCTATTCCTAAGATAAACAGCAGTATTTGTTGCTCCGGCCCGAAACTGTTTACCTAAGCCGGCATCAAATAACAAGCATCTCACTCGCTCAACAATGGTACGATTCATGCGTTCGCTCAAACCGTTTTGCTCAGGAGTATAGGTATTGGTCTTTTGGTGAACTGTGCCTGAATACTTTAAATAAAATTCATTGCTACAAAACTCTAAGCCATTATCTATCCTGAATATTTTGATTCTTTTACTCTGTTGATTCTCTGCCATGGATTAAAATTCCTTGAAGTACTTAAAAACTTCATTTTTTGCTTTGAAAAAGTAAACAAAAGCCATACGAGAATAGTTATCAACAAAAATGAGGAAACACCTTGCTCTGCCAATTGAGGCTGACTCCATAGATCCACAAACGTCAGCATGAACAGTTTCAAGAGGTTTGCTGCTTCGCGTACCTGCATGTCCAAAAGGTAAGCGCGACTGTTTTCCTTCACAGCAAACCGTACAAGTGTTCCTGTTGATAACTAATTTATCTGTATAAGATATACCTGTGACTCCTACATCTTTCATTTTGTTCTGGTCGTTCATATTCAAATGACGTAGCCTTCTGTGCCATACTTCACTGTCAGCTACTCCACGGGAAGATGTAAACAAACAATGTTTCTGATCCAAAGCCAACTTGTAGACACCATCAACCACATTTGCCTTCGCCACCAAACTGTTTTGACTATTGTAAACATTACAGCACTTTTCTTCAAACTTCACATTGTTTCCATTTTTGATCAGTTGACTGACTGATATTAGATTCGTAGTGAGGTTAGGTACACACAGAACATCTTTCAGAGTGACTTCGTACTTGCAATTCGATGTGACAGCTATGATGTCAACATCGCCCGAGCACAAAACTGGTATAGTACACTGATTTGCTGTTATGACCTCCTTGATGGTCGGTGTAAAACATGCATTATGTATCATGTTTACGTCAGTCGTCATATGAACGCTCGCTCCACTATCTAAATAATAATCTTCTTTGCTGTAATTTCCACTCAAAAAAACTGCAGAAAAAGCGTTTGTCTTTTTTATGCTTTCTGGCTGCTGCTTGCACTGATTTCTATAATGTCCGAACTGTTTACACCGATGACACTTTATATTCGTCTTATCAAATATTTTTGAGCCGTTCATAGAAGACAAACTGCCTCCTTGACGAACTGAGCTGTCATTCTTGCCATGACTTCCAACCTTAGAATGCTTTTGACCACGGTGCTGCCCTCTACTCAAAAAAGCACTGCTTACTTCGTAATTGTCACCTGCCAAGTCAATAAGCTTTGACTTCACTACGTCAGCTGAAATGGCGATTCCGGAATGTTCTATAGCCATAATCATAGGGAACTATTTTTCCGGTAATCCTGCTAACATTAAACAGCCTATCTACTCATCGTTCATGGAAAAACCTGTTCCTGACAATTTTTGGCCAGTCTCGATGATTTGCGTGATGTAATTTGTCATTGAATCACAGTTATTGAGGTGAATCGAAATCAGATTCCGCAACAGAGTAATCCTTCGAGAGAATCCACAATCATCGAACATTGCCTTCAACTTCAGCCACAAATTCCTTGACGATGAAGATCCTTTTATATGCGCGTACAAAGATGGGTAAATAGTTAGAATTAACTTGGCTTTCGCTTTCGCATCTTCTGCGGCGCCTGCTTCTGGACTCTCGGCCTTGATGCAACTTGCCATGCCGTCCAAAACAAGCAAATTCTCCGCAGCAAAAGCCTATTCTTGATAATTCTCACGCCCCTTCAACTTTGGAACGTTAGTAAAGAATGAATTCGAAGCCATCACTAATATAATTCAAATATACACGCAACTATTTAAATAAATTAAAGGGCATACTGGGCCCATAACCCATTAAAACAACGTGCATTTTTCTTGAAAGCCGATGACAAACAGAACGTTTTATTTCAAATAAGTGTTGCCAATAGATAATATATTATTAAGACAATATTTAAGTTTATTTGATCTTATCAGATGTAAATTATAATTTCTAACAGATAGCAATGCGAAGATTCTTATCGCTAGAGAGAAGATTTCAGCGAAACTGATCTTTAAAAGAACAATATGTTCAGTTCATGACCGAATATCTTCAACGTAACCTCATGGAAGAAGTTAACATTCATAATTTGAAAAGTCCGGTGTACTTTCTTTCACATCATAGTGTGCTGAAACTCGACAGTAGTACCACAAAGCTGCGAGTGATTTTGACGCCTCAGCTTAAAGTTACTCAAGACTATCTCGCAATATCCTCTTGCATGCAGGGCCCACCATTCAAGACGATCTGTTTTCGATTCTATTACAATTCAGGATGCCTCGTTTTGTATTTACGGTGGATGTTAAACAAATGTATCGAAAGATACTGGTCAGTGAAGAGGCTGGAAAATATCAGCTGGTATTTTAGAGAAATGACGCTAGCCACCCAATTAAATGTTTCCAACTACGCACTGTTACACAGCCTCATAGTATGCCAAAAAACTCTAGCGCACCTGAACCGCTAGAAACACTAATGTTCGAAGAACAGTAGAAGAATCGTGCAGGTTTTGAGTGCATATTCCACCACATGAGCTGCTTATTACGGCCAAACTGTTTCAAATCCCACGTTTTACTTTGGTCTCAAGAATGCATTATAACTCATATGGTGGAAAGGTTTCAGATATTACCTCTGGCATGGGTTTCAAAGTTTATGAGAGCAAAACACTTATTCATTATACTCGTTATCAGTTGCTTATTTCACAAAACTTTGAAAGCAGCATCTCATATAGCATCAATGAAGAAAATGCTCAGTGCCTGCAGCACTGTAACTGAAGTTGGTGTTTGGGGCTGCGATCCGAAAAATTTGCAGAACTTTGGGAATTGAAACATCGGTTATTTATTTTCATTGTAAATGTTTCCGGTATGAATACTAACTGTAAGCATTTATTGATACAAAAGTAGCACAACCGACTCGTGCTGGCAACCTTTCGCCAGTATCAAAGCCAAGAATATGTCACATCTGCTTCACGTTGTTATATTACATTCGAAGTTATAGGAGTATAAAGAAATTTAGGGTTACTTGCAGCGAGTTTTTTCAAATAATCGAAAGCTTATATTTGCTGTTTATTGTCACTACAATATCATTACGAATTGAAAATTCTACGATAAAACCGCTTAATAAAGATATTGCAAACAAACACAAAACCAACAATAGCTGGCAACCCTATCGAGGCTTTTCAACCAACTTTGGCCTGAATAATGCTTATAATAGGTTCCATTAATTGTATGAAATTCGTATTGATTTCATGACTGCACTGGAAGTTATAGGGCAAAAAGTTTTATTTTCCTGGGAGAATTTTCAAAACCAAAGACACAAAAATTACCATAGCTGGCAGCACCAATCGAATTTTTCAACCAAATTTCTATCAAACAGAGTTTAGAGTGAGATGCAGCTCCGCGTCAATTTCATGAAAATCTGGTTACTAATTCACATTTCATAGGGCAAAAAGCAGTTTTTTTTTCATTGTAATTTTTCAAGATGGCACCACCGGCACAGAGTTGCCGACAATTCAAAATCGCTTCTATCAGACCTGGTTCTACTTAAGTCCAATGCATTCTGTAAATTTCAATGGTATCTGATTATTGGTTCGTGAATTCCCGTGAACAGAAGTTTTTGATGCTAGAAATATAGGTTAACCGGGAGAGGGTTACCGTTCTTGTCCGACATGAAATTTCCAAAGTTTTACTTTGAACGTGTAGATAAAGCATAAGATTTGTATACAGATTGGTTTTATTGTAAGAAACGGACATTTTTAGGATATTCGATGATTTGAATGTTTTCACTTCCAAATTTTTATTTTTTCAAATTTAAGACACCAAAATTATCATAGCTGGCAGTTCCAGCCGAATTTTTCAACCAAATTTATAATAAACGTGGCTTAAAATAAGGTCCAGCTACAGTGTGAATTTCGTCAAAATCGAACGATTCAATCAGAATCTATAGGGCTAAAAGAAGTGATCATTTTTAGTGATTTTTCAAGGCACCACTGGCACAGACTCGCCCGCATTTCAAAATTACTTCTATCAGACCTGGTCCTATTTAAGATTAATACAGTCTGCAAATTTCAATAAATTCTGCTCATCAGATCGTGAGTTTCCGTGAACAGAAGTTTCTGATGCTAAAAATATAGGTAAATTGGGCAAAGGTTACCAGGCGTGCCCAATATACCATATCAAATTTGTTTTTTGGTCTATGTAGAAAAAGCACGAAATTTACATATTAATGGCTTATTTTGAAGAAACGGCATTTTTTCAAGAGAGACGATAATTTGGAGGTTTTCAGTGCTTGCCTCAGCTTCAGGGTTGCCAGCATGCTCATCAAAAGCTACATAAACTTACAACTAAATAATACCAATATGTCCTGAAAATTTGTTAATGATTGAATAGCTCAGTCAAAATTTATCGCAATTTAAAAATTTTCAATTTTTCCCGTTCTTCTTTTAGGCACCCAGCGCACACATGGGGTTAAAAAATTCCAAAACATTATCCGATTCACATGTAAAACACGTTCGAAATTTATTTTGTTAACTTTATTTTTGCAAAACATATTTGTGTACGGAATAATAGGTATATTAAAAATATCACTAAAATTGCCGCCTGCGCCAAAGGGTTAAAATTTTTTAACTTTTTCTGAGACTTGGCACTATGCTGCATATACACCAATACGTCCTAACAATTTTAGTTCAATCGGATTTCGCATTCCTGAGATTTTTTCACTGAAATTTGTTGACATATATATATATATATATATATATATATATATATATATATATATATATATATATATATAAATATATATATATATATATATATATATATATATATATATATATATATATATATATATATATATATATATATATATATATACAGAAATATGAATTTTTGGCCAAAGTAATTTTAATACTAATGTTCTTCTTCGAACATTAGTAAAAATGCCTCATCTTGAAACTCTAGAAAAAACAGCAAAATCCACCTCATCTTCAACAAAAATCGATCCTAAGACCACGGTTCATACAGCGGCTGATCGCACCAAGTTATTACCTGCTTACACGTTCCTAGCAACTGCTATTGTCAACGTGGAAAACTGTTTAGGTAATAATGTAACATGCAGAGCTCATTTGGACTCGGGACCTCAACTAAATTTCATTTACGATGGCGTGGTCAACAGACTAGGGTTTGCCACTGTTCGGAAAAAGATAGACATCAATGGGATAGGGGAGTTCAAATTACAGGCCAGAGGCCGAATGAAGATTATTGTTAAATCAAAACTTAATCAATTCGAGTCTCGAATCGAGTCATTTATTTTGCCTCAAATAAGGACTGAGCAGCCAAGCATTTTTTTTAAATGTTGAAGGCTGGCCAATTCCAAGTAACATCAAATTGGCAGATCCTGAGTTTACCAATCCAAGAAAAATAGATATTTTGCTGGGCGCTGACCTTTACGCCAAATTAATGTCAGTTGGACAAATTAAACTAGCTCAAAACTTGCCAACTCTACAAAACACACTATTAGGGTGCATTGTTCTTGGAACAGCCCATAAGCAAAGCTCCAAAATGGCACAATTTGCTGGGGTAGCCTGCACGTCTTCGGACATACAGCTTCAAAAATTTTGGGAGCTTGAACACTATGACTCAGAAAAAAAGGCAATGACTGATAAGGAACAAATATGTGAACATCATTTCACTTCAAAAACAAAAAGAACTGAAAATGGGCGCTTCATTGTACGGCTTCCATTTTCAAAACCACCATATTTACTGGGAAGGTCCGAAGATAGAGCAGAAAAAAGGTTTCTCAGCCTCGAAAAAAATCTAGATAAGAGCCCTGAGCTAAAGAAGCAATATGTTGATTTCAGACATGAGCTAATCAGATTAAATCACATGGAAGCAATTGACGATATAACAAAGACCAATTATTTCCTACCACACCACTGTGTGTTAAGACCAGAAAGCACAAGCACTAAGCTAAGAGCTGTATTCGACGGGTCATGCAAGACATCGACGAATCTATCGCTTAATGACATACTTATGATCGGTCCAACTATACAAGACGAACTATTCGTCATTTTACTACGTTTTAGACTACATCATTACGTGTTTGTAGCTGACATATGCAAGATGTATAGGCAAATCTTGATCGACGATAGAGATTTCCAACTTATAATATGGCATGACTCAGCTAACGAGCACCTAAAATATTTCCGCCTTCGTACTGTCACATATGGCATATCTTCAGCTCCATATTTGGCTACCAAATGTCTTCAACGGTTGGCCGAAGACGACGGGAAAAGGTTTCCTCGTGGATCTCAAATTCTAAAACGGGACTTCTACGTCGACGATCTAATAACGGTATGCAATAACCTAGAAGAGGCATATCAAACTCAGCAAGAGCTTATAAGTCTCCTGCGCGGGGGAGGATTTCAATTAAGAAAATGGAGTGCGAACCATGTTAGGCTCTTAGAAACAATCTCTAATGAGGACATACAAGTTATGATTGATATTGGCGACACAAATAATACGCAAGTCAAAACACTAGGGTTAGTGTGGTACCCCAGTACCGATCAATTCTCCATAAGAACGAATTTACCTCCCACAAAGCGTTTTACCAAAAGGACAATCTTGGCAGATGTAGCCCGAATTTACGATCCTCTGGGACTTATAAATCCCGTCGTAACCCAAGGTAAATTATTTATGCAACGATTATGGAAACTAAGGCTAGAGTGGGATGAATCATTACCCCAAAGTGTCCACAGTGAGTGGAATATTTTCCGGCAAGACTTGAAAAACATAAAAGAATTGTCCATTCCACGTCATGCTCTTGAAGCAGATAGTGCGAATTCAATTCAAATTCATGGGTTTGCGGATGCCAGCGAAAAGACCTACGGAGCTGCCATCTATCTATGGAGCGTTAACCAAATTGGTCAACCTCTTGTCAGATTATACTGTGCAAAATCCAAGGTAGCACCTATCAAGGAGACTACTCTACCCCGTCTTGAACTCTCCGCTGCATATCTCTTGGCTAAGCTAGGACGACGAGTTTCAACCATTATCAATCCATCTGCAGGCTCAGTTTATCTTTGGAGTGACTCGACTATAGCACTTTCGTGGATAAGAGCGGAAACTTCTACTCAAAGCAAGTTTATCGCAAATCGAGTATCGTACACTCAACAGCATACAACGAAAAATCATTGGTTGCATGTGCCATCTAAGCAAAACCCCGCGGACCTTATTTCGAAAGGCCTATGTGCATCACAACTGCTTAATGCAGACATGTGGTTCAGCGGTCCTCACTTCTTACAACTTCAACCTGACAGATGGCCAAACTATAAAGGGGAGAGAATGATGACGACAAACGACCTCAGTGAGTTGCCAATATCCCTCTCCACGACCACTACACCAATCATTCGACGATTAAGAATATTCCACGTGCATAAATACTCTCAGTATTTTGTGCATTCAGTAAGATCTTTCAAAATATCCAATTTATCTATTGTATTCCGCGTTCGTCCCATGTACAGTGTAAGAAACAGATCAACAATCTCGGTATCATCAATAACGCCGCGGTCCCCTGGTTTTCGAGTCTAACATCTATCTTTTACGTACCCGACTGAAAATTGACTTACGAGCATGCTCGTTGTTTCCCGAACACCGATCAACGCGCCTATATGCCTTCCCACAATTTGGGACTTGGCTTCACAGACTTTTTTTCACGATTACCGTTGTGCCGTTATTCACCGTTACGGTATCTCTTTTAAACGCGTCACAAAACCCCTTATCCCCGACTGGGACACAAGGGCGGCAGTTTTCGTTCGGCTTTTGCTCGCGAGATAGGTCGTGAGTGGGTGCCACTCGCTTCG
>OZ022263.1:147095988-147525988 GCA_963978885.1 Nemotelus pantherinus
GGTCCTAGCTAATGTTAAGATGTCCTGTAAATTTCACTATAATCGGATAACCCGGTCGTCAGTTCTCGTGAACAGAACTTTCGAGTGCTGAAAATAGAGGTAGTTTGGTGATGGGTTGCCGTTCTTGTGCGAATCGGAATTTGGAAAATTTTATTCTGACGTGATGGACAAAGATTTAGATTTATCAATGATTTGAGTTTTTTGGCAAAAAGCAAAAATTTTTCAGGAAGGTCGATGATTTGAAGGATTTTTTTTTAAGAGCCTGCCATAGCTACAGGGTTACCCACACTGTCTTTAAAATCCATGTGTTCTAAGTTCTAGCCTACATCAATAAGCTCTATTAATTTCACGATGATCGAATGTTTCTGTCAAAAGTTATGACAAATCAAAATTTGAGAAAAATTCCTTGCCCACTTTTAGGCACTCACCACCCACACACGGCTCAAAATTTTCAATTCTTTATCATGAGCAAACCTAAAACATAATAAGTTTTTATTTCCAATACTTTTTGTTACAAAAATTTTACACTGCTTGGAAATATAGGAGTACCTGAAAATTCACTAAAATACCCGCCGCCGCCAAAAGGTTAAAGATAACTGAATTCGAATAAGTCATGGACCTACCTACTATATACATCTACGACATCCGAAAATTTCAGCTCAATCGGATAGGCCACTCCAAAGATTACTTCTATTAACCGATTTGCTGATATATATATATATATATATATATATATATATATATATATATATATATATATATATATATATATATATATATATATATAAATAAATAAAGAAATATGAATTTTCGGCGAAACAAGTTTAATACTATTGTTCTTCGAACATTAGTAAAAAAGGCAATAACTGATAAGGAACAAATATGTGAACATCATTTCACTTCAAAAACAAAAAGAACTGAAAATGGGCGCTTCATTGTACGGCTTCCATTTTCAAAACCACCATATTTACTGGGAAGGTCCGAAGATAGAGCAGAAAAAAGGTTTCTCAGCCTCGAAAAAAATCTAGATAAGAGCCCTGAGCTAAAGAAGCAATATGTTGATTTCAGACATGAGCTAATCAGATTAAATCACATGGAAGCAATTGACGATATAACAAAGACCAGTTATTTCCTACCACACCACTGTGTGTTAAGACCAGAAAGCACAAGCACTAAGCTAAGAGCTGTATTCGACGGGTCATGCAAGACATCGACGAATCTATCGCTTAATGACATACTTATGATCGGTCCAACTATACAAGACGAACTATTCGTCATTTTACTACGTTTTAGACTACATCATTACGTGTTTGTAGCTGACATATGCAAGATGTATAGGCAAATCTTGATCGACGTTCAGAATAAGTAGGACGAGTTCAGAATAAGTAGGACCAGATTTGATAGAAGCGATTTTGAATTGTGGGCAAATAAAACGAAGCGAAACGAGGAAAATAAACCGCTTTGCCCTATAACTTCCAGTGCAGTCATGAAATCAATACGAGTTTGATACAATTATAAACATTGTACTGTAACCTAATATAAACATTATTCAGGCCAAATTTGGTTGAAAAGCCACGATAGGGTTGCCAGCTATTGTTGGTTTTGTGTTTGTTTGCAATATATTTATTAAGCGGTTTTATCGTAGAATTTTCAATTCGTAATGATATTGTAGTGACAATAAACACCAAATATTAAGCTTTCGATTATTTGAAAAAACTCGCTGCAGGTAACCCTAAATTTCTTTATACTCCTATATCTTCGAATGTAATATAACAAAGTGAAGCAGATGTGATATATTCTTGGCTTTGATACTGGCGAAAGGTTGCCAGCACGAGTCGGTTGTGCTACCTTTGTATCAATAAATGCTTACAGTTAGTATTCATACCGGAAACATTTACAATGAAAATAAATAACCAATGTTTCAATTCTCAAAGTTCAGCCCCAAACACCAACTTCAGTTACAGTGCTGCAGGCACTGAGCATTTTCTTCATTGATGTTATATGAGATGCTGCTTTCAAAATTTTGTGAAATAAGCAACTGATAACGAATATAATAAACCCGTGTTTTGCTCTCATAAACGTTGAAATTCATGCCAGTGGTAATATCTGAAACCTTCTACCATATGAGTTATAATGCATTCTTGAGGCCAAAGTAAAACGTGGCATTTGAAACAGCTTGGCCGTAATAAGCAGCTCATGTGGTGGAATATGCACTCAAAACCTGGATGATTCTTCTACTGTTCTTCGAACATTAGTGTTTCTAGCGGTTCAGGTGCGCTAGAGTTTTTTTTTAACTTTTGCACGCACACAGCAAACAATAATTTTGAAAAACAAAAGAATTACGCCAGCGTTACATAAACAAATTTACAAGTTATATTTATATCACTTTCGTTCACTTTTACCCTGACGAATCATCAAGCAGAGGATGAGCTCAGTGAATCGCAGTATGGCAGCTGCTCTACCACGCACAACACCTCGCCTGTTACCAAAGTCGTTTACAATTGATTGAAGGTTATAGCTTCATATATTATAATGATTTACTTAATAACAGTTATATACAAGTGCTATGATATACAACTCATTTAAAAAGTACATCGGCTTCATATAAAAACATTTATCGCTATTTCTAGCTTTTAATGATTTATTGCCATATAATGCTTTAACCCCATATTTATCATTACAGTCCAGCACGAATACGACCTTAGAGGCGTTCAGGCATAATCCAGCGGACGTAGCGTCATACCACTGTTCGCTCGAACAAGTATTGTGCCATTGGTCTGTACCTGCGGTTCCTCTCGTACTACGCAGGAATGCTGTCGTAATAACATTCATTCATCAGTAGGGTTCCCTTGCATGGGTGAACAATCCAACGCTTGGTGAATTTTACTTCACAATGATAGGAAGAGCCGAAATCGAAGGATCAAAAAGCGACGTCGCTATGAACGTTTGGCTGCCACAAGCCAGTTATCCCTGTATTAACTTTTCTGACACCTCTTGTTAAAAACACTTTTAACCAAAAGGATCGAGCTTTTGCTGTCCCTGTATGTACTGAATACCAGGATCAAGTCAGCTTGTGCCCTTTTGCTCTATGAGTGGTTTCTGTCCGCACTGAGCTGGCCTTGGGTACGGCTGGCCGAGCTGGCCGTCCGTTGGCGTGACAAGCGAATTCATCAGATATTCAACAATCAGAGAAGAGCAGAATGTTGACGTTTAAGTCACGCACGAATGCAATGCCGTCACGAATGCGATGCCGTCACTAAAAAAAGTGCTCTTACATCGTTCGCTGGGAACTGTGAGTCTACAATATTCCTCAGGACATCCGCCTGCACGGGTGGGTTGGGACCCATGCGGTTCGACAATCCAATACTATTTTCTAGCCCTGACCCCACGGGTCCCGGTCCACTTCTTCGCATAAAGTTTTGCACATTTGCTTTTTCCTCCGTCTTAAAGCTATTTCCAGTTCTTTTTTGCCTTTTTGTGGGTGCCGACAAGTAACAACGCTTCTGGTCGTCCAATAGACCAATGTGCCCTACGCCTGCATACTAGAGCTCTTCGTCTTAGTTCCGCTATTTCCTCATTCCACCAATAAGCGCTCTGTTTTCCCGGTAGTAACTTTAAAAGTGGCATCGATGCATTGCACGCTTGCCGAATTTCACCTATGGTCAAATTTACAACCGTATCTATTTCCCCGGGGCCCGTTGCTGCCCCTGCTTGTCCTGCGCTGACTTCGCCAGTAAAACTGTTGCCTAGTGACTCCAATAGCTTCCTCCTATCCAACTTCGAAATATTCCACCCGAGTATTTTCTGTCTAAAGTTCTGAGGGGCCGGGCTTTCCTCCGACAGCCAGAAGGTAATATAATTGTGGTCCCTTCCAGTGTACTCCTCCATCACCCTCTAGTGCCTTGCCATCATGGACAACGTCTCCGAGACAAAAGTTATATCGGGAATGGATTCACCGAAGCCTGGCCTGCGGTTAGTTGGTGTTGAGCCCCTGTTCACCAAGACCATACTCAGGCTGGACGCCATTTCCATAATTAATCTCCCTCGTGTGTTTTGAGTTGGCATCCCCCATTCCAAGGCTCTCGCATTGAAGTTACCAGCTACTACCAGTTTGCCAGGAAGGTCTCGAAGAGCGTCTTCTAATGCTTCTATCTTTCTACGAAATTCTCTTATTGGGTCATCCGATGAAAAATAGCAGCTGACAAAACTGATGCCGCAGTTTTCAATCCGAAAATATCCATCGCCCAAACCTCGCCGATCAACCCGGACTTTCCGAGTGTCTACAACCCATAAGGTTGCATAGCCCGAAGTGTCTGAATACCATGTCTTTGGATTTCTCCTTCAATATGGTTTGCTGATCATTGCGACTTGAGCTCTGGATTCATGCATAAGCTGCGTGAGCAAATCGTCCGCAGTGCGGCATCTTTGCAGGTTCCCCTATAGAACCCTCATCTACGCAGCAACTTCTTCTGCGCATCGAGCGCTTCTCGGAAAGCTTTGCATGTTCCTGACCCCAGAGCATGCTTCACTTCTCCTGTTTTACCTTTGTCGTTGCACAGCAGGCAGAATGGCTCCGCCGAGCAAACTTTTGCAACGTGTCCCACTTGTCCACACTTCCAGCAGTTAGTGCTACGGTTTGGCCCTTTGCAGTCTTTTTTGGTATGGTTGTGTCCCATGCACTTGAAATAGCGCACAACTTCAGGTCGCTTCCTTGCCCTAGCGTTAACCCAGCCAATTCTAATTCGTCCTGTATCAAGTAGCTTCAAAACTTTTGCTTCGTCCAGTCCAATGACGGTGTTCGGATTTAGCCTAAAATTAGAAAAAGATTAAAATTTGGAAAATAATGTACATCAAAACTTACCTTAACTTGTCACTGACAGATGACAAACAATATCAGCTGTAATCACTTCAATTTGTATTCCAACCGGCTGATCATTGGAAAGTTAATGCTGTATGCTAAATGAAATCGTTGATTTTAGAAAGAAATAATTGTATTGTAACATGTTTTAACAGTGAAAGCGGTAGATTTACCGAAATTTTCATATAGAATTTTTCTAGTCATTTGTTCAAAGTTCATTAGTTTTCGAATTGGAATTGTGATCAGATGTCGTATTAAATTTGCTTTGAATTTGATTTTGTGGAATTGTTTGAATCCGAATAGATGTTCAATAAAGTACTTCGAATTGAATTTGAAAACGTGTGAATTTGAATTGATAATTGAGTTATTAATTGAAACATTTTGGTCCTTCAAACTGGGCTATAATATTTTGAAAATAGAAATTGAAACTAGACATTTGGAATTAGATCGTGTGTGCGCTAGTGAGTTAGATCGTGTGTGCAATCGCTGCAGAGAAATTGTCAGCTGGTTAAGTCACAAACATTTATTCTTTTGCATTACCATCCTTGTTTCCTTTCCTTCTATCATTTACTGTAATATCTATTCAATTTATTCAAAATGTATGATAAATCTTTAAATATACCGATCGTTAATTTAAAATCTATCTTACACATCTATATAATACATTTAATTTACATATAATTTATCTACATCATCTAACTATAAAACTATCTACTTCATTGATCTATAACTTATATTTTATCACCTTCAAGTGATAAATATATACTCGAATAAATAAAAACTCTAGCGCATCAGAACCGCTAGAAAACTAATTTTCGAAGAAATTGTCTTTGAGTGACCAAAAAATTTGGAAAGACGTAAAAAGAAAGACTTTTTTGTAGAATCATATCAACCATTCCTTATCTCAAGCAACAAAACTCAACTATAACACAAATGATGAAAATGTTCAGTGCTGGCAAAATTTTCCCAACGAAGCAGCAATAAGTTGACCTTAACAAGCTCATACTTAAATCAACTTATCCTTTGAATTTCGTTCTTATCGGAGGATTTCATCGAAAGTTTCAGCGGTTAAACGTTGTTTGAGGCTGCCATCCGAAAAATGTTCAAAACTCGGAAAATTTTAAAAATTGGTTTCTTATTTTTATTGCAAATGCTTTGCATATGAGTCTGTAATTTCAAGCATCTGTTGGTGCAATATTTACGAAAATGGCTAATGCTGGTTACCCTGTGTCAGCAGCAGAGCAAAATATATACCAAATCTGCTTCACGTTAAGTTAAACCCAACCAGTAAATTTCGTTTCGATTGAATCACGCCAGTCATATTGACTTTGAACCCGGAAACAATCAAGGCACAAAATTTTGCGAAGCAATTTTAGAACGGTGTTCAATCGGCACAGCTACACCAAATTGTCACGGTACAGTACTAAGCTGCAAATTTCTCCAAAGACCCGAATTTGACCAGTTTACGCACTTTCACGACCTAATTTGCGATATTCACTACGTACGTATCGCGTTTCAAATTGCGCTACCATTTCTTTCGAATCCCCGTTAATTTTTACTAATGTTCGAAGAACATTAATTCATATTTCTTTATATATATATATATATATATATATATATATATATATATATATATATATATATATATATATATATATATATATATATATATATATATACCCTAGCTGGCTCAGTGGGTAGAGAGATGGACTCCCACGCGGGAGGACCGAGTTCAAATCCCAGGGACGGCTTTTTCTTCAATAAAAAGTTTGTCTACCCAGCTAGGGTAGATGGTCCATTGGGAGATGGTAATTCTGATGGACCCTACCCCCCCCCCCCCCCCCTCCCCCCCTATCCCCATCCTACAAACTAACTCCACATACAAATCCCACTTACTCTTACCCCTTACCAACCCGCAACGAGACAGCGTGGTAAGGTATTGTCTCAAAAATCCCCCAACATGAAAAGAAAGAACAAGCACCAGCCCTCATTCTCCGTAGGCCAGAGTGGACCTGGGACTGGTAGCTCCCAGGAATCATCCACGAAGGCAGAGGGTGTTAAGAATCCGCGGAGGTTAAATTGCTACCAACAAAACATGACAACGCTACATATAGCGACATATAATTGCCGATCGCTATCGAGCCAGGCAAGACTAATTGAACTAGAGGAGGAATCAACAAAAATTAAATGGGACATTATTGGTCTGAGCGAAACCAGACGTAAAGAAGAAAGCTTGCTGACACTTGAATCGGGTAACATCCTATACCACCAGGGGACCCAATCAGGTAGAACGAGCGGAATAGGGTTCCTTATTAACAAAAAATGGGCAGGCAAGATAGATAATGTCATAAGCTACTCGGATCGAGTAGCCAGCCTAACTCTAAGGCTCTCCCAAAGATACACAGTGCAAATCATACAAGTCTATGCACCCACAACTAGCCACACGGACGAAGAAATTGAAAAGTTCTATAATGAAATAAACAAGCTTGGTACAATAGCAACAGCCACTTTAAATTTCTGATAGGGGACTTCAATGCTATCGTAGGAGGAGGAAAGGACCACGAAACTCTGGTAGGGAAATTCGGTTTGGCATTAGGAATGACAGAGGAGAAAGATTGGTCCAATTCGCTCACCAACATAATCTCTACATAGCAAATTCGTTCTTCAAGAAAGGCCAAAATAGAAAATGGACTTGGCAAGCCCCCAATGGAGCCACAAGAAACGAAATCGACCTGATACTAACGGACAGGATAAGAATAATAAAAGATGTATCAGTTATCAATAATTTCAGGACAGGAAGTGATCATCGTCTGGCTAGAGCAAAAATTACTCTAGATCTAAAGACAGAAAGGCTCAGACTAATTAGGAAACCAGCAAGAGCAGGTATTAACATTGACAACGTCAGAGACAACGCCATTCTCTTCCAAGAATTGCTAAATTACAAAATGCGTAATAAGGACGCAACGCACCTCGCAGAAACCATCTTGGAGTGTGCCGAAGAAGTAGGTGGACCAAGCATAGACAGTAAACACCACAAGCTCTCAAACGAGACAAAAGCCTTACTCCGAAAACGCAGGGAAATGAAGTTATCCTCGAACATCCAAAGGATTGAATACACCGAAACCTGCAAAACGATCAGAAAGAGGATAACAGAAGATGTAAGGAAATATAATGAAAAATTAGTAGAAAGTGCGATCGAAAATAATAAGAGCCTCAAGAAGGCAAAAAGAGCATTATGGATTGGTAGAAACCAAGTGATTGCTATGCAACATGAAAATGAAAGAGTAACCGATAGGAAGAAAATACTGGAGATAATAACCAACTTCTATCAGGATCTCTACAAAGCCCCCGAAACAAGCCAAACAATAACAGCGACTATACAAGAAGCGCCTGAAGAAGACGTCCCAGAAGTTCTCATTGATGAAGTGGAAGCGGCGCTGAAACAAATGAAAAATGGCAAAGCAGCTGGCAATGATGGCATCACAGCGGAACTATTGAAATACGCGGGAAGGAAAACATGGAAGATTCTGGCGAACGTATTCACAAGCTGCTTCAGAACAAGGAAAATCCCTGACCATTGGAATAGTGCCAATATAATTCTGATCCACAAGAAGGGGAACAGGGAAGACATTAGAAACTACAGGCCGATAAGTCTACTCCCCGCGTTCTACAAAGTATTCACCAAAATCATCAATAACAGAATACAGGCAACCTTAGACGCAGAACAGCCTCGAGAACAGGCAGGTTTCAGAAGTGGCTTCAGCACCATAGACCACATTCACACACTGAGAGAAATTATGAGCCGAGCGAATGAGTATGAACTTCCCCTCGCCCTGGCGTACATAGACTTTGAGAAAGCCTTTGATTCAGTATACCCCGAGGCAATAATAAGAGCACTTATAAACCAAGGTATCGAGAAACCATACATAGAAACACTGACCAACATCTACAGGAACGCCAAAGCTAAAGTCAAAGTGTTCGATGACACACCAGAGTTTCCCACACAAATAGGTGTTAGACAGGGGGACACCATTTCGCCAAGACTCTTTAACGCCACCGTGGAAGAAATCTTTCGAGGCCTAGCATGGGACAATAAAGGCTTAATCATAGATGGAGAACGGCTAAGCCACCTACGATTTGCAGATGACATAGTCCTTCTCGCCCAAAATCAGGGGGAATTACAAACGCTACTTGAGGATCTAAACTCAGCTAGTAAGACAGCAGGACTGAGAATGAACCTCAATAAAACAAAGGTTATGTACAACGAATTCATATCGAGAGGCCAGGATAGAATATCAATTAATAGCACAGATTTGGAAGTGGTAGACGAATATGTGTATCTGGGCCAAACAATAAGCAACTCAGGATCGCTACTACCCGAAATAAACAAGAGAATCAAACTAGCGTGGAGTGCGTTTGGGAAAAACTGCATAATCTTCAAATCAAAAATGAAACCCTACCTGAAGAAGAAAGCCTTTGATGGATGCATTCTGCCGGTCATGACTTATGGCTGTGAAACATGGACTCTGACAGCAGATACCACAAGAAAGCTTCAGGTTGCCCAAAGAGCAATGGAGAGATGCATGTTGGGCATCACAAGAAGAGATAGGAAAAGACTTGACTGGATAAGAGCAAAAACGCAGGTAACTGATGTGATTAATAGAATCAAAAGTCTCAAGTGGCGATGGGCCGGGCATTTGGCAAGACTATCGGACAACAGATGGACCACCAAAGTCATGAACTGGTATCCAAGGGGAGTCAAAAGACCAAGACGGCGCCCGAAACTAAGATGGGACCATGACATAAGAAAGCTAGCCGGCATACCCTGGACACGTATAGCCAAAAATAGACAAGAATGGAGGGAAATGGAAAGCCAATATTTAGGGGAGGCTGCATCATGATCCGTATGCATGATTGACAAGCTGACAATGATGATATATATATATATATATATATATCAGCAAAATGATTTTCCGAGATAATCTCTGGAGTGGCCGATTTGATTCAGCTGAAATTTTCGGAGAATGTAGATATTTATAAAAGGTAGGTCCACGACTCAGATTCAGATATCCTAAACCTTTTGGCGGCGGCGAGCGTTTTAGTGAATTTTGAGGTACTCCAATATTTCCAAGCAGTGTAAATTTTTGTTGAAAAGAAGTATTGGGAATGAAAATTTATTATGTTTTAAGCTTGTTTATGATACAGAATTGAAATTTTTGAGCCGTGTGTGGGTGCTAAGTGCCTAAAAGTAGGCAAGGATTTTTTTTCAAATTTTGATTTGTTATTACTTGTGATCAAAACATCGGATCATCGTGAAATTTGCAGAGCGTATTGATGTTGACTAGGACCTAGCATGTGCGGGTTTTTAAGGTTGTACGGGTAACCATGTAGCTACGGCAGGCTCCTGAAAAAAAATCCTTCAAATCATTGACCCTCCTCAAAAATTTTTGATTTTTGACAAAAGTTTAAAATTATTGATAAATTTTGACCTTTGTCCATCATGTCAAATTGAAATTTTGAAAATTCCGATTTGCACAAGAACGGCAACCTATCACCAAATTACCTCTATTTTTAGCACTCGAAAGTTCTGTTCACGAGAACTGACGACCGGATTATCCGATCACAATGAAATCCACAGGACATGTTGGTATTAGCTAGGACCTTTGAAATACTTCATTTAAATCTTAAATCAGAGTTGGAAGATTCATTGCAAGGGTTAGAGGGCGTAGAAGATAGACAAATTGCAGCCTCTCAAGGTCGAATGTAGAGAAATTATCGAATGTAGAGAAATTACATCGAATGTAGAGATTATCGAATGTAGAGAAATTACATTATTTGAAATGCAGTTTGACAGGGGAGGCTGAAAACTTAATTCATCACTTTGCATTAACTAGTGCGAATTATGACTCAGCGTGGAAACTTTTGAACAAGCGATATAACAATTTGCGTGTATTACTGAATGCCCTATTTAAAAGGTTATTTGACATGAATAATGCGTCTGAGTCAGCTTCCTCGTTGAAAAATCTATTAGATAGAACAATTGAGTGTGTCCAATCAATCGAGAATTTGGAAGTGGGTGATTTGTGGCAATTTATTTTAGTATACATGACCACGCAACAGCTTCCTCAGGAAACTAGACAATTGTGGGAGCAAACTCAAACAGGGAACACAAATTGTTCGTCATTCGAGGAACTAAGATTATTTCTGCATCAACGATTTCGAGCCTTAGAGGCTACAGGAACCGATCTTTCCAAGCAAGCTCGTCAACATGCTCATAGTCGCACACCTAGTAGTCGCTACACTCATTAAATTCAGACCCAATCCTCATCCATTTGTATCCATTGTCGTGAATCTCATCGCTTGGTGCATTGCCCTCAATTTAAACAGTTACTACACGCGAATAATTTTGAAATCGTAAAAAGAAATGGCCTATGTTTAAACTGTTTGGAAAAGGGTCATTTGAAAGCTAATTGCCCCAGCAAATTTAGATGCATAAAATGTCAGAAAGCTCACCACACATTATTGCATAAAAATGCTTCAAACATTTCGAACCTACTTTCATCGACTTCAGAAATTGAACCCGCGAGCGTGAATTCCGTCAAGCTCGCATTATCTTAAATACACCATCTGGACTAGTTACATACCTTACGAGCGCTTTTGGATCAAGGTTCGCAAACATCCCTGATCACAGAGTCGGCAGTTCAACAAATTGAGTTAAAAAGAACATCAACAAGAATAAGTGTTGTTGGAATTGGGAAATCGAACAAAACTGACGTAAAAGGAATTATCATCCTTAGCATTTGCCTTCAAAAGGGAGCTACACTAAATTTTGAGGCATTAATTACAGATAAAATATCCACGTTGATACTCGCTCGAACCATCACAACTTCTGAATGAAAACAACTGGAAAAACTTCAACTCGTAGATCCATTCTTTGATCGTCCCGATCGCATTGACATATTATTGGGAGCTGATGTAGTCGGGAAATTGTTGTTGGGTGAAATTAAATATTTAGAAGCTGGATCAATTGCTCAAAATACGAAGCGGGGTTGGATAATTTCGGATCAAGTAGACATCCAGTCCGTGGAAAGTTCTAAAGGTTTGAAAATTGAAGTGAATAATGATGTGGAAATTAATCAGCAGTTGAAAAGATTTTGGGAGTTAGAGGATATCCAGCCACAGAAAATACCATCACCAGATGATGAATTCTGCGAATCCTTCTTTTTGGAAGCCACAAGTCGTGACAGTACAGGCCGATATTCAGTGAGATTGCCTTTTAAAAGTGTCAAAGATAAAAAACACTAGGATGCTCAAGAACCATGGCCCTTGCAAGTTTCATGTCTTTAAAAAGACGCTTCCAAAAGCATGACAATTTAAGGAAAGAATATATAAACTGCATTCAAGAATATTTGAACTTAGGACATATGGAAGCAGCCAAGAACCAAGAGGAGCACGTATTAAGGGAAGACCAACGATACTGTGTGGCACATTATCTACCTCATCACGCTTTCCAAAAGAAAGCAGCACGACCAGTTGCAGAGTAGTTTTCGACGCTTCTAGGAAGACTAGCTCTGGTGTATCGCTGAACGACATTTTATTTACCAGTCTTGCAATCCAGAACGACTTGACGACAATATTAATGAGTTGGAGGAAATATCGGTTTGCTTTCGTAGGTGACATCACAAATATGTACCGTCAGATAAAAGTCCATCCAGAAGATGCCCAATATCAAAGAGTTTTGTGGATATCTCACCCATCAGAAGAAATCAATGATTATATACTTAATACAGTAACATTTGGAACAAGCTGTGCACCATTCTTGGCAATTAGGACGCTACAGAAATTGGCGGAGGATGAAAAAGAGAAGTTTCCCAATGCATTTAACTCTATATTAACTGAATTCTACGTAGATGATGTGCTGTCTGGAGGAGACGATCTCTTAGAAGCAACAAATAGGCGAAAGGAAATATTTGAAGTGCTGCAAGCTGGAGGATTTCCTCTTCGGAAATGAATTAGCAATGACTTTAAAATTTTAAAAGACATACCTGTGGAAGATATTGAAATGCAAGAACCATTAGACTTGAACTTAGACCAGGGATAGAAATCCTTAGGAATTATCTGGCATCCAGTAACAGACCATTTTAGCTATCGTACCAAAGAGTTTAAGAATCTTTGGGTTACTAAATCCTTATATATTTCACTCGTGCGTCCTCTTCTCGAATATGCGTGCACTATCTGGAACTCGGCTTTCGAAATTCATAGCCAAAGATTTGAGTCTGTTCAGAAGCAGTTTTTACTGTTTGCTCTGAGAGATCTTATTAACCTTTATGATTTCAGTAATCTACCACCATACGAATATCGCCTTAAATGTATTAACTTGTTACCCCTTGCATTGACAAGATTAATGTTATCTGCCTGCTTCAGCTTCTATGTCATCAGAGACGTGGTTAATGTCGTCTACTTGAAAGAAAAGTTTGTGCCCAATCAGCCCTTGAGAGTCACTATATCCCGACGATTGCTTATTGAATGAGAACACAGCAAATTTTATCCATGTACTATATTATTTATTCTTCTGTACATGTACACCTTGTTTGGTGAATAAATAAATTAAATTAAATTAAAATTAAATTAAATTAAATGAAGAGAGCAAGTCATACTCGAAACGTCAAAAGTTGTCAGACATCGCGCGTCTTTATGATCCTTTGGGGTGGATTTCTCCAATTATGATTAATGCAAAAATACTTTAACAATCTTTGTGGTTACAAGGGCATTGTTGGGATGAGCCGTTGTCAGCTGATATACACAAAAAATGGATTGAATTCAGAACTACATTATTGAAAATCGAAAGCTTACGAATACCAAGATGGATACATTATACTAAAAATTCGAAATTAGAACTTTATGGATTCAGTGACGCATCACTAAAAGCGTATGCAGCAGCAATTTACTTAGTTGATCGACGTGAAGACGAAACCCACTCACATTTCATTATAGCCAAAACAAAGATCGCACTAATACGGACTGTTTCAATACCACGTCTGGAGTTATGCGGAGCAGTATTATTGGCAAAATTAGTAGCGAAAATCAAAGGTTCATTAAATATTGCAGATATTAATACTTTCCTATGGACCGATTCCGAGATTGTGTTGGTCTGGTTGAAATGTCATCCGACCCGTTCGACAGCGTTTATCGCCAATAAAACTACGGAAATCTTAAATCATGGGTAACACTCCATGGCGACACGTTCCATCGAATCAAAACCCTGCCGATTTAGCTTCTCGAGGAATAGACGTAGAATAAATTTTCGAAAATTCGCTGTGGTGGTGTGGACCTGTCTGGTTACTAAATGAGCCCTGTAAATGGCCAAACATGAAAAATTCCATTACGACTACGTTGGAAAGTCGAAAGTTAGTTCTCCTCAATATCATGCAGAAAAACAATGATGTGCTAGAATATATGTTATGTAATTACTCAACTTTGTCGCGCTTGATCCGGGTAACAGCATACTGTTTTCGATTTTTTGCGCTGCTCTCAAAACAACCCGTCTCTAAAGGATACTTGAATACAATAAAATTACAAAAGGCCTAACTTTTTGGATTAGATACACGCAACAAACAAGATTCGCAAAGGAAATATTAGACTTACAAAATGGAAGAGGCATCAGTGACAGTAGCCTTAAAAATTTGAATCCCTTCTTAGATGGCAACGGAGTGTTAAAAGTAGGTGGACGGCTGACAAACGCCAAACTGCCTTATGATGCCAGATATCAAATTATCTCACCAAAACAAGGCAAACTGACAAAACTGCCGATACATCAAATACATCACAACACGTTACATGGGCAGACTCAGATAATGACCAACATTATACGGAAACGTTATTGGATAATCGATATTCGAAATACAATCAAACAAGAAGTCCGCAAGTGTATCAAACGTGTCAGAGCGAAGCCACAAATATTGCAGCAGCTAGTGGGAAGTTTACCTAAGCCAAGAGTCACCACTTCAAGACCTTTCACTCATACAGGGATAGATTACTGCGGACCATTTGAATACCGTGATCGACGTGGACGAGGTAGCAGAGTGCACAAGGGCTATGTTGCAATTTTCATATGCTTGACAAGCAAGGCTATTTATCTCGAATTTGTGAGTGATACGTCAACAGCAGCCTTTTTGGCAGCATTACGTCGTTTTATGGGACGTTGAGGGCTCTGCAGTCACATTTACAGTGACTGTGGAGCAAACTTTGTTGGAGCTAGCATGGAACTACGCCGATTGATCAACCCAAACAATGAGTTTGCTGCGCAAATGTTGGCTAATGAGAACATTGTTTGGCACTTCAACCCTCCTGTCTCACCACATTTTGGTGGTCTCTGGGAAGCAGGACTGAAATCAACAAAACAACATTTACGTCGTGTAGTTGGACGACAGCACTTACATTTGAAGAAATATCGACCGTATTAGTGAGAATCCCAAAGATGACCCAAAGGATACAGAAGTGCTAACCCCTGCACACTTTCTCATCGGAGCAGCAATGTTTCCACCACCGGAACACAATCTTCTGGACGTCAATAGTAACTATCTGAACAGATGGCAATTAGTGCAACGAATAACACGAAACTTTTGGAATAAATGGCAGGTCGAATATTTAAATCGATTGCAATCCCGCCCTATATGGCTCAGCAAAGAAAAATGTGCTCGCGTCGGAGATATTTGCATTTTAAAGGACGAAAAAGTGGCAGCGTATAAATGGCCTTTGGCAAGAATAGTTGAACTGCATGCTGGTAAAGACAAGTTAGTACGGGTCGTGTCAGTGTTTTCAAACGGTAGAACTTATAAACGTCCAATTTCAAAAATCGCTTTGTTACCTATACCCAATTATAACTCAGACACAAATTAAAAAAGTGAAAATCTCAAATCGAATTTCATATTATCAGATCTAATAATCGGCATAAACAAATTTATCTTCAAGATATATGATAAAATTAACATAGTAAAAATAATCATATCAGAAGTGAATGTATGATTAAACGTATACATGTACAACTTAATATTAATGAATTACCAACCAGATAATTTCATATTTTACTATGATAGTAATCTTAACAGTAATATTAATATTAAAATATAAGTTAACGTAATAGGATAACAGATAGTGGATAATATAAAATTAATGATAACAGACAAACAAACAAATTAATGATAGTGGCTTAAAGCTATGTACAATACGTGGGACTTTTTGTGTTCGTTTGAAGTCCTAGTCCCATCCCTCCCAGCTGACACACTACCATCCTGCACAATTCAGTTATTGAAGCAACTAAGGGGATCGCCAACATAGTTGGCTGGCCTCCGCCTTATTTGCATTATCGATTCGAATTGCATCAAAGGAGATCGAGAAAGCGACCAGTAGATGAGATAGGAATTGAACTGAGTGATGAGATAGGAATTGAACGGAGACGAATTGAGCTGATTATCTTATATATTAAAGAATAAATAATCATACCCTCCGAAAGCAGAATCAAATTGGAATTTTAACCATCCCGCAAAAACAATTCGAATTTTATTCTGCTTTCGGAGGCTTACTCCGCAAAACGATCGAGTTTCCCGTATCAATTATTCTCTGCTTTGATAAGCTTTAGAGACGATATACGTTATCTATGCTGATTTATAGACATGAAGGAAACCGTGATCACAAATTAATAACCTTTATGAGTAAATTATTTCCATGGAAATAAGTCGGAGATGTTAAAATTTGTCACAACCCGCGTAAATAACAATTAATGATTTCCAACTGCAAGTGGTCACACCAGTCAAGTATGCACTGTGTGCTGGTGTCTGATGAGAATCAGTGCATGCTTTCGAAACCACTTTGTCAAATAAAATTTTCAAGATAAATAAAATTTTTTTCTATTTTAATCATCCCGCAAAACCAATTCCAATTTGATTCTGCTTTTGGAGGCTTTTCCGCAAAACTATCGAGTTTCCCGTATCAATTATTCTCTGCTTTGATAAGCTTTAGAGACGATATACGTTGTCTATGCTGATTTATAGACAAGAAGGGAACCGTGATCACAAATCAATAACCTTTATGAGTAAATCATAACCTATTTGCAGACTTGAAAAAGTCATACGAAAGGTGCAGATTAAATGGTATCAACTCTAGTGAAGCGAAATTCGGACTTGAAGAAGGAAGTCAGATGTAAGGACTCCTTGGTCAAAGCTGTTCATCTGATGTCATGCCTTATTCTGACTCTACCGATTCAGCGGAGGGAGAATGTTCGGATTTAGCCGAAAATTAGAAAAAGATTAAAATTTGGAAAATAATGTACATCAAAACTTACCTTAACCTGTCACTGACAGATGAAAAACAATATCAGCTGTAATCACTTCAATTTGTATTCCAACCGGCTGATCATTGGAAAGTTAATGCTGTATGGTAAATGAAATCGTTGATTTTAGACAGAAATAATTGTATTGGAGATGACATGTTATAACAGTGAAAGCGGTAGATTTACCGAAATTTTCATATAGAATTTTTCTAGTCCTTTGTTAAAAGTTCATTAGTTTTCGAATTGGGATTGTGATCAGATGTGGTATAAAATGTGCTTTGAATTTGATTTTGTGGAATTGTTTGAATTCGAATAGATGTTCAATAAAGTACTTCGAATTGAATTTAAAACGCGTGAATTTGAGTTGATAATTGAATTATTAATCGAAATATTTCGATTTAGCATACACCATTAACTTTCCAATGATCAGCCGGTTGGAATACAAATTGAGGTGATTACAGCTGATATTGTTTGTCATCTGTCAGTGACAGGTTAAGGTAAGTTTTGGTGTACATTATTTTCCAAATTTTAATCTTTTTCTCATTTTAGGCTTTTAGGCTTTAGGCCTTTGTTCCCTTGTATTTGGGGGAAATAAGGTAACTTTTACGTTCTGAATCCCCTCTTCACTAATCGCTGCGATCATTTTCTCTTCTGTCGTATGACTGTCGAGTTCGAGTATCTCGATTTTGAATTTGAAGACGAGCCTTTTAACCTCTCCGAAACCCTCCACAGCTGCCTAGATTGCATCGCCGAATTTCGAGATGTCTTCACACTTTGCCAGTATCACAAGTACCCCACTGTTTGCCGTTTTTCTGATTTGGTGAACGCGTGCCCCCACTTTACTTGGGCTTACCCCCGCCCAAATATGCTGAAGGACTTCTGCATAACTCTTCCCTTAGGTAGTTCCCCTTCCAGCTTCCTTTCTTGCCCTAGACGATTTCGTTTTTTTCCGCCTCGGTTTTTTCAGGTGAAGCTCTGAATTCGACGCCAAGCTCTTGGTTAAATCAGAATTTGCCGCTTTATCTTGCCGGCCGTTGCTTTTACGTGACTTTTTCAACACAGTCACCCATTTGTTCTGTTCGGTGGTGCCTACTTCAGTTCGTGCTCGAACAATATTTTCTTTGTTGGGGCTACAATCAGGCATTCTGGCCCGTTTTTGTGCTTTGGCTTGCACAGTGCATAAAGCTTCGGCAGTATCCTTTACTCCGTGTTCTTTAGGCTGGGCTCCTTCAATTTGCCTCAGCTCTAGCTAAGCCTTCTTCCAATTTTCTCTGCAAGCTTCTACAACTTCCAGAGCCTCTTCGAGTTCAAGAAGGCCGTCTTTCACCTGAGGCCATATATTTTTCTGCACTTGTGATGCGCTGCTATTTTTTTCACTATTTCCCGGCACTTTCGCGGCATCTTTTCTTCTTATGCCCTTTCTTCAGCCATAAAGGTTCCTTTTGAAGAAGATCGTGCCGTCGTCACTGGAGAGGTACCCACTACAACGCAGTGCCTGCGTATGTTTCTCTGGACCAAACACCGTTCCGCACGCGAGGTTTCTTCACCCACTTTATTTGTCGTGGCCGCATTAACTGCCATAAAAGAATCCCGAGCGCTAGATGTTTCAGACTGCCCCTGTTCTGTTCTTGCGAAGTTTTCGCCCACAGGTGGTGTTCTTTGCACCTTTGGTCTACCAATAAAAGGATTTAGTTCCTTCGTCGCTGGTGTGTTTCCGTCTGCTTCGTTCATTTTATCGTTATTGCTATTATGTTTATTGTTTATCATGTCTTTTGGGTCCCCTTTCAGAGCCGCTATCTATGTCCGGATGGACAGTCACCTTAATGATCCCGTGGTTATCTAATGCAAGCAGCGAGGCCACGCGAGGGTTGCGAGGTGCCCTTATGGGGCCGCCTGCGCAGAGCCAGATCAGCGCTAATCAGGAGTGCAACTCAACTGAACCTGTCCCGCCAACTCAACAGCGCGAACTTCGAACGTACTTTAAGGCCTGCCAAGGTTTTAACAGGACGGAGGCGGTATCATATTTACCTGGAGCCGTTGGCACTCGGATGTCACTCCGATGTTACTAGGTCCTGAATATACCATTGCCACCAGCCCAAATGAATCAATTCCAAATCATTAGTCGATATCTTTGTCCGTGTAAAGTAAGCCAGTTTGTGCCAATGTAGAAACACCATATCTGGATCGCTGCCCTGCTGGTGGCAGTGTCACGACGCATCAATGGTAAGCAGGGGAGCTTGATTACCGTAGCCGTCAAATAATGCTGGAATCATTACCTGGGGCCCAGATGTGCAGTTTTTCAGGATCACGAGATCAAGCATTCTTGGCATGGTTTTGGTCCACGGCTGCTTATTTGTATGAACAATTTTTGGCCATCTAGTCGCAGTCACGTACACAGTTAGATGTACCAGTGATGTCATCTCATATTGCAGCGACCACACAGTTAAACCGCATTTCACACTTAATAACCCTCCGAAGCCGTCGTACCACTGTAGGCTGCCCCTATCCGCCACCTGGGGACGCGTCCAGTAGCAGACCAGCAAACTGCCCTGGACGAGATTTCACTGCTGTCTGACACTGTTGCTGCTGGCTTTCGTGCAGCCTCGTTGGACTTTTTTCTGTTGTTGCTGTTTTATCATCATCTGTCTTGAGGACTAGTTCAGTATATATCAGCTGCGTGTCTTTCCCCGAATCTGGAGCATCAATTCTTGCTGGTACTTCAGCTGCCGCAGGAGCTAATCGCTGTTCGTGTTCGTTAAGTTTGGTTGGGCCCGTAACACGATGGATCGGTAATTTATACCAGATGGTTCACAAAACAGATTCTTCTTAAGCCACAAGTATTTTACTTTGAGCAGCGCTTGCAAGTATGCGATATCATTTAAGTGGTGAATGTTATTCTTCCGCAAATAAAGCTCTTGAATTAGGCTTGTTTGCATATCGGGGTCACCAATTTTGGCTCTTGAATACATTGATAATTCCACTCTAAATCGTTGACAACAACTAATATATTTTATTTTTGAATGCCTTACATATTCTTCAGGCTACGTGTGTGTTTGCATTTTGACGTGTGGTGAAAAGTACAGTGTTTTTGGAGAGTAGTGAATTGTATGTGAAAAGATATATACTTTTGTAAGTGTATCCACAGTGTGCTAGTGAGCTTCACACCGTGAGAATAGCCCCATAAGAAACTTATGGGGCTATCAGTGGCATGCCATCTCCACTAATATTAATTTTCTGAAGGGTTTACCATCAGCTGGCATCTAATAAGAGCCAAAACCAAATAAGTTTACTTTATCATATGCAAAACTGAGAGAAGCATATCTCAACTGAAAGATGAGAATGTATATATATGTGAACTTGCTAGGTAAATATGTGCTTGCGTGCGTTTGATCCCATCAAGAAACAGTAAGCGCAGCAAAGATTCGCTGAAAACAAACAAAACCGCTTCTAGTGGATTACATAAAAGTTTTGAAGATAGTTCTTTTTACTCGCTAGAATTCAGAATGGATTTTAAGCAAATCAATATTGCATAAATCGTCATTCATTAAAAAAGTTTTTTTTGCAAAGCACATGTACATTGGCTGGTGGGAATGAGAAATGTATCTGACCGTAGCAGCGCTGCATAGCAAAGTAGGTACCTTCAGTTTAATTTCAACTTTCGACTTGATATTGCTATATATTTCACGCAATCAGTAGGGAATATCGCGAACTGTATAGCATAATACCTCTCTGTCCGCGCTATCTAAAGTATGAACGCATTGTCGAAGGTCTCTTTGTGTATTCATGTAGAGTTTATTCTATAGGCTGCGAAATTTTAATCCAGAAATTTTGAAGAAGGTTTCTTCCAAATTTTACTCTCATAAATACATATACCTCTTAGCTTGGATTTCTAGTAATAACGACCAATAAATGTATGTAATTTGAATGGAAAATCAAGCAAATCTCAACGTCTTACAAGGGATTCTCAACGTACAATATATGAAAGTACAAAAATCACGAGTTTATAGTGTACAAATGAAGATACAGCCTGAAAAGTATGAATCAGAGTCAAGATAAGCACAAGCACTCCAATAATTTTTTTTATATTCGGAGTGTTTATGGGCATATTCGAAAAGGAAGTAAATGATTATAATCCACATTATGGAGCATCATAGCTGACAAAACTGATAGCAGTAGCTATCTAAAATCATCCATTTGCTGAAATGGATGGAGCTGACCTCATTTTATTACACCATTGTTACCCAAATCTCCAACACTTCCGACGCCCGCCAGCAATTGATTTTTCTGCATGTGTTTCCATTGTCGTCGTGAATATTCCAGTCGAGTGCACCCGAGTGTCTGATTGTTCAGCAGACGACATTCAACTCACTTGAGTATGTGCAGTATAGTTTTTCATGAATATTACATGTACATGTACATAAATGCATAGAACATACATCGCAGAATTGCAAACGTGCTAAAAGTACAAGTGTTTTAGAACAAAAGTAGCACGTTGATATAAACATACAATTGAAAACAAATATAGCTACGAAAGATACCGTGTACTCGATTGTGCTCGTCTCCAGTGTAAACTGCAGTTATCGGCTTCCTTGCTGCAAGTATTCATAATACTAACTCATTCGAAAATTAGTGTCTTCCGCCAATTACACAGTCAACAATTAATGCAATAAACTACGCTGGTCATTTGCGCTCTCCGAGTGGCTGCTGAGCTTATGGAAGAGAATTATCAAACACGCATCTATTTGCAAAACTAAAAACTTAACAATTTATCCTATTTAGCTCAGTAGATTTGCAGAATGATTTCAAAAATTACTTGATCTTGCGACCAGACTTTGTTATGAAAGAGGGAATGTGTTCAATATTCTTGCTATAGCAGCTATTAGCTGCTATTTTAGCAGCTCTGGCTGTCCAATGTCACGAAATAGCCACTTTCTTATGCTTGCTATTTGGTAGTCGGGCTGTCCAAGATTCCGGGATAGCTGCTAAGGTAGCAGCTATTTGCTGCTCGCAGTCTAGAGGATAGCAAGAAAGTAGCTAAGGCAAAATGGACGTGCGTAAACAGCTGACATACTGTTCATACGCAGCCCCTGGACACGGACGGTATAACTTTCCACCATTGGCCCCTTCAATCCTCTCGCGCACAAAGCATGTTAAAGCTGCCTTACGTCATTTCGACCTCATTGTCAAATTGGAGGGGAACTACTTGGATTTGACTCGATTTGACAATGAGTAGCTAAAAAATTACTACCATCCCCTTCAATGTAATCTTATGGACATGTCCACTCCATTTTTACTACTTCACTGTTCATACATCACTTTTCATTAGAAATGGAAATGAAAAGCGGTTTTCGCGCTTTGGTAGCAAAGGAAATGAGCAATAAACTTGAAAATTGCTATCGTAAACTAAATACGGGCTTTCGAACACTTCAACTCAGCTCGAATTTTAAGTATGCTTTTACACAGTGCAATTCATCTTGAGTTTTTAGAAGGCGGGTGTGAGACACAACAGACCGGGTGCGCTGAATCGTGTACGATGATATTTTCAACGTTTCTTTTTCGCTCTTTTTCACAGATATGATGTCAAAAGCCAGGAATAAGTGAAACGTTTTGAATATGTTTGGAAAATTTTAATATTTTTTCTTCAGCTGTATGCTGAAAACGCGCAAATTTCATACAATTTCCAAAATGCACTGCAAGTGTTTAGCTGATCCAAGTTAACGCAAAGATTAAATTGGAATTGTTTTTGCGGGATGATTAAAATTGAAAAATTTTTATTTACATTGAAAATTTTTTTATTTTGACAGAGTGGCTTCGAAAGTATGCACTGATTCTTATCAGACACAGGCACACAGTGCATACTTGACTGATGTGACCACTTGTGGTTGGAAACCATTAATTTCTATTCACGCTAATTGTGACAAATTCTAACATCTCTGACTTATATCCATCGAAATAATTTACTCATAAAGGTTGTTGATTTGTGATCATGGTTCCCTTCTTGTCTATAAATCAGCATAGACAACGTATATCGTCTCTAATGCTTATCAAAGCAGTGAATATTGATACAGGAAACTCGATCGTTTTGCGGAATAAGCCTCCGAAGCCGAATCAAATTGGAATTGTTTTTGCGGAATGATCAAATATAAAAAATTTTCAATATAAATAAAAATTTTTCAATTTTAATCATCCCGCAAAAACAATTCCAATTGGATTCGGCTTGGGAGGCTTATTCCGCAAAACGATCGAGTTTCCCGTATCAATATTATCTGTTTGATAAGCATTAGAGACGATGTACGTTGTCTATGCTGATTTATAGACAAGAAGGGAACCATGATCACAAATCAACAACCTTTATGAGTAAACTATTTCGATGGACATAAGTCGGAGATGTTAAAATTTGTCACAACTAGCGTAAATAGAAATTAATGGTTTCCAACCGCAAGTGGTCACATCAGTCAAGTATGCACTGTGTGCTGGTGTCTGATGAGAATCAGTGCATACTTTCGAAACCACTTCGTCAAAATAAAAAATTTTCAATGTAAATAAAAATTTTTCAATTTTAATCATCTCGCAAAATTAATTCCAATTTGATTCGGCTTTGGAGGCTTATTCTGCAAAACGATCGAGTTTTCCGTATCAATATTTTCTGCTTTAATAAGTATTAGAGACAATATACGTTGTCTATGCTGATTTATAGACAAGAAGGGAACCATGATCACAAATCAATAACCATTACAAAGATTAAAGTTGAAGAAAACTGAAGAGATTTGCTATTGAGTATTGCTATGTAAAAACCGACCCTACGTAGCAGCCAAGAGTTGCTACGTAGCAGCTCTTGGCTGTTCAATATCAATAGGTGCTTCGTCTAGCTACTGCGAATTTTGACACTTGCTAAAGTGATGCTATGCTATGCTTTTGGAGCAGCTATAGCATGCACATTGAACACACCCAGGGTTGCTGTCCGAGACTGGTATGTAGTTGCATTTAACCGAAAACGAAATTTGAAAAACTCATTCGGAAAAATTTGAATAAACATCATAACAAGGCACAATTGTACAAACTAGAATTGCATATCTAGTAAAAGGGATGAATTGTCCAAATATGAGCTGTAATGCGGCAAAGAATCAGCTCAAACATGCTATCTCAAAACAATGAATGTTCTAAAATATATTCTATCAGCCGTCGAAAAATGGGGTTCGATTGTTAAAGGATGCATCAGCAATTTCATCGGAAGATACGATGAGAAAATAAAAGCTCGATTTACAATGAAAGCAACACAACATTGTTTATGTTTCTACTGTAATGCTGGGTTTCCGCCAAAGAGACAAAACAAGAAACACGGACAAAAAATGTTTTTCTGAACAAAAACACGAATGTTTTGTAAAATCTAAACAGTTTCGAGAACATTTTTGTCTCTGAAAACTGTTTTAGTAAACAACACACCCTTCCATCGCGAGTCGGTAAGATCAAATGAAAACATTTTTGTTCGCAATTTTCGTGTCTATATGGTTGAGCATTTTTGTTTTCTGCGACAGCACTCAATATATCGATTAATGTACTTTGGTAAACCTCGTGCGATATTTTTATTCTTGGGTATTTGTGTAAACTGAATAGTTTTTCATATTTGAGTAAACTGTTTTAATGAGCTCAAAAAAAACAGTCAACTGGCTCAAGTGAGTGCAAAAGGCATTGGACGAAAGATGAGACGGAAAATTTAATAGAATTGTATCGCCAATACAATAATTTGTGGGACTGCCCAAGCACTGAGTATAAAAATAAATTTAAAAGACAAGATTCTTTAAAAGAGTTTGGTGATGTTTTTCTAGCTTCGATTGACGAAATCGATCGGAAAATAAAAAACTTGATCAGCCAATATAACAGGGAAATAAGAAATTATAAAAAAGTGAAAAAGTCAGGAGCTGGACAATCCTTCGTACCTAAATGGTTTGGTTATGAAGCAATGAGTTTCTTGCGTGACAAAAACAAACCAAGAAAAGGAAGGCAAGGTGGATCGATTTTGGAAATAGAGGTAAGTTTTTAATACCAAGTACATTCGATTACAAATAATTATTTCTTATTTTTAATAATGTAAAATACTGAATTCAAATTCATTACATTTATATGTACTGATAATTATTTTGCCATGGTACTTGTCCCATTTCCGATGAAAAATATTCGCTTAACTCATTTCGTATTTCAATTGGCTGGGCAGCAGGTTTCCTGGGCGTTCTCGTAATTGGCAATAGAGATTTAAGTGGCTGTGTATCATTTCTCCAAGCTCCCTGTGATACTATATGTATTTGTAAGTCTTCCACATCAAAAGTGCCTGGTGGACAGTATATATCTCTTGACTTTGAATCTCTGCGCAAGAAGTTGTGCAAACATAAGCCTGCGAGAACTTATTTTTCTGCGTTATCTGGTTCTAAGAGCATAGGTTTACGCAGAACTCTAAATACTGAAGCTAGTATGCCGAAAACATTTTCAACAACTCTTCTAGCTCTTGACAGGGGATAATTATAGATATGTTTAACTGATCTACGTATGTGATGCCTAGGAAAAGGTTTCATTACATTATTTGATTATGGGAAGGCGTCGTCTGCCACAAAGACGTACGGTACTGGTGCTGCTCGTCCAGGTAAGGGTGATTCTGGAGGCAAATTAAGTTTCAAATTATGCAGTGCTTCTCCAAATGCAGTACTTTTGGGAACACCCCCGTCTGAGATACGCCCTTGAGTAACAACGTGAACGTAAATAAATTTATAATGGCATCGACTACTGCAAACAGTACAATGCTAAATGTTCCTTTATAATTGTAGAATTCACTGCCGCTGAGCTTTGGAGATTGTATAGCCACGTGCTTTCCGTCAAGACTCCCAACGCTTTTATCAAAGTTCAAACAAGAATTGTAGTCATATGCAATTTTTTTCCATTCCTCAGGGTCTGAGAGTACCTTAAACACATTAAAGCAAAAATTAACGTGGAATGAAGTGCAAACTTAGTTGTTTTTATTTATTTCATTTTTTCTCTTTTCAGGACAGTGATAGATCACGAGACAGTAGTTTGGATGACACCCAATATATAACTAGCAATGAGAATCTTAAACATGAAGGTAGCCGAAATGCGCCTGAAATTCCTTCACAAATCCCAGAAGAATCGACCACACAGAAACGGGAACATTCATTAACTGTTCCCAAAACGACAATCAAAAAACTCTAGCGCACCTGAACCGCTAGAAACACTAATGTTCGAAGAACAGTAGAAGAATCGTGCAGGTTTTGAGTGCATATTCCACCACATGAGCTGCTTATTACGGCCAAACTGTTTCAAACGCCACGTTTTACTTTGGTCTCACGAATGCATTATAACTCATATAGTAGAAGGTTTCAGATATTACCACTGGCATGAATTTCAACGTTTATGAGAGCAAACCACGGGTTAATTATATTCGTTATCATTTGCTTATTTCACAAAATTTTGAAAGCAGCATCTCATATAACATCAATGAAGAAAATGCTCAGTGCCTGCAGCACTGTAACTGAAGTTGGTGTTTGGGGCTGCGATCCGAAAAATTTGCAGAACTTTGGGAATTGAAACATCGGTTATTTATTTTCATTGTAAATGTTTCCGGTATGAATACTAACTGTAAGCATTTATTGATACAAAAGTAGCACAACCGACTTGTGCTGGCCACCTTCTGCCAGTATCAAAGCCAAGAATATATCACATCTGCTTCACGTTGTTTAATTACATTCGAAGTTATAGGAGTATAAAGAAATTTAGGATTACCTGCAGCGAGTTTTTTCAAATAATCGAAAATTTAATATTTGCTGCTTATTGTCACTACAATATCATTACCATTTGAAAATTCTACGATAAAACCGCTTAATAAAGATATTGCAATTAAACACAAAACCAACAATAGTTGGCAACCTTATCGTGGCTTTTCAACCAAATTTGGCCTGAATAATGCTTATAATAGGTTCCATTAATTGTAATAAATTCGTATTGATTTCATAACTGCACTGGAAGTTATAGGGCAAAAAGTTTTATTTTCCTGAGTGAATTTTCAAAACCAAAGGCACAAAAATTACCATAGCTGGCAGCACCAATCGAATATTTCAACCAAAATTCCACCAAACAGAGATTAGAAATAGGTTCAACTACTGTGTCAATTTCATGAAAATCTGGTAACTTATTCACATTTCATAGGGCAAAAAGCCGTTTTTTTTCTTTGTAATTTTTCAGGATGGCACCACTGGCACAGAGTTGCCCACAATTCAAAATCGCTTCTATCAAATCTGGTCCTACTTAAGTCCAATGCATTCTGTAAATTTCAGTTGTATCTGATTATTGGCTCGTGAGTTCCCGTGAACAGAAGTGTTTGACGCTAAAAATATAGGTTAACTGGGAAAGGGTTACCGTTCTTGTCCGACATGAAATATCCAAAGTTTTACTTTGAACATGTAGATAAAGCATAAGCTTTGTATACAGATTGGTTTTATTGTAACAAACGGATATTTTTTAGGATATTCGATGGTTGAATGTTTTCACTTCCAAATTTTAATTTTTTCAAATTTAAGACACTAAAATTATCATAGCTGGCAGCTCCAACCGTATTTTTCAACCAAATTTCTACCAAACGTGGTTGAAGTAAGTTCCAGCTATTCTGTGAATTTTGTTAAAATCGAACGATTCAATCAGAATTTATAGGGCTAAAAGCAGTTATCCTTTTTAGTGATTTTTCAAGATGGCACCACTGGCACAGAATCGCTTGCATTTCAAAATCACTTCTATCAGACCTGGTCCTATATAAGACCAATACATTCTGTAAATTTCAATTGATTCTGCTAATCGGATCGTGAGTTTCCGTGAACAGAAGTTTTTGATGCTAAAAATATAGGTAAATTGGGCAAGGGTTACCAGGCGTGCCCGTTATACCATATCAAATTTTATTTTTTGTCTATGTAAACAAAGCACAAGATTTACATATGAGAGGCTTGTTTTTGAAGAAGCGGCAGTTTTTCAAGAGAGACGATGATTTGGAGGTTTTCACTTTCAGTGCCTGCCCTAGCTACAAGGTTGCCAGCACGCTCATTAAAAGCTACACAAATCTACAACTAAATAATATCAATATGTCCTGAAAATTTCGTAATGATTGAATAGCTCTGGCAAAAGTTATCGAAATTTAAAAATTTTCAAATTTTCCCGTCCTCTTTTTAGGCACCCAGCGCACACATGGGGTTAAAAAATTCCAAAGCATTATCCGATTCATATATAAAACACGTTCGAAATTTATTTCGTTAACTTTATTTTTGCGAAAATTATTTGTGCACGAAATAATAGGTATATTAAAAATATCACTTAAATGGCCGCCGGCGCCAAAAGGTTAACAATAACTGACATTTAAAGAAACCTGGACCTATTCTTCATACACACTAATGTATCCTGAAAGTTTCAGCTCAATCGGATGGCGCGTTCCCGAGATTATCTCACTGAAATTTTTTGATGATATAAATATATATATATATATATATATATATATATATATATATATATATATATATATATATATATATATATATATATATATATATATATATATATATATATATATATATATATATATATATATATATATATATATATATATATATATATATATATATATATATATATATATATATATATATGGAAATATGAATTTTTGGCCGAATCGATTTTAATACTAATGTTCTTTGAACATTAGTAAAAATCAAAACCAACTGCTATCGATATGCGTTTGAAATTCGTTAGACATTTGAAATGATGAAGTCAGTATATGATAGCAGGAAAAACAAAAGTGCAAAATTTAATCAACAATATATTGTATGACGTAGAACTAGGAATATATGATGAGCCTATGCGTACATCAACATATGATGTGTACTCTTCGGCATCATCAACTAGTGCACCATCACCGAATAGTGTGATAATGACTGGCGAACAATTATTTTTTCAGCCGATGAATACATCAACGCATGATACAAGCTCATCGACATCACTAGCTGACGCAGCATCACCGGATAGTCTACAGCAGCTTGGACAGATTATGGAGCCTCTGGAATGGGCAGTAGTTACAACTTTTTTGGCCTCATCCCAAAATAATAATCAGTAGCAATACTTATGCTTAATATAACTAATACACTGAAATAAAGCGTTGTTTTAATTACTTTACCATATTTAATGCATATTATGACCCATATTTATCTGATTGAATAAAAAAAAAAAATGATAGATGTAAAAAATATGACTATTTTATTAATTTTATTTATCTTACCTTGATGTACTGTCGAACAGCATCATATAGAGCTTCACATACTTCCGGTACTATTCGAGATATTGAAGGAGTTGAAACTTTGAACAAATATTTCAATGATTGAAAACTGTCTCCAGTGGCTAGTACCTCAAAGTAAGTGCCAAGCGATCCTTCATCGAAATCGTTTCTCTATAATTTGTATTTTTCTTGGCGATTTTCGGTCCTAGCAAATTCATTAACAGTTCAAAATCACTGCTTGCCATTCTTACAAAGTTGTGAAACGATGATCTCATTTCTCCATTTAAGCCAATGTCGTCAGTATATAAACCTTCCAATAATTCTTCTGTACTATAATCAACTTTCCTTTTTAATTGAGAGCTGACCCAATATCTCGCTTTTTTTCTTTTTTTATGTCATTTATTAAGAAAAATCCACAGTTAATTATAAAATCACCGTCTTCGGACATTTCTCGGACACAGGATAAACAGAACTGAGAACAAAACCTGTCTGCTCAGTTGGAACAGTCTGTTTACAAAAAACAGAGCTGTTTTCAAAAAAACAAAATAAGTATTTTGTTTTGTTTTTTGAAAACAAAACTGTTTTTTAAATTGTCTCTTTGGTGGAAACCCGGCATTGCCGCCATTGCGAAACAAGAAACACGGACAAATATGTTTTTTTGTACAAAAACACGAATGTTTTGTAAAAATTGAACAGTTTCGAGAACATTATTGTCTCTGAAAACTGTTTTAGTAAACAAAACACCTTCCCGTCGCGAGTCGGTAAGATCAAAGGAAAACATGTTTGTTCGCAATTTTTGTGTCTATTTGGTTGAAACATGCATTTTTTTCTGCGAGAACACTCAGTATATCGATTAATGTACTTTGGTTTTTAAATTTGGTTTTAAATTTGTATTCCTGTGTATTTCATAATTGTGTAAACCGAAGAATTTTTCATATTTGTGTAAACTGTTATAATGAGCTCAAAAAAAGTAGTCACGATGATCTCATTTCTCCATTTAAGCCCACGTCGTCAGTAGATAAATCTTCCAATAATTCTTCCGTGCTATAATCAACTCTCCTTTTTAATTGAGAATTGGCCCAAAATCTCGGTTTTTTTCTTTTTTAATATCATAAAAAAAAAAATCACAGTTAATTATAAAATCACCGTTTTCAGACATTTCTCGGACACAAGATAAACAGAACTGAAAACAAAACCTGTCTGTTCAGTTGAAACAGTGTGCTTACAAAAAACAGAACTGTTTTCAAAAAACAAAACAAGTATTTTGTTTTGTTTTTTGAAAACAAAACTGTTTTTCAAATTGTCTCTTTGGTGGAAGCCCGGCATTAGGCTCACCATAAATACTCTTTACAAGCACATACAAATGATCAAATCTTATCCTAAATCGATCCATGAACACTTCAAAGTATTTGATCTTCTTAATATGTCTGCTGTTTTATTTTGAATGATATTATATAAAATATCAGTTTCAGATAAAATTTCAGTGAAAATCTGCAGGAAAAAAACGAAACTAAAAATTCTTCAAATCAAAAAAACTCTAGCGCATCAGAACCGCTAGAAAACTGATTTTCGAAGAAACTGTCTTTGAGTGACTAAAAAATTTGGAATGACGTTATACACTTTTATATCAACCATTTCTAACGCAAAGCAAATAGATGAGACACAATATTTTATGATTACATATATTCCCCTTGCACAATTTCCACGCGACCCAAGAGGTATTGTGATGGCGCGTTAACCTTTTGTTTTAGATGGATGGTTTCCCCAGTAGGCCTATAACCCATCAAATTAATACAGTAAGAAACAGTAGAAAGTAGTTTCACTCATGTAAAATAGTTAAATAAGAGATTCACGCATAAGTTTTCATTCTATATGCCCACCTAATCCTGAATTCTGTTTAAAACAAATAGATAAGGACTATTTAGAAAGTTGGGTAAACGCTTTCTGTATTCTTTTATGCGATCATCGTTTGCCTGAAACCATGTTCCAGTGCGGCAATTTCGAAGCCAACATTTATAGTGCCCTTCGCTAAAAGTATCCCCATAATGACATACTACAGAGTTTATTTCATATATACCACCATTTATCTCCAGCTGTTTCCTTAAAACAGTTGCCTTATACTCTATTGCACACTTTTGCACAATATTTCCGATTTGCCCAGCAAATGGAATAATTTGAATCAACATCAAATTAGCAAGGCTTAAAATCTGGCATTTTTGCTTTCTTTGACCTATGACTTCGCAATTTTCACAAAGCGAGTCTGGTATATGCTCCCATTTGTTAAATTGGTCTTTCACAATTTCAAGGGAATCTGCTCCTAATAAATCTTCATTAACAAGCACTGTGAAGCATAAAAATGGTTCAAGGCGCCTCGTCTCAAAACCACAATTAAAGCAATGCAAGGTGTATTCTACTTGAAAAGTGAAATTTTCCCTTAAAATTGATGACACATTAAAAACCCCCATTAAAAAATCATGTGCGTCTTGTTGTTGACGATCAGTAAAATAACCGCCTACTTTAGATCGTATATGCCGTGATGTGAAACACTGGGTTTGATCGTTCTTTAAATTGAACAAGGGCAAGCTAACGTCACACAAATTTTGCACGAACGTATCTTCCAGCACGCCATGGAAGGTATAGTTTGAACGGTTGTTCAACAGAACTTGGGAAACTACATTTGCGTAGCACGATACTCCGTCTCTATTTTCAAATTTTCGTACGGTGTATTCAGTAATACATAGCCTATTTGTTAGTTGTCTCTCTTCAACTGGTACTTCGTTAGCACATACACTAGAGCCTTGCATATATACATCTTCAGGTGGATTCTTATGCCCACAAAAACTATCTGAAATGATGCCTACTATGGGTTTGTGATAGCTAAAATATGACTCATAAAAAGCACACTTGACACTAGCAGCGATGTTATAAAAAGCAATATCAATCTTAGTATTGCCATTGGTAGAAAATTCTCCTGACGGCATGGCATACTTCAAGCCATAGCGTTCAAGAATTTTGTATAAAGTGTGGTTGGGCACACAACTAAAATCTATATTTATATCTCCTACAAGAACAACTTTGTTTTCATTACTGTTTGCTGCATTAAGCATTTCAACAAATTTTTCCTCAACTGTCGAAAAAGCAGTAGTAGGAGACTTGTAGCATATGCAAAAACTGTATTCTTCCCACTCAAAACAAACAAAGTTAACAGATTTTTTTTCATCGTTGTAAATGTATTTTATAGTGCATGAGGTAATGTTATTTCTACAATATAACAAAATACCGTACGCCTTTCGTCGGCGCTGGCAGTCATGGCGAAAAATTATCTTATAATTTGGTATTTCCAGTGAATCTTTTGGCAGCGTCCACGTTTCTACCAAAAATATAAAAGAAGCTGAGACAAAGCCTTTATCACTCACGACATCCATAAAATGCTTATTTAAAGACTGGACGTTATGGAAAATAAGTGAATGGACAGAATTTGGGAGATCTTGTAAGAAAGGCACACTAAATTGTACTGAATTCTCTCGAAATAGTCGGCTCATTTCATTTACAACAACGTCATTGGATCTACCCTCATACCCACGATTAAACTTTCCCACAATATGCAACCCACTTAATTTTGTAGCTCTGCTTAATCCCACATATAGCTCATTTTTCGTCAATCTTTTTCGCATAATTATTGCAACATTCTCATAAGTTCCTCCCTGACTTTTATAAATAGTTACCCCTTCCGCACATACTATTGGAAACTGCTTTCTTATTATGGCAGTACTCAGATTCTTCTTTAATTGTATGCTTTTAGTGACAGCTTCGACTGGAGTTAAATGAGCACTAATCTGATTCTGCTCCATGTAGGTGGAATATGCAGCCCTCATTTGGCGACCTATTCTGGAATCATCAAATTCTAGCCATAGCCTCACAGGAAATCCCTCCGATGTTTCAATAAGTTTCAAAACCCCAATGGCTCCATTGAAAACTCCGTCACTTATTGATACATTGACGGTCACCATGTACTTGACATCAACTGCTAATGCCAAAAGATACTTCAGGCCGTAAGTCAGGTGAGAAGGTGCATGCCTGGCAGCTTTTAAAATGCTCTCTCGCCTTTTCATAGAAACGTTTTTAATTGGCACTGAATCAACTGCTTCAGAGATAATACACTCTTTAGTTGATAATATTTTATTATTGTAACTGTCCACTTCGGCATTAGTGCGGAAAAGGCAAATAGTTGGCTGGCCAACTTCATCCAGATTAGAAATTTCACGACTTTTCAAAAGTTCGACATCGTTCTTGGTCAAACAGTCTCTGGCCAAACGATTCAAGCACTCGGCAAAAGTTACATCATCTTTTTGTCGCATTATCTCCGTCAACTCGAACGCTTTAAATAAACTCCATAGGGGGTTGCCAATTAAAGCACTATATGGATTACGGGCATTATCTTGAAAAATATATCTATCTCCTACAGGTGAGAGCTGATTAAAATCCCCAAACAGCAGCATGCTCATTCCACCAAAGAATTCTTCGCTGGAAAAAATTTGGCGCAATCTTTCATCGACCATTGCAAACGTGTGACTTCCAACCATACTCACTTCATCTATGATAATAATTTTAACATTGCGAAGTTTCGAATACAGAGTGTTACGAATATTAGCAGAAAGTTTCGGCATTTCTCCACTATATTGGTTAATAGGTAGTACAAACGCAGAATGCAATGTAAGACCACCGATTGCAAACGCAGATTTTCCAGTTGGCCCACATAATAAGGTTTTTAAGCTTTGTGGATTGCTTCCAGCAACACTATTAAAATATTTCAGTAAAGACTGATTGATTGCTCTAATCAAAATGCTTTTCCCTACTCCAGCACTTCCAGAGATAAACTCGTGAATAACCCGACCACATTTAATTTCATGCAAGACATGCATACAATATTTTCTTTGTCTGTCATTCAGCTTCTGCATTAAACGATAGTATTCCATTTCTGGCAAGATATGCGGAACTGGAAACGTAGCATATGCAACGCCAGGTGCCTTTTCATTTACTGGAATACCAGCATCCACTAAAATATCCCCTTCATCAGTTCTATTGTCAAATATGGCATACCCGTCTTCTCTCTCGCTAGCAACAAAAGAAGCATTCAGTGACCCACCGTCGCTAAATCTATCTTTCTGATTTTCAATCGCCGCAGCATAATCAGCTTCAGCATTGAAACTATCATCCTCGAAGAAATATTTTTCCCTATTCTGACTAATAGTTGATAAGTTTCCATAGTATGTCTTCTTCCAATCAACATTGATCAAGTCAGCAACTTCATTTCTCCATGGCCAAAAGAGCATCAATTGTTCTCTAAAGTAATTGTCCTCATCTTGCTCTTGCTTGAAGTTGACAAATCTTATTACTCTAGCTTTTCGACGCTTCCGTAGAGATCCTTTATTATTTTGTTGCTCGTAAATGTAGCCAATTGTCTCACACTCAGAATCATCATCATATTTCTCATCAGTTTCGGCGTCTGACCTTTCTAGTTTTGTACGTTTTGTGTTGAATTTAGTATATAAGGCTACAAAATCTGCTAGACATAAGTATTCTAATTTTTTTGACCTTTGAATATAGTGATCGAGATTATTCTCGATAAAGACATCAGTGCTTTCATTTGGCAACTGTCGCAGACTTTCTTTACACTTTATAACGCGAACGCGTCTTTCAGGTAAACTGGTGTTTATAAAAGTGCATTCTCGCGAGGACTTTGACAAAGGCATGCCCATGATATAATACACTGCCTCTTGTGCACTAAGCTCCGACCCATTCAGGAATGCATTGCCCAAAAACTTCAATTTCTCTTTAATGCTATGGTTACCTCCCTGGATTTGTTCTTTCGCATCTCTCAATAATTTTGACATCCCCCGGTCACTCTTATTTATATAATTCAAAATATATTGAATGCAGGAATAACAATCTGTGATGTACTGAATATCCATATTGGATTTGAAAAGACTCAGTATGTCAGGGTTGAAATTATTGATTTTGATTTCCGCTAGGCTACGCTTTATAAATACTGTTGGCTTTGTCAACTTCATTCTTATAGCATCAATGTAGTCGTTTTCTTCGATATTTATATCGTGCAAAAAAGCATCGAAGTCAATGCATGGCGGATTTTTGAACTGCGCACATAAGTATTGGCGAATTGATCTATGTATAGAATTCAGCAATGCCCGTCGGGGATCAGTTGGTTCGAGCTTCAAAGGGCTAAGAATGGATGTAGATCTCATTGGGAAAAAGGGTATGCCAAACCTACACCCAACCTGTCCACTTTTCATCTTATACTTGCAAGTGAACGAATGCTTATGTGTTTGGAATGTTGATATATCTTCACTTGAGACACAGGAGTCACTTTGCGAACAGCTAATAAAGCGATCAATAAACTTGACACAGACGTCATAAGATTGTCTTTGATCATTGTTAAAGCGGGGAGCATCCTTCAACCACAATAAGCAGTGGCAGTGAGGACTTCCTCTCTTTTGGAATTCAACCCGGATGTAATAGTCTATTACATGATGTTCCCCAAATATCCCTCCCGGAATTGTAAGCAAACGAAAAAGTTCTGAAAATTTGTGATCGAAATATCGAGCGCAAGTCACAGGATCTTTCTGAATCAGCTCCCTTTTTTCACTGAATGTCAACTTTGCAGCCTGCTCTTCAGATATTTCGACCCCATGAACAACTCTTTTCAGTATTACTAACAATTCTAGCCACTTGGTCTCTGCTGCTGATATTGTCAGAAAGATGTGTGGTGCGCCTAATTGACGAACCATTGCCATGACTTCTTTCATTTTGCCTAACCAAAATGTTGGAGAGCCTCTATCTGCTGCGAAAAATTTAAAGCCAGAGTCATTATCAATTAAAGAATTTACAAACTCTTCTTTGTTTAAATCGCCGGCCCTAACCGGATTAATCGTATTCTTTTTTTGACGCAAACAGAAGGAAATACTGTCACAAATTTTCTTTATACGTAACTTTGAGCTCATATAAAATAAAGAAGCGACATCGCAAAATCGCCTGTCAGCCCGCGTCAGCCGCGACTTACACCATTGCTGGTATGTTAAATTTTCCGGGCATTTAATTAACTTCCCTCCAAAAAGTTTAATAAAGCTCATGCATTCAGCATATTCATCAAATAAAATAGATAGAGGTATTGCTCTCTCTCCTGGCGCAAAGACAGTGGCTCTATTTTCTATTAGAGTTTCATCGTCTTCTATATTAAGAGGCTCATTGTCTTGTACATAAACCTCTACTGCGTCGTCTTCGGCCTGATTCATTCCGCATGCTTGAAAAGTATTACTAGCTTCTCTTGACGCCTGAACATCTCGTAAAAGTCGATCCTCATCAACTTGAACTCCTGCAAAGCGATACACTTCACTATCTTGCAGAAATTTTACTGCTTTTATTATAGCAGCAGGGCGAATATTTTCGGACAGATAAACACTTTTATGGGCAATATTCCTTTTCAATTGAATCGCTAGGGTTTCTGTTTCGGTAAAGACCCTGGGCAAGATTTTGATGCATTTTTCTACATTAATAGGAATGTTAACAGCCCTCCCCTTTATTTTAAACTGCCCATCAGAAGAAACTTCAACTATTTTCATAAATGGAATTCGGGGGCACAAAAACCTTTCTTCCAAATTGGTTAGCAGTTGAAGTTCATTAGGGATTTCGGGAAATCGAAGTTCCTTGTGGAATACAGATAGTTTAGGAATGTTTCCCACTTTAATGTGAACCCAGCAAGTATGGCAAAATGAGAATGTTTGCATCACATGTGGGTTTCTCAATGAAATATCCATATCCAAGCTTTTGTCTATATTGCGTGCTTCCTTGGGTACATTTTTTATGGAATTCGCAAACCACAGGCGATCACATGAATCACACACGAAGCTAGGTCCTGCTTTCATTTTTGATAAAAATGAGGCAAACTTTAGGGCTCGCCTTTCACAAAGCTTTGCTGCTTTGTCTTTCGCTTTGCACCTTTCGTAAAATTTCCTACAAATTTCACGATGCCGAGCAGCACCTTGCGTGGTAGCTAAACGTTTTGACTGATTTTTTCTTGACAGCTCTCGCTTTTTTAGCAAATTTCTTACACTTCGTAGTCTTTTTTTTTCATTAGCAATAACCTGCGAAGAATGTTTTGTTTTTGTAATTTTGGTTTGAAGCCTCTTTTTCTGCAATAAATTCAATCTTTCTAAATGAAGTTTCCGAGAAGCTGGACATGCCAGTCGCCGCTTTTGAGATTTTTTCAATCTTTGGCGATGAATTGTTCGCGCAGTAATACATGCCAAACGCTGTTTTTGAGATTCTGACTGTCGTCTACAATGTATTTCTCTCTTTCGTTTAATCCCCAACCGAATGCTTTGCGAAAAAGATAAGCGCGCAAGATGAATCTTTCTCTTTGACTTGTCTTGCAGTCGTTTTCGTTGGCAAATTTTTAGTCTTTCTCTGTGCAATTTTCTAATTTTATCAGAATCCAGTCTCTTTTGCTGATAATACTTATTTTGAATACGTCGTATTTTGGCCTTTCTTTCAATTGTTTCTGAACTTAGTTCATTTTTTTCCAATTCTAAGGGGTTTTTTTTTCTCTCTTTATAATAAATTCTGTTTTCTCTACGAAGTCTTTTAATTGATTTTAAATTTCTTTTAGACCTTTTAAATCGTTTTATTATGTCGACGATTTCGACTTTTTTTGTGGTTGAATCCAACAAATTACATTGAGAAACTTGCAGTTCGGATAAAACTTTTTGTGAGCGACGACGCGTCTTGGGACTTTTTTTTGCTACTTTAGGCATCGTAAATACTCTTTATTTTAAAGGAACGTTAATGTAAAGTTGCTTAGTATAGTGGGTAGGACACTGGCTCCTAGTGTGTGAATACCCTCGTTCAAACGGGAGGTCACGCACCAAGCTTTGAGCCAATATACCTCTGAATGAATAAGTAAGTAAAGTACGGTCAGGAGCTCCTCACTTTACACTCGTTTATACAAAGATTGTAATTTTTTTAAATAAAACACCCTATTAAAATCAACCTGGAAACCTGAAAGTATTTTTTACAGGAAGTGCAATCTAACTATTGACTAGATATGAAAACTTATGCTCATGAATTAAATGTTTTTTGTTTTTAAATTTATTCTAATAATCTAAAAAGATATTTCTAATGTAACTTACTGTGATGTTTTCTCACCAGCACCGTCAAAGCGATATACAATTTGTTAATGCTTTAAAGTAATGCAGCACCCATTATAACACAAAAATTACAAAAAATAACACAAAAATTATAATAAAAATACAATTCACTATCTTTCAACTAAACTTTCTTCAATTTTTAATGTTAACCGATATTCCACTTAACCATTCACCAACAAACTTTTAATTTAAAAAATCAGTAAAAAAAACACAATTCACTATCTTTCAACTAAACTTTCTTCAATTTTTAATGTTAACCGATATTCCACTTAACCATTCACCAACAAAATTTTAATTTAAAAAATCAGTAAAAAAGCACAATTCACTATCTTTCATCTAAACACCAACAAAGTTTTAATTCGCGAGGATGCAAAAAATATGATGCAAAAAAGAATTATTCTCACTGAATTATATTCAATTTCGCTAGCTTTATTCCTTTCTTACACGGTTATGTATCCTTGTTAAAAGAGGAATATACTCTCGTCTGAAATGTTTTCCTATTCACGATAAAATTTAATGTAACCTAGAAACAATTTTCATACTACCTGCTAGAGAAACTTGTTAACTACATTTTAATTGCTTTTTAATATTGACCTTGACATGTTTTCTTCTGAAGTTAATTGTTCTGTTTCTGGTTGAAAAGCCAGTTTTTAATTGCCAATCACCGCCTTTGGAAGTCTATTAGACATACTTGATTTCGAAATAAGCCCTGTGCTCTGTGAATTTTCTATATGTTACCTGCGTAGTAAGTTATATGGACATAACAATCCCTACGAGTACCGCCTGCAATCAATTCATACATTATGGAAGAAATCGTTCCTGTTAATGGTGTTTAGGATATGAAAAACTGGCAGCAGTTTGTCAACACAAAAGTATATCAAAACTGCTTCATGTTCAGAATAATTTAGAATGTAAATCTCATTTTGATTCAAAGGCCGGATTATGAATTCTAGAGATGAAAAAAATTTAGGGCTGCCGCCAAAAATTTCGAAATTTCAGACGTGGGAATCTTTATTGGTTAAGTTTATCTTAAAGTGCTTGTCATATGAAAATTTGTTAGTAATGATAAAAATTTAAAGTGCTGGCAATTGTTATTTTCAATCAGTACGGAAACTAAAAATTTATCGAATATGCTATATATTTAGATCAACTTATGTCGTAAATTTCGTTTTAATCATATGACTGAATCGGTAGAAGCATTTAAGGAGTTGCCGTGCGCAAGATATTCAAAATTTAAGCATTCTTTACTTATGCTTAATACAGGCTATAACTTGAAACATATCAACCATTCCTTGTCCAAAGCAACAAAACCCAACTATAACACAGATGACAAAAATGTTTAGTGCTGGCCACACTTTTCCAACGAAGCAGCAATAAGTTTACCATAACTAGCTCATACTTAAATCAACTTATCCTTTGAATTTTGTTCTCATCGCAGGATTCGATTGAAAGTTTCAGCAGTTAAACGTTGTTTGAGGCTGCCATCCGAAAAATGTTCGAAATTCGGAAAATTAAAAATAAATTCCTTATTTTATTGCAAATGCTTTGCATATGAGTATGGAATTTAAAACATATGTTGGTGCAATATTTACGCAAATGTCTTATGCTGGTTACCCTGTGCTCGCAGCAAAGCAAAATATATTCCAAACCTGCTTCACGTTAAGTTAAACCCACCCTGTGAATTTCGTTTTGATTGAATCACTGCGCTGGAAGTTATACGGCTGAAAAGAATTTTAGGGTTACCACCCTCAGAACTTTTCAAATTTTTAAAGCGTTAATATTTGTTGTTAATTTTAATTGCAGGATCGTTCCCACTTGCAAATCTAGTGACATAATCGCGCAGTCAAGAAATTCCAAAAAATTACAAAAATTGCCATAGCTGGCAGCCCTTTCATGATTTTTGTTCAAAATTCGTACAACTTTTGGTTCACATCAAAGTTTATTTACTGCATAAACTTTGTTTTGATATCATGACTGCACCGGAAGTTATAGGGGAAAAAGCTTTATTTTGCTGAGCAAATTTGCAAGATTTAGGAGACAAAAATCACCATAGCTGGCAACTCTATTCTAATTTTTCAGCCAAATTTTCACCAAATGTTACCTAAAATAAGATCCAAATATTATGTGAATTTTGTTAAAATCTGATAGCTGAATCGGAAGTTATAGGCCAAAAAGCGGTTTTTTTTCTCAGTGATTTTTCGAGATGGTACCACTGCCACAGCGTTGCCCACATTTCAAAATCACTTCTATCAGACCTGGTCCTAGTTAGTGTCAGTATGTCCTGTAAATTTAATTATGATCGGATTAGCCGATCGTCAGTTCTCGTGAACAGAAGTTTCGAGGGCTGAAAATAGACCTAATTTAGTGATGGGTTGCCGTTCTTGTACAAATCGGAATTTTGAAAATTTTTATTAGACATGATGGAAAAAAGTTCAAATTTATCAATGATTTGAGTTTTTTGGCAAAAAGCAAAAAATTTTCAGGAAGTTCGATGATTTGAAGGATTTTTTTTTAAGAGCCTGCCGTAGCTACAGAGCTACCCACACTGTCTCGAAAATCCATGTGTGTTAAATTTTAGTTAACATCAATACGCTCTACTAATATCACGATGATCGAATGTTCCTGTCAGAAGTTATGACAAATCAAAATTTGAAAAAAAATCCTTGCCTACTTTTAGGCACTCAGCACCCACACGCGGCTCAAAATTTGCAATTTTTTATCATAAACAAACTTAAAACATAATAAGCTTTCATTTCCAATACTTTTTGTTACCAAAAATTTACACTGCTTGGAAATATAGGAGTACCTGAAAATTCACTAAAACGCCCGCGGCCGCCAAAGGGTTGAAGATAACTGAATTCTAACAAGTCGTGGACCTACCTACTATATACATCTATGTTCTCCGAAAATTTCAGCTCAATCGGATCGGCCACTCCAGAGATTATCTCCCTTAATCATTTTGCTGATATATATATATATATAAAGAAATATGAATTTTCGGCGAAACGAGTTTAATACTAATTTTCTTCGAAAATCAGTAAAAACTCTAGCGCACCTGAACCGCTAGAAACACTAATGTTCGAAGAACAGTAGAAGAATCGTGCAGGTTTTGAGTGCATATTCCACCACATGCGCTGCTTATTACGGCCAAATTGTTTCAAATGCCACGTTTTACTTTTGTCTCAAGAATGCATTAAAACTCATATGGTAGAAGTTTTCAGATATTACCACTGGCATGAATTTCAACGTTTATGAGAGCAAACCACGGGTTAATTATATTCGTTATCAGTTGCTTAATTCACAAAATTTTGAAAGCAGCATCTCATTTAATATCTGAATGAAGAAAATGCTCAGTGCCTGCAGCACTGTAACTGAAGTTGGAGTTTGGGGCTGCGATCCGAAAAATTTGCAGAACTTTGGGAATTGAAACATCGGTTATTTATTTTCATTGTAAATGTTTCCGGTATGAATACTAACTGTAAGCATTTATTGATACAAAAGTAGCACAACCGACTCGTGCTGGCAACCTTTCGCCAGTATCAAAGCCAAGAATATATCACATCTGCTTCACGTTGTTATATTACATTTGAAGTTATAGGAGTATAATAAAATTTAGGGTTACCTGCAGCGAGTTTTTTCAAATAATCGAAAGCTTAATATTTGCTGTTTATTGGCACTACAATATCATAACCAATTGAAAATTCAACGATAAAACCGCTTAATAAAGATATTGCAAACAAACACAAAACCAACAATAGCTGGCAACCCTATCATGGCTTTTCAACCAAATTTGGCCTGAATAATGTTTATAATACGTTCTAGTAGTATTATGAAGTTCGTATTGATTTCATGACTGCACTGGAAGTTATAGGGCAAAAAGTTTTATATTTCTGAGCGAATTTTCAAAACCAAAGACACAAAAATTACCATCGTTGGCAGCACCAATCGAATTTTTCAACCAAATTTCTATTAAACAGAGTTTAGAGTAAGGTTCAGCTACTGTGTCAATTTCATGAAAATCTGGTAACTTATTCACATTTCATAGGGCAAAAAGCATTTTTTTTCTTTGTAATTTTTCAAGATGGCACCACTGGAATTCAAAATCGCTTCTATCAGACTTGGCCCTACTTAAGTCCAATGCAATCTGTAAATTGCAATTCTATCTGATTATTGATTCGTGAGTTCCCGTGAACAGAAGTTTTTGAAACTAAAAATATAGGTTAACTGAGAAAGGGTTACCGTTCTTGTCCGACATGAAATTTCCAAAGTTTTACTTTGACTGTGTAGATTAAGCACAAGATTTGTATACAGATTGGTTTTATTGTAGAAACGGACATTTTTAGGATATTCGATGGTTTGAATGTTTTCACTTCCAAATTTTTATTTTTTCAAATTTAAGACACCAAGTTTATCATAGCTGGCAGTTCCAACCGAATTTTTCAACCAAATTTCTACCAAACGTGGTTTGAAGTAAGGTGCAGCTATGGTGTGAATTTCGTCAAAATCGAACGATTCAATCAGAATTTATAGGGCTAAAAGCAGTTATCTTTTATAGTGATTTTTCAAGATTTTTTTTCAAGACTGGCACAGAATCACCCGCATTTCAAAATCACTTCTATCAGACCTGTTCCTATTTAAGACCAATATATTCCGCAAATTTCAATAAATTCTGTTCATCGGATCGTGAGTTTCCGTGAACAGAAGTTTTTGATGCTAAAAATATAGGTAACTTGGGCAAGGGTTACCAGGCGTGCCCGTTATACCATAGCAAATTTTTTTTTTTTTGTTTATGTAAGCAAAGCACAAAATTTACATATGATTGGCTTTTTTTTAAGAAACGACATTTTTTCAAGAGAGACGATGATTTGGAGGTTTTCGCTTTCAGTGGCTGCCCTAACTACAGGGTTGCCAGCACGCTCATTACAACGTACACTAATCTACAACTAAATAAAACAAACATGTCCTGAAAATTTCGTAATCATGGAATAGCTCTGTCAAAAGTTATCGCAATTTAAAAATTTTCAAATTTTCCCGTTCTCTTTTTAGGCACCCAGCGCACACATTGTGTTAAAAAATTCCAAAACAGTATCCGATTCACATGTAAAAAAAAAATTAAAAAAAAACAAAATTAAAAAATTTATGTCGTCAACTTTATTTTTGCAAAAATTATTTGTGTACGGAATAATAGGTATATTAAAAAAATCACTAAAATGTCCGCCGGCGCCAAAGGGTTAAAGATTATTAATTTTTTGTGAAACCGGGCACTATTTTGCATATACACCAATGTGTCCTGAAAATGTCAGCTCAATCGGATGGCGCGTTCCGCAGATTTTTTCACTGAAATTTTTGATGATTTATATTATATATATAGAAATATGAATTTTTGGCCAAAGTGATTTTAATACTAATGCTCTTCTTCGAACATTAGTAATAAAAGAATACACTTGTGACGATGTGTCACCATCCCATATGTCGTTAAAAAACTCGATTAAGTTAGTGCTGTCCTTCAATAATTCATTGACGGTTCGCGAATTATAACTCCATTGTGTTTCAGCTACAAGTGGCAATTTTTTTTATATCTGCAAACTGGTTGTAATATGACAGTCTTTTAGTACTGTTATGGGAAAGTTGGATTTGGACTTAACAGTACTAAAAAATCGTTTTATCTCACTTATGTGCTCAATCTATTTCGATAGAACTAAGTTTGAGATGTGTGCGGAACACCTAACAAATAGTACACGCTTACATTTTTGTCACATTAAGGACTGAACACCACTTTGTGCAGAAGTCAGAACCGGTGCGCCATCATATGTCCGACCAACTAGTTTAGACATCCAATCATATTCCTCTAATATTTCAAGAATTATATTGCTGAGTGTTTCAGTAGTGCTATTAGTAAAAACGTCTACATATCTTATAAATTTATCAACTATTTTAGAATTATATAAATCTGCGTACCCAGTATCATTTCACACATTTTTCATGCTGATGAATATAATGCAAGGTAAACAAAACAAACGGTTACTGTGCTTGCAGCCAGTAAGGCAAGGAAATTTATCGTAATACTTGCAATTAAACTGACGGAAAGCAGTCGCTTTTTTTGAGTCAAATCCAACGTTGGTGTTATGCTGCCCGCTTAGACGACTCGACACTTATTTTCGAATGAAAAGGTTGAAAACCCAAACTCCATTAACTTTGCCACACAAAAGTTTTCACATCAAACACACAACTATGCTTCCATTTCACAAGCTTATAATTTTCTTCGGAAACTCTGAGTTATTAGTTCACTTCTCTCCTTTATTCGGTTCAATTTTCTCACGTTGTGCAAATGCTTTGTACTGTTGAACTAATGAGGCAGCATTGTCACTCAAAACTTTTAGGTAGCGTAATGATATAAAAAATTGGTAAACATTGCTCCAAATTTTAGTAGAACATGAAGAAATTCCAGATCCCGGAAAACATTTTTGTCATTTTATGTATAATTAAGAACATTTTAATTTGCGAAATTTTTTTAGACACCAATACACAAAAAAAACAAATCCAGGGTTTCACATGAAAAAAATTATGTATGGAGGTTTAAATATATATATATATATATATATATATATATATATATATATATATATATATATATATATATATATATATATATATATATATATATATATATATATATATATATATATATGTATAATATATATATATATATATATATATATATATATATATATATATATATATATATATATATATACATATATATATATATATATATATATATATATATATATATTTATATATATATACATATATATATACATATATATACATATATATATATATATATATATATATATATATATATATATATATATATATACATATATATATATATATATATATATATATATATATATATATATATATATATATATACCAAGGGTGTTAGTTGAAATTTGCCGGTTTTACTCATAGATGTCGCTAGAGATACATATGTGTGGCAGCACAGAATAAATAGCGCGTAGTGGCAGCACCGTTTTGTTGACAATAACAACCAAAATCGAGAGATCTGCCACCTATGAATAATAATTAGAATTAAGTTAGCTAGCGACCTTTTGTATTAGGAGAATAAGAAGAAGAGGAATAAAGATAATTGTGTGTTGTAAATCCATATCGAGTAAACGTGTTTTTAGTTCAAGTAGAAAGTTTCTACAATTGGTGACCCCTACTGTTGGACCAAACGCCGCTCATCGTGCAGCAAAATACACCACAAGGTGTTCTGCTTATTTCGAAACATCCCAAACTACATCTGGTGACATCATTTTAAAATTCTTTCGCACGAATCGCCACAAACCGAGTGCCGCAACATGGCGCTGCCAAGAACTCCGTCAGGGAGATCTTCAGAAAACATTTTGCTATCTCCGTTGGATGAGAGGCAAAAGCGAGACGAAGATGATCAGGCACATATTCGACCTAACCAAGCAGGTCTACAGACAAGCACAAACCAACAGCCAAAGCCAATGGTCGCCGCGGTGCAAGGCGTAAAACTTCCGCCATTTTGGCGTCACGACCCGGCCATATGGTTTGCGCAGGCTGACGCGCAATTCTACTTAAACAACGTGCAGTCGGACAATTCGAAATATTTTACGTTGTTAGCAACTCTGGATTTCGAAACGCTGAACGGAGTTTCAGATCTAATTAGAAATCCGCCAACTTCAGATAAGTATATTTCGCTTAAAACGCAACTAATAGCACGTTTCACGGATTCGAAGGAACGCCAATTGCATAAATTACTGTCGGAGCTAGAACTTGAAGGGAGAAAACCGTCTCAGCTATTGCGGGAAATGATAAGTGTGGCCCCGCCAGGCTTGACAGACGATGTAATCAGAACGCTCTGGATGGAAAGAATGCCAACGAACGTTCGGTGTATTTTGTCAGCGAGCGACGAGATTTCGATAACAAAGTTGGCCGACATAGCTGATCGAATATTGGAAAACGTCACCATGCCGCAAGTGATGCAAACAACGGACGCTCTGAGTGTAAATAGCGTAGGAGACAAGCAATACTTTTCTGATTTTTCTACTCGATTAACAGCAGTGGAAAACAACGTACGCGATTTGGTTAAGTCTGTGAAACGACTGGAGGTTTGAGGACGTAATCGATCACGTAGCAGGGATCCAAGAGAAAAAACTCTTTGTTTTTTCCATGCGAAATTTGGAGAAGGAGCACGAAAATGCTACGGACCATGCAACTTCAATCAAAATAGCAACCAGGGAAACGCGTAAAGCTGCCACATATCGAGACGGTATGTGACAGCAAACAAATCCGAGAATACCGTCTCCACATCACGGATAGAAACACAAAAATTCCTTTTTTAATAGACACGGGATCAGTAGTATCAGTAATCCCACGATTTTTGGTTAAAAAACCGACTTTTCCCGATAAATTTATATTGTATGCTGCCAACAATTCCAGTATAACCACTTATGGGGAAAAACAATTAAATATAGACTTCGGATTAAGCTGCAGTTATAGATGGCCCTTCATAATCGCAAACGTCAAAACACCAATAATTGGTGCGGATTTTTTGGTGCACTATAATTTGTCAATAGACCTGCGAAATCGACGAATCTATGACACAAAAAAGATGTTTACGAGCCCAGGAAAATTACTGCTTCCGGAGCATGTCAACATATCAACAATTAATAAGCTATCAATATATAGTGATATCTTACAAAAATTTATCAATGTAACGAAAAGACAACGTCGCTCCAGCAGTAAACATTACACTACACACCGCATAATCACGACAGGTCTTCCAGTAGTCGAACGACCACGACGCTTAACAGGACAAAAGCTGGAGGATGCAAAAAGTGAATTCCAAACGATGTTGGACGACGGAATTTGCCGACCGTCAAACAGTCAGTGGGCAAATCCGCTACACCTGGTAAAAAAGAAAACGGGAGGATGGAGAGCATGCGGCGATTTTAGAAAACTAAACGCCCAAACCATTCCCGACAGGTATCCGATTGCACACGTGCAAAGTTTCACGCATTTACTGCATAATAAAACGGTTTTCACAACTTTGGATTTAGTACGGGCGTACTACCAGATCCCAATGGAGCCCGAGGACATACCCAAAACAGCCGTTACAACACCGTTCGGAATGTTTGAATTCTTGGTGATGCCATTCGGGTTAAGAAATGCAGCGCAGAGTTTTCAGCGTTTCATGGACGGTGTTCTGAGAGGACTCGAATTTGCTTATTGTTATATTGACGATATATTGATAGCATCAGAAAATCAGCAACAGCATCAAGAGCATTTAAATGCTGTTCTATCCCGGCTTGACCAACATGGATTAAGTATAAATGTTAATAAATGTTGTTTCGGTCAGACCGAAGTGGATTTTTTAGGCTACAATATCAGCGAAAAGGGTTGTAAGCCACCAGCAGAGCGAATGCACGTTATCTCGACATATCCAAAACCCAAAACTATTCAAGATCTACGTAGATTTCTTGGATCTATTAATTACTACAGAAAATGTATCCACAAAGCAGCAGAAATACAAGCACCACTGCATGCTATTTTACGGGATTCTAGGAAAAATGATAAGCGAGAAATCCTATGGACGCAAGAGTTGGACGATGCCTTTTTAAAATGCAAATCTGCATTGGCACAAGCCACAGAATTGGTACATTTAGACCCTGAAGCACCAATTGCACTCACAACTGACGCATCCAACACGGCAATAGGGGCAGTATTGGAACAAAAAAGTGGAGAAAACTGGAAGCCACTTGGATTTTTTTCCAAAAAATTAAATTCTGCCCAGAAAAACTACAGTACGTACGACCGCGAATTACTCGCCGTATATGAAGCATGCAAATACTTTCGCCATGTGCTAGAAGGTCGTCCTTTCATTATAAAAACAGACCACAAGCCATTAATATACGCTTTTTCCCAAAAACTCGTCAAAGCTTCTCCACGACAGCTACGGCATTTAGATTTTATATCCCAAATGTCCACAGAGATCATTCACGTGGCAGGAAACGAGAACATCGTAGCGGATGCATTGTCGAGAATCAACGCAATCAATATGCCAACAACTATCAACATAGCAGATCTAAAGAGAGAACTGGAAAACGACCCGGAACTGCGACAGTTATTACAAGGAAATTCTTCTTTAAAATTAGAGAAAATTCTTATCGATTCCGAAGTAATATACTGCGATACATCAACGGGCAAGGCACGACCATATATTCCGAAATCATTACGCCGAAAAGCATTCGACTTAGTACACGGACCTTCGCATCCCAGCGGACGAGGAACAATTACGCAATTAAGAGCGAAATACATCTGGCCGAATTGTAAAAAAGATGTTTTACAATGGGCGAGAAATTGTTTACCATGTCAGCGAGCAAAAATTCAACGCCACCATAAAAATACTCCCGTACATATAGATATTCCAGACAAACGATTCGAACAGATTCATATAGACATAATCGTTTTACCGACAGAGCAAGGGTATCGCTACTGCTTAACGATGATAGACCGATTCACGCGATGGCCTGAAGCCGTGCCATTGAAGGATATGACAGCAGACACAGTGGCCACCGCTCTATATGCAAATTGGATAGCACGTTTTGGTTCTCCAAAAATAATATCAACAGACCAAGGCTCCCAATTCGAATCGGCATTATTTCAATCGTTGCTAAAACTAGTAGGAGCAAAACGAATTAGAACATCACCATATCATCCGGCGGCCAACGGGATAATAGAGCGGTGGCACAGGTCATTGAAAGCAGCATTAATGTGTCATCGACCCCAATCTTGGATCGAGGCCTTACCAACAGCAATGCTGGGTCTGCGAACAGCTTTTAAAGCAGACATTAAAGCATCCGCAGCAGAAATGCTCTACGGAACTACATTAAAAGTTCCAGGCGAATTTTTTGTAAACGATGAGACGCCAGCCGATCCAGCAACGTTCCTGACTAAAATTCGCGAACATATCAGAAATATTCGCCCAGCACCCACAGCACATCATATCAACAAAACCATGTTCCACTTTAAGGATCTACACTCATGTAGCCACGTATTCTTGCGAACAGACGCTGTTAAAAGACCATTGGAACCTCCGTTCACCGGCCCACATCAAGTGATGGAGCGAATCAACGACAGACTTTATAAAGTCAGAGTAGCAGGAGATGATGTAAACGTTTCGACCGAGCGACTAAAGCCAGCCTATTTTGAACGGGATAGCCCAATGCTTAATGATCCACAGTGGGAACGAGCAATCGAGGAACAGCGTTTCTGGCAAAGGGAACCTCTAAAGACGTATTCAAAAAAGAGAGTTTCATTCCAAGTTCATACAAGTTGAAGACAAAACGAGCGTTATCATTGGAGGGGGAGTAGCTGTGGCAGCACAGAATAAATAGCGCGTAGTGGCAGCACCGTTTTGTTGACAATAACAACCAAAATCGAGATATCTGCCACCTATGAATAATAATTAGAATTAAGTTAGCTAGCGACCTTTTGTATTAGGAGAATAAGAAGAAAAGGAATAAAGATAATTGTGTGTTGTAAATCCATATCGAGTAAACGTGTTTTTAGTTCAAGTAGAAAGTTTCTACATATGTTTGGCAGCACAGAATAAATAGCGCGTAGTGGCAGCACCGTTTTCTTGACAATAACAACCAAAATCGAGAGATCTGCCACCTATGAATAATAATTAGAATTAAGTTAGCTAGCGACCTTTTTGTATTAGAAGAATAAGAAGAAGAGGAATAAAGATTATTGTGTGTTGTCAACGACCTAGAAGATATTTGGACAGGCGGTTATAGTGTACATGTAGGAAAATGCGCTGGGACTAATTTCCTCGTCTCTACCCTCCCTCTCTGACCATGCAACGCACCACGTTGTACATTAATTTGTCAGTTTGATATTTCTCCTGCCGTGAATTGCTCAACAACGTTATAAACAGGTCGAATAATCACTAATGTAAAGTGTTTTTTACGAATTAAAGTGCTTTTCGGAAGTAATTAGGTACATTAGCAGGATTTTAACAGAAAAAGTGCTAGTGACAGTGTTTAAAAACACTTAAATCCGGTGAAAATGAAGTGTTCAGAGCCACATCGCCAAAACATAGCTCGTTCTCGTGCGGTTGGTGTATCTTTCCACAAGTAAGTATATATACGTGCTCTCTGTGGTGTAACAATTAAATAGATGAAGTTTATTTCGCAAAAAGTGGCAAGGTACTCGTTAAAATCAAACAATTATCTTTAGTCCAGTCAACAGCCGTTTTCCCGTGGAATTTTGAGAATCAAGGTCGATTTTCTTGAAAATTTGGATTTAAGCTCTACTAACCCTCTTCTTCAAAATCTACCCTGTGCCGAACCGGGCTTTTGCCCTTGGGGTGAAAACCACCCCATCTAGGGGATGAAAATTTTTTCAATCAAATTAACCATGGAAGTCGATAGATTGACCAATTTTAAGCAACTTTTGTCCAATAAAGTTTTTTTGTAAAGTTGATCCTTCCCGATCTATAAGCGATTGAAACTGTGCATTTTTCGTTAAAAACAACCCCTTTTTTTAAACGTTTTTCATGAATAACTTGAAAAATTTTAATTTTACCAAAAAAATCATTTGAACAATGTTGTAGCTTATAAAAAACAAAGAGATTCGTGCCTGAAAGATCTATGTAGACCTAATAGCGACTGAGTTATTACTCTTTGAAGGATGCTCATTTTCGAAGGACCCCGAAATTGAGAACCTTCAAACTCAAATATATCGAATATGGTGAAAATTTTGGAGAAAACAGACCAAACATTTTTTAAAGTAAATTAAAAATCCTTTCAAATGAGCTCTAATAAAAGTCTTTTGCATAAGAATTGACTGACTTATGACCGAAATAAAGAGATTATCCTTTTTTTTAAAAAAAAAATGCAAGAAATCAACCCTCGTCATTACAACCCTAATAAAAATTAATAGCTCCCTACTTGCAATTAACTTGATTTAGGTATAATTGGTATAATCCATATGATTTGACAGGTTTGAAATGCTTAGTTTAGAAAAAATTATTGTTTAAATGAAAATCGACATTTTTGTAATTTTGAAAAAAAAATACATTTTTCTTAAATAAATCAAAAAGTATTTATAACACAAAAAATTGTTTCAAGTATTAATTGTAGCATTTTTTTTACTAAAAATTTTCGTTTATTTTATATTTTTTTATCATAAAAATTGAAGGAGATATGGCGGTTCAAAGTTTGAATTCATGCAATAATTGTGTCACACCCAACCCCTTTGAACTCACCCCTTTTCAAAAATAAGGGTTGAAAATTTTTTTAATAAACACAACGTTAAAGTCCTTCCATTTCTCTACAAAATGCTTTTTTTATAAAGTGTTTTGCTTAAAAAATACAGGAGTTATCGTCAAAAAACAAACTGCTTTTTTTTTAAATTTAGCAGCACGAATATTGGAGCATTTAAAAATAAGGAAAGAGAAGCGGAGCTACATCCAAGCAACAGCTGGCACATTGTGAAAGTATTTTACCGGTCTTTTTACATCTGTGTTGGTATATGTGTGTTCATGTATATACATATATATACGAGTATATATATCATATGTATTGTTTTGTATGTTTTGAATGATGCTTCTCGTTTCTGCTCTTGATGTAAGCAGTACACTGTTAGAATCGAAAGAATATACACGTAGCTTTTTTATTCTTCTATTTTTTGTTTAAAATCTTTGTTTATGCGTATTAAGTGTTGTATACCTGTACGAAAAAAAAATAAAACGAAAATAAAAAATAAAAAATTAAACTGTAAATACAACAAATAATTTTACACAATTTCAAATTAAAATCGTTAATATAAGTGTTAATTATATACAATGCTCTTGTAGGCACCTTTTTGGCATTGAACAGCCTTTATTTTGAATTTTATTACCACAGCTTACGGTGCTTTAAATGAGCATATAAAGAGAGTATATTTACAAGTCCAGATATGGCTTGGTAACAAAAATATTAACGCTCTTGATTGGGGTTGGGTTAAAATTGAAGGAATGTTACATCCAGTCAAAAACCCTAATCAACCTGCGCCTGAAGAACTTTTACAAATGATATTTTGTAGTTGTAAAAAGGAGTGTGGCTCAGCGTGCGGTTGTCGACGAGTAGGACTGTTCTGCAATGCTACGTGCAGAGGCTGCAGTGAAGATTCATGCTTAAACAGAGCACCCATTTTGGATCAGGACGAAAATGAAAATAGCGAGAGTGACGATGAACAGCAGAATGAGAGAACAAGAGACGAAGAAGACGACGACAGCGACAATTACTAATTTTTATAAATATAATGTAATATCTGTACTAATTTTTATAAATATAAGATCCGCTTACCAGGGTAATAAATTATTCAATGAATAAATTCAATGAATGCAGTTTACAATTATATCTAATTCAAAAAAAAATGTTTTATATTGTTTAATATATCATACTTGCAGGGGGTGGTTTATAAGGGTTGAAGTATTTTTTAAAATAATAATTTCATTCTAACAATAATTCAAATTTAATGACACAATTTTCAATCATTTAAAATTATAATAAACATTTTTAATACTAGTTTTCAAAGTTACTACCCCTTAGGGGATGATTTTCAGGGGTTGCATCTGTCTGATTTAATTAAACATTCTCAATTCAATAGATGCAGTTTACAATTATTTCTAATTCTAAAAAAATTAATATTTTTTTTAATATATCATACTTGCAGGGGGTGGTTTATAAGGGTTGAAGTATTTTTCAAAACAATAATTTCATTCTAAAAATAATTCAAATTTAATGACACCATTTTCAATTTTTTAAAATTATATAAAACATTTTTAATACTAGTTTTCAAAGTTACTACCCCTTAGGGGATGTTTTACGGGGGTTACATATGTCTGATTAATTAAAAATTCATTTGAGAGTGTCGAGTAGTCTACAAATAAATATTTTAAACTTTATTTTAACCAAATATATGCTAAAATCTATTTTTGTTAATTTTTTTGCAATAAGGGGTAGTTTTAACCCCTAAAAATAAAAAGCCCGGTTCGACACAGGGTAGATTTTGAAGAAGAGGGTTAGTAGAGCTTAAATCCAAATTTTCAGCAAAATCGACCTTGATTCTCAAAATTCCACAGTGTTTCATTTTTTTACCGCTGTTGACTGGACTACTTGGTCCGCCACGCCGGTCGATTCAACACGTACCGATGTTCACCGAGTTTGACAATTTACTGAACATCGGTCGTGGTAGCAAATAGCGGGGTGAAGGGGAAACATCGGCGTGGTATAAATGACTTGTCGCTGGGGGCAATTTCTTGTAGTGTGTGTGAAATTGTTTTAAAATTCAATATCTGACCAGTTTTTTGTTAGTCTTGTCGTGTTTCGTTGTTCAAAATGTGGAAAATAATACATTTCTCTAAACTTTTACTGTTTGTTTAGTTTGAATATATATATATATATATATATATATATATATATATATATATATATATATATATATATATATATATATATATATATATATATATATATATATATATATATATATATATATGAATATATTTACCATTGCCGTAATTTCGCCGCAGCCGGTCCCAAGCCCGGTTAGAAAGGAAGAGGGAGGCATATGCTAATCAGAAATAAAATTATTTATTTATTCGTTTATTTTTAATAGTATACTTAACTAAGTACTCCACACCAGAACTATATGCTTAAAGTATTTTCTAGGATATATTTTTTAACAACCTTATAATGCATATGATCGTTTTAATCTGGTCTATAATGCATATGGAACTTCTTACAGTCTAGTACTAGCTCCTAATGTGTGGGGTTCGTGCAGGTATAACGACAGATTGTATAACTAGCCTCGAGTTCACGTAGCTCTCAATAGGTACCTGAGTGAAATAAAGGGTAAAGTGAAACGTGAAACTGATCACGCCACCTTCATAGACGTTGACAGTGAGATTTCATAAAGTAGGCCGGACAAGGTACATATGTGTTCAGATTACTTTAGAATAATGCGTATGAAAAACAATTGATAAATGCATTAATTATTCACATTATATTTTCTTCCTTGGTCCCGAAAACTACTCAGAATATAACATTGCCTCTTCTTTTTTAGGGGCTTAAAATTAGAATTATTTTCATTTATGTATTTACTATTGAAAAAGATTACGGAAGTAACACATATTACATATATGCCAGCAAAGCTTTATATCCCGATATTATTATCCTGACTCCAGTTATACAAAAGCATCTGGGTAGAATAAAGGCTAAGCAATACTTAGATGGTAGTCAAATTAGGCAAAGTAGTAGGTATGTACCAGTTAGTAGGAGTTAAATAGTTAAGAAAAAATACAATGAGTATAACTTAAATAATTTGAATATTTTGCTAAAATAGATCATAAAGTTGTTCAAAATACCTTCAAATATTTTACATTATTTTCATTTGACTAGGTTTCAATTATTTCATTGCAAATCAACGATTATACCTATTCTACAAATTTCAATATACAATGGCTATTCAAACCTACGCGCCAAGCTGATGCCCCCTACATATTTCACTTTTTGCATTTTGCTTACACCCTTGAACTTTTTCCTATGTGTTCGTACGGCTTTATATGAGTTGGTAGAAAATCCCGTTTTCGGTCCCAAGATTGATTTCTCACCGCCTGTCCAAATATCTTCTAGGTCGTTGTGTGTTGTAAATCCGTATCGAGTAAACGTGTTTTTGGTTCAAATAGAAAGTTTCTACAATTTGTGACCCCTACGGTTGAACCAAACGCCGCTCATCATGCAGCAAAATACACCACAAAGTGTTCTGCTTATTTCGAAACATCCCACACCACAACTGGTGACATCATTTTAAAATTCCTTCGCACGAATCGCTACAAGCCGAATGCCGCAACATGGCGCTGCCAAGAACTCAGTCAGGGAGATCTGCAGAAAACATTTTGCTATCTCCGTTGGATGAGAAGCAAAAGCAAGACGAAGATGATCAACCACATATTCGAACTAACCAAGCAGGGCTACAGACAAGCACAAACCAACAGCCAAAACCAATGGTCGCGGCGGTGCAAGGCGTACAACTTCCGCCATTTTGGCGTTACGACGCGGCCATATGGTTTGCGCAGGCTGACGCGCAATTCTACTTAAACAACGTTCAGTAGGACGATTCGAAGTATATTACGTTGTTAGCAACTCTGGATTTCGAAACGCTGAACGGAGTTTCAGATCTAATTAGAAATCCGCTAACTTCAGATAAGTATATTTCGCTTAAAACGCAACTAATAGCACGTTTCACGGATTCGAAGGAACGCCAATTGCATAAATTACTGTCGGAGCTAGAACTTGACGGGAGAAAACCGTCTCAGCTATTACGGGAAATGATAAGTGTGGCCCCGCCAGGCTTGATAGACGATGTAATCAGAACGCTCTTGATGAAAAGAATGCCAACGAACGTTCGGTGTATTTTGTCAGCGAGCGAGGAGATTTGGATAACAAAATTGGCCGACATAGCTGATCGAATATTGGAAAACGTCACCATGCCGCATGTGATGCAAACAACGAACGCTCTGAGTGTAAATAGCGTAGGAGACAAGCAATACTCTTCTGATTTTTCTACTCGATTAACAGCAGTGGAAAACAACGTACGCGATTTGGTTAAGTCTGTGAAACGACTGGAGGTTTGAGGACGTAATCGATCACGTAGCAGGGATCCAAGAGAAAAAAGTCTTTGTTTTTCCATGCGAAATTTGGAGAAGGAGCACGAAAATGCTGCGGGCCATGCAACTCCAATAAAAAAAGGAATCAGGGAAACACGTAAAGCTGCCGCATATCGAGACGGTATGTGACAGCAAGCAAACCCGAGAATACCGTCTCCACGTCTTGGATAGAAACACAAAAATTCCTTTTTTAATAGACACGGGATCAGTAGTATCAGTAATCACACGATTTTTGGTTAAAAAACTGGCTATTCCCTATAAATTTATATTGTATGCTGCCAACAATTCCAGTATAACCACGTATGGGGAAAAACGATTAAATAAAGACTTCAGATTAAGCCGCAGTTATAGATGGCCCTTCATAATTGCAAACGTCAAAACACCAATAATTGGTGCGTGGGTGTAATGTTGGGCCACCTCCTCGCGGTGCACCCCGGGTAACGCCAAATGGCTCAACAACTGATACAACTGGTACGGCTCGGCTTTTCTAATGGTTTTTGCGATTTGATTGACGATTGGAATTTGTGGCTATGGCAATAACGACTTTTGTGGCATGACCTGGCTTAGATAAATGGTTTAAGGCACGACCAACGATTGGGAAATACGCATCCGGGCTGGCGGCTATGGCATTCTGGACCTAGTCGCTTTATGCGCGGTACCGCCGGAGTGAAATCCGAGCGCGAACGGCTCCAGGCTAATGTCATGCCGTCTCCGTTCCGTTAAAACCTGGCAAGTCTCAGAGTACGTTCGAAGCCCGCACCGTTGAGTTGGTTGTGCAAGTTTGGTTGACATTGTTCCCGATTAGCGCTGGGCTGGCTCTGAGATCCAGCCCCATGAAGGCTGGTGATCAACCCTCGCGTCGGCCTCCCTGCTTTGCATAGATTACCACGAGGTCATTAAGGAGACTGCACATCCGGGCGAAGATAGCGGCTCTGAGCTGGGACCCATAAGCATTGATGACGCAAACAACAAAATTGACAGACAAGACACAAGACAAGACAGACGGACAACCAAACGTGGAGACGACAGTGGCGACGCAGGGCGAAGGAGGTGCCGCCATAGACCGTTTTGCGTTTGCGAGGAGGCCGAGGGTCCAGAGGACGCCTCCCCTGCCGAACATTCAAATGCGAAGCGAGGGAACGATCAGCTCCGTATGCGCAACAGATGCGCAAGGTGCTAAAAATGCTGATCTCAGTAGCAGTGCTCTGGAGACTCCGAGGAGTCACACGCGTGAAAGTGCTGAGACGGGAGTGGTGGACGAAACCGCACCACAACAACTCGCACCAGAACGTGTGTCTCCCAAGAGGGAGTACATTAAGCGTGAGCGAGTGGCTGAGGATGATATGTTGAAGATTTGCCAGCATATTCTTCGAAAAATGTTTCAGGCCGCCAACGTGCAGAAAAACATATCGAAGCACGTTAAGGACGGTATGCTTGAGCTGGAGGAGGCATTTGAAGTCATCTTCGCCTGCAGAACGAACTGGCAGAAGGCAGAACTGGAGTATCAGCGAGTGTTGGAAGACCAGACTGCTGAGGCAGCCACTCCTGTAGGGGTCCCGGGACTGGATCGGCCACGGCAGAATAAGCGCGTGGCCGAGTCTAGTCCTGAAGGCACACAAGAAATCCGGGTCAGGAAGGTGGTGCCAGCATCCAATTTAAGGAGGTGGTTGACGGTCACCCACAGAAAGAAGAAGGTGAACGTCGCTAAACCACCGGTGGTACCCGCTGGCCCAGAAAATGTGCAGAAAAAGGGGGTCCAAAAGGGCGAAAACAAAGAAATGGTGGCAAAGAAAAAGAAGAAGGGAAAGAATAGGCGGAGACAGCGGGGAAAGAAAATTGATGCTGTAATCGTCAAACCAGCCCCGGGGAAAACCTACGCGGAGGTCCTGGGAGCCATCCGTCAAAATGTTTCCCCAGATGAAACTGGTACACAAGTACGACGCATAAGGAAAACCGCAGAAGGGGGGTTCTTCTGGAAATTGCGCGGACGAATGATCGAACGAAATTGCAAGACTCGATCAGGGCTGCCGTAGATGGCCAGGCGGACGTGAAGCTTGTGACCCCTAGAGTCAAAATCGAGCTTCTCGACCTCGATTGCCTCACAGTCAGCGAGGAAGTGACATCGGCCATCAATCGCGAGGCTGGCGAGGAAGGAGCCGGCGAGGTGAAAACCACTCTATTCCCCCCTAACACAAGGGAGCAGAGGAGAGCTGTGGTGGAGCTGGATGAGGCACCAGCATCCAAAATCCTCAAGTCTGGTCGAATCCGGGTGGGAATGATTAGCGCCCGGGTACGAAGGTGGGCTGAGGTTACACGCTGCTACCGGTGCCTAGGCTACGACCACACAAGACGTAGCTGCAAGGGCCCGGACCGGAGTGCCAGCTGCCTGAAATGTGGACAGGTTGGCCACCGGGCAGCAGACTGCTCTGCGCAGGCTCAGTGTATATTATGCACTGAGAGGCATGGTGCGAATGGTGCCAAGCATTTAATGGGATCGAGTGCATGTCGAGTTTTCAAAGACGCACTTGATGCCAAGAAAAAGCATGGAAGGATATGAGAGTCCTTCAAGGCAACCTGCAGGGCTGTAAAGCTGCAGACGACCTCCTCACGCAGCTAGTCTGCGAGCATAAGGCTCAGATCGTACTGATCAGCGAGCCTTATAGGGGGAGGCATTCGTCCGTTTGGCTGGCAGATGCTACGGGGTACGCGGCGATTTGGATCGCCGACGGGCAGAGGGCCCGTATCGGCAGCCGCGGCTCAGGAAATGGTCACGTGTGGGTGACATATGGAGAGGTCACCTTTGTGAGCTGCTATTTGTCCCCGAACGACTCAATGCAGGAATTTGGAGACAAGCTTAGCTCACTGGAGGACTCTCTCCGTGGCATCGTCGGCAACGTCATCGTAGGGGGTGACTTCAATGCAAGGGCGTTGGAGCGGGGCATGCCCACCGAAAACACTCGCGGGTGGCGCATAGTCGAGATGGCATCGAGGTTGGGTTTGTTGGTGCTGAATACGGGTTCAATGCCAACATTCATAAGGCCCGGATTTGGTGAATCCATTCCCGATGTCACTATGGCATCGGAGAGACTACCGGCACTCGTCAGCGATTGGAGGGTGATAGAGGATTACACTGCGAGTGATCATAATTACATCACTTTCCAAATCGCTGAGGACAGGCAAAGACACCGCCGCTCTCCCTGTAAGTGGCTAGGCTGGAATGCCGCGAAACTTCACAGGGACGCGATGACCGCATCGCTCGCTTCGAGCTTGGAAGGGGAGCCTCTAGCATCTGGGACCCCAGTGACCCATGCAGCAGCAGAGGCCGCTGCTGACAGAACCATGGGGTGGATTTGCAGGGCATGTGCGGCTTCAATGCCCAAATGTAAACCCTTCCGTAGGAGGCAACATGCATACTGGTGGAACGATGAAATCGCCGAACTGAGACGCATCGCTTTGGCGTGCAGGCGCTGGGCACAGCGAGCCAGGAATAGGCCGGGAACGGCAGAGCTATCTGCTGCTCACATTGCGGCAAAGAGGGAGCTGACCAAGGCCATCACGAGGAGCAAACGTGCCAAATGGCAGGCTCTTTGTGAGGAGGTCAACTCAGACCCCTGGGGAGATGGCTACAAATTGGTCACTCGTAGACTTGGCTGCATGCGGCTTAGCACTCTCATGGATGCGATATCCATGGAGCGTATCGTTGGTTCGCTGTTCCCGGTTCATCCGTCAAGGGCTGACCGGCCCATCATCGTTAACCAGGCGGATGTTCCACCCTTTGCGAACGAGGAGCTGAACAGTGCAGTGTCCAGGATGAAGAGCCGGAAGGCTCCGGGTCCTGTTGGAGTGCCGGTCGAGGCGCTTAAAGTCGTGGCGGAGAGCCAACCGCGTCTATTATTGGACTTGTATAATTCATGTCTAGTCGCGGGGGTCTTCCCGTCGCGGTGGAAAGTAGCTCGGCTGGTACTTGTTGACAAGGGGAAGGGTAACCTGGGCAATCCATCAGCATACCGCCCACTGTGCATAATAGACACTGCGGGGAAGCTTCTCGAGGGGTTGCTCAAGCCAAGGCTGCTGTCAGCAGTGAGATCAGCTGGTGATCTCTCTGCCACGCAGCACGGCTTCCGAAAAGGGCATTCAACAATCGGTCAGACGTTCCGTATCCCTGACTACCCTCTAGCCATGATGCGGGACTACCTCAGCGATCGCTGGTTGCTCAAAAGAAGGCCTGTCACTTCAGGTGCGGCACAGGGGTCGATCTTAGGACCTGACCTCTGGAGCATCATGTACGATGATCTGCTGCGCCTGGAAATGCCTGCGGATGTGTTTCTGGTAAATTACGCTGATGACGTCGCGGCGGTAATCACTTCCAGATCTGCCGAATTCGCTCAATTCAGACTTAACCAAGTCATGAGGGGGGTGGATCGGTGGGTGACCGAACACGGCCTCCAGCTGGCAATCTCTAAAACAGAGATTGTTATGCTGACGAAGCGGAGGATACCAACTGCCATGCCCATGACAGTTGGCTCCGTTGAGGTCCAGACCAGCAAGTCGGTCACGTATCTGGGAGTGACCCTGGACACCAAGCTGACGTATTGGGATCATATCCGCAGGGCATGTGATAGGGCTCTAGTAGTCGTCACTTCGCTGAGTAGACTGATGGCCAACGTTGGCGGACCCAGTGAGACGAGACGGAGACTGCTGATGGAGACGACCAATTCCATCTTGCTATATGGCGCCGAAATTCGGGGAGATGCGCTTCGAACTAGGAAGTTCCGAAAGCGCATTGCCAGTGTCCAGCGCAGGGGTGCCCTGCGAATTGCCTGTAGCTACCGCACGGTCTCGGAAGAGGCTGTGATGGTTGTATCGGGAGTAATCCCGATCGATCTGCTAGCGCGAGGGCGCAAGGAAGGGTACCTCTATCGCTCAGAGCTGGACAGAATGGAGGCTTTGACGCACGCGCGTACACTGACCCTCCAACTTTGGCAACAACGTTGGAGTGAAAGTGATAAAGGACGCTGGACGGCTAAGCTAATTGGTCTTATTGAGCCTTGGCTTAGCCGGAGCCACGGAGAGGTAAACTTTTACCTTTTTCAATTTTTGACAGGGCACGGTTACTTCAGGAAATACCTGAACAGAATGGGTAAGGTGGTCACACCGTACTGCCGGTACTGTGTGACTGAGCTCGATCATGCTCAGCACACATTCTTTATGTGCAGTCGCTTCGTAAGTTTGAGGCGCACCATTGAGTCCACGATCGGCCTGGTAGCGCCTGAGACGATCGTGGATGCAATGCTGCGAAACGAGGAGAACTGGCGCGCAGTCCCAACGTACGTTGAGAAAGTGCTGCGCATAAAGCGGGAGGAGGGTTGCCTTACCGACCCATGAACTGTGGTAGTTTCTGAAGTCCGTGGTTACCGATGGGTGAGTCAGCACGACCGGGTTGAAGCAGTGCTTAGGCGGGTCCCGACTCGGAACTTCGTGGGCTTGTAGATTGTCCTTTTTTTTAGTGAGTCAAACCTCACATACCCCGAGGTTATAGGTCACCCGGGGATCTGGTATGCAAATTTTTTTTTGCCATCTACCTTAGGGGGGGGAAAAAATAATTGGTGTGGATTTTCTGGTGTACTATAATTTGTCAATAGAGCTGCGAAATCGATAAATCTTTGACACAAAGAAAATTTTTATGAGCCCAGGAAAATTACTGCTTCCGGAGCATGTCAACATTTCAACAATTAATAAGCTATCAATATATAGTGATATCTTACAAAAATTTATCAATGTAACGAAAAGACAACGTCGCTCCAGCAGTAAACATTACACTACACACCGCATAATCACGACAGGTCTTCCAGTAGTCGAACGACCACGACGCTTAACAGGACAAAAGCTGGAGGATGCCAAAAGTGAATTCCAAACTATGTTGGACGACGGAATTTGCCGACCGTCAAACAGTCAGTGGGCAAATCCGCTACACCTGGTAAAAAAAGAAAACGGGAGGATGGAGAGCATTCGGCGATTTTAGAAAGCTGAACGCCCAAACCATTCCTGACAGGTATCCAATTGCGCACGTGCAAAGTTTCACGCATTTACTGCATAATAAAACGGTTTTCACAACTTTGGATTTAGTACGGGCGTACTACCAGATCCCAATGGAGCCCGAGGACAAACCCAAGAGAGCCGTTACAACGCCGTTTGGATTGTTTGAATTCTTGGTGATGCCATTTGGGTTAAGAAATGCAGCGCAGAGTTTCCAGCGTTTCATGGACGGTTTTCTGAGAGGACTCGACTTTGCTTATTGTTATATTGACGATACATTAATAGCATCAGAAAAACAGCAGCAGCATCAAGAGCATTTAAATGCTGTTCTATCCTGGCTTGACCAACATGGATTAAGTATAAATGTTAATAAATGTTGTTTCGGTCAGACCGAAGTGGAATTTTCAGGCTACAATATCAGCGAAAAGGGTTCTAAGCCACCAGCAGAGCGAATGCACGTTATCTCAGCATATCCCAAACCCAAAACTATTCAAGATCTACGTAGATTTCTTGGATCTATTAATTACTACAGAAAATGTATCCACAAAGCGGCAGAAATACAAGCACCACTGCATGCTATTTTACTGTATTCCAAGAAAAATGATAAGCGAGATATCCTATGGAGGCAAGAGTTGGACGATGCCTTTTTAAAATGCAAATCTGCATTGGCACAAGCCACAGAATTGGTACATTTAAACCCTGAAGCACCAATTGCACTCACAACTGACGCATCCAACACGGCAATAGGGGCAGTATTGGAACAAAAAAGTGGAGAAAACTGGAAGCCACTTGGATTTTTTTCCAAAAAATTAAATTCTGCCCAGAAAAACTACAGTACGTACGACCGCGAATTACTCGCCGTATATGAAGCATGCAAACACTTTCGTTATATGCTAGAAGGTCGTCCTTTTATAATAAAAACAGACCACAAGCCATTAATATACGCTTTTTCCCAAAAACTTGATAAAGCTTCTCCACGACAGCTACGACATTTAGATTTTATATTCCAAATGTCCACAGAAATCATTCACGTCGCAGGAAACGAGAACATCGTAGCGGATGCATTGTCGAGAATCAACGCAATCAGTATGCCAACAACTATCAACATAGCAGATTTAAAAAGAGAACATGAAAACGACCCGGAAATTCTTCTTCGGTTATTACAAGGAAATTCTTCTTTAACATTAGAAAAAATTCTTATCGATTCCGAAGTAATATACTGCGATATATCAACGGAAAAGGCGCGACCATATATTCCAAAATCATTACGCCGAAAAGCATTCGACTTAGTACACGGACCTTCGCATCCCAGCGGACGAGGAACAATTGCGCATTTAAGAACGAAATACATCTGGCCGAATTGTAAAAAAGATGTTTTACAATGGGCGAGAATTTGTTTACCATGTCAGTGAGCAAAAATTCAACGCCACCATAAAAATACTCCCATACATACAGATATTCCAGACAAACGATTCGAACAGATTCATATAGACATAATCGTTTTACCGACAGAGCAAGGGTACCGCTACTGCTTAACGATGATAGACCGATTCACGCGATGGCCTGAAGCCGTGCCATTGAAAGATATGAGAGCAGACACAGTGGCCACCGCTTTATATGCAAATTGGATAGCACGTTTTGGTTCTCCAAAAATAATATCAACAGACCAAGGCTCCCAATTCGAATCGGCATTATTTCAATCGTTGCTAAAACTAGTAGGAGCAAAACGAATTAGAACATCACCATATCATCCGGCGGCCAACGGGATAATAGAGCGGTGGCACAGGACATTAAAAGCAGCATTAATGTGTCATCGACCCCAATCTTGGATCGAGGCAATGCAATGCTAGGTCTGTGAACAGCTTTTAAAGCAGACATTAAAGCATCTGCAGCAGAAATGCTCTACAGAACTACATTAAGAGTTTCAGGCGAGTTTTTTGTCAACAATGAGACGCCAGCCGATCCAGCAACGTTCCTGACTAAAATTCGCGAACATATCAGAAATATTTGCCCAGCACCCACAGCACATCATATCAACAAAACTATGTTCCACTTTAAGGATCTACACTCATGTAGCCACGTATTCTTGCGAACAGACGCTGTTAAAAGACCACTGGAACCTCCGTTCACCGGCCCACATCAAGTGATGGAGCGAATCAACGACAGACTTTATAAAGTCAGAGTAGCAGGAGAGGATGTAAACGTTTCGACCGAGCGACTAAAGCCAGCCTATTTTGAACGGGATAGCCCAATGCTTAATGATCCATAGTGGGAACGAGCGATCGAGGAACAGCGTTTCTGGCAAAAGGAACCTCGAAAGACGTATTCAAAAAAGAGAGTTTCATTCCAAACAAGTTGAAGACAAAACGAGCGTTATCATTGGAGGGGGAGTAGCTTTGGCAGCACAGAATAAATAGCGCGTAGTGGCAGCACCGTTTTGTTGACAATAACAACCAAAATCGAGAGATCTGCCACCTATGAATAATAATTAGAATTAAGTTAGTTAGCGACCTTTTTGTATTAGAAGAATAAGAAGAAGAGGAATAAAGATTAGGTCTGTTCCCGTACTACGATTAATTGCAATTAATTGCAATGAAGCGTACTAAAACAGAGTTTTTTACTCCGTTTTAGTACGCTTCATTGCAATTAATTGCAATTAATCGTAGTACGGGAACAGACCTACTATTTTGTGTTATAAATCCGTATCGAGTAAACGTGTTTTTAGTTTAAGTAGAAAGTTTCTACATATGTGTACATTTCTATGATTTGGCATCTATGTCATATTTTTCTATTGACATTAACCTGAAAAAGTGTACAAGTTACAATCTGCCAAAATAATAGCGTCATAGTTGTTTACCTGAATGAATATGTCGAGTTTTGTTCCAAGTAAATCGCATTTGCGGCATTCGTTGCTTTTCTTATTTCATCAAAAGAAAAAAGCAGTTGAAGCTCATCCGTTGCTGGTAGAAACTTATGGTGAACATGGTCCAGTGATAAGAACATGTGAGACATGGTTTCGTCAAATTAAAAGTGGAGATTTCAAATTAACAGAAAACGAACATCCTGGTGCAGCAAAAATGTTCGAAGACGAGGAATTGCAGGCGTTATTGGATGAAGACCCAACCCAATCACAACAACAATTGGAACAAATACTACATGTGACCCGACGAGCAATTTGTCAACATTTAAAGGCCATGGGAAAGATCCAAAAGTATGAAAAATGGGTACCACACCAACTGAACGATAGACAAATGGAAAATCGAAAAACCATTTGTGAAATGCTGCTGCAAAGGTTCGAAAGGAAATCTTTTTTGCATCAAATTGTCACGGGGGACATAAATGGATTTATTTTGAGAACCCGAAGCGGAAAAAATCATGGCTTTCACCTGGTGAGGCCCAAGGCTAAATCGCTTTGGCCGCAAGACAATGCTCTGTGCTTGGTGGGACCAGTGTTGTGCGGTGTACTTCGAGTTACTAAAACCTGGTGGGACGGTGAATACGGATCGCTACCGACAACAAATTACCAATTTCAATCATGCGTTGGTCGAAAAACAGCCGGAATGGGCCCGTGGGTCTCATACCGCTCATGGTAAAATGGGTCTCATACTGCTAAAGTGGTGAAAAACACTCTAAAAGCATTGAATTGGGGAATATTATCGCACCCGCCGTACTCTCCAGACCTTGCCCCGTCCGACTACCACCTTTTCTCATCGATGGGACACTCACTCGCAGAGCAGCACTTCACCAATTTTGAAGAAGTCAAAAAATGGCTCGTCAAATGGTTTGCCTCGAAAGAGAAAAAGTTTTTTTTGGAATGGTATCCATGATTTGCCTGAAAGATGACCAAAATGTGTAGAATTCGATGGCCAGTACTTTGAATAAAATTTTTTTGAGATTCCTTAAAGAATTAAGTGTTAAAACTGGCAAATTTCAACTAACACCCCTGGTATATATATATATATATATATATATATATATATATATATATATATATATATATATATATATATATATATATATATATATATATATATATATACATATATATATATATATATATATATATATATATATATATATATATATATATATATATACATATATATATATCATCATCATCATCATCATCGGGGCACTACAGCCCGAGTCGAGCCTTCGCCTCCTTAATACGACGCCTCCATTCGTCTCGGTTCAGTGACCGCGTCCTCCAGTTCGGTGCTTCCAGAAGTGACCTGCTGTCGGCATCGATCGAATCCTCCCAGCGCTTGCGTGGCTTACCGACTGGCCTGGTTCCGCTCGCTCGCCCCTTGAGAGACCGTTTGGGGATTCGATTGTCGCTCATTCGTTCGACGTGGCCAGCCCATTGTAATTTTTGTAGTCGTATGACGGTAGAGACTTCCGGCTCGTCTTATATGGTATACAGCTCGTTGTTGTATCGGATTCGCCATCCATCGTCTTCCCGTATTGGACCGAGGATCCATCGCAATACCTTTCTCTCGAACGTATTCAAGGCTTTTTCAGACGCCTGGGTCATTGTCCAGGTTTCGCTTCCGTAGCATAGCACAGGTCTAATAATTGTTTTATAGATGCGAAGATCGTATTCCTGTGTACGCATCGAGATTTCAAAATGGGAAGCACCGAAAAAAATATCTTATTGGCTAATTGAATCCGTCGTTTGATTTCGTCAAGCTCATTCCCATCCTTCGGGAGGTTCGTCCCTAGGTACACGAAGTTGTCCACATTTTCAAGATTATAGTCCCCTATTGTTACGTTTTGTCTTATTGGCGTCCTTTTCCTTGATTGAGTCATAACTTTTGTTTTTTGTTCGTTAATTTGAAGACCAACTTCTTTGGCGGTTTCGTCTAAAGCTACAAATACTTCATTGGCGTCATTGAACGAACGTGACATAATGTTGATGTCACCAGCGTAAGCTACTAGCTGTGTCGACTTAAATAGTAGAGTTCCTCTCGTGTCAACGGGGATTTTTCTGATGACATATTCAAGCGCTAGGTTAAAAAGTACCGGAGCTAATCCATCCCCTTGTTTAAGCCCTGTATTCGTCGAAAACGAGTTGCTCATATTATTCTGGATCAGTACTTGTGACGTGGAGTCGGTCATGGTCATTTTCACCAGTCGTACCAACTTTGCTGGGATTCTGAATTGCAGCATGATGTTATATAATACAGTTCGGTTGATGCTGTCGTACGCTTGTTTGAAATTGACGAATATTTGATGGACATCAATGTTGAATTCTCAGCATTTTTCCAAAATTTGTTTGACCGTACATATTTGGTCAGTTGTCAATCTTCCACGTCTGAAACCACCTTGATATTCATCAAGAATTTTCTCAGCGTGATGGGAAATCCTTAACTCTAAAATCTTTGTCAAGAGTTTGTACGACGGACAAAGTAGTTATATGCCCCTGTAGTTTTCGCATAGTAGCTTATCTCCTTTCTTGTGAATGGGACATATAACACTTTTTCGCCACTCATCCGGCATCGTTTCTTGTTGCCATATGTCTGTCACCAATCCATGGATAGCCCTTAAAACGAAAATCCCGCCTGTCTTCAGGAGCTCCGCGGAGATCCCATCGATGCCCGGTGCTTTGTTGGGTTTCAAGCGGTCCATGGCCTGCCGGACTTCATCTAGTGTAGGAGGGTGAGATGTGGCACTGTCAAGGTATGTACCAATTAGTGATGGCCATTCGTCGGGTGCGGGGACATTTCCGTTTAGTAATTGCTGGAAATAGGACGCCCATCTTTCCTTCACCTGTTCTGAGCCGCTTATGATCCTTCCGTCGGCAGCCCTACATAGGCTAGTTCGTGGTTTAAAGCCTAGTTTTAAGTGCCTCACTACTTTGTACGCTTGTCGAGTGTTGTTAGCCATAAAGTTGTCATTCATGTTATTCAGCATGCTGTCAAAATGCTTCCGTTTCTTACGTCTAATTATTCGATTAGCTACTCTCCGAAGATCGTCGTATTTTTCTTTCTTGGCTCTAGTCGGTTGTTCAATGTAGATTTTGTAGGCCGCATTTTCCTCCAACGCGGCTTGACATTCCTCGTCGAACCATTCATTTCTGCGTTGCCTGGTTGTGTATCCCACTACTTTTTCGGCTGCTGCATTCACTGCGCTTTTGATTGTAGTCCAAACTTCGTTGATAGACGTGGTGCTAGGCGTGGAAGCTAGTTCCATTTCCAGAGCAGATTTATATATCAAACGTGGCGTTTGAAACAGTTTGGCCGTAATAAGCAGCTCATGTGGTGGAATATGCACTCAAAACCTGCACGATTCTTATACTGTTCTTCGAACATTAGTGTTTCTAGCGGTTCAGGTGCGCTAGAGTTTTTCATTTGTATTCGTCATTGGTTTTGTGAGTAATTTGAGAATTGAAAGAAATTTCTGCGAAATTAAAATCATGAAAATGAGAAAAATTATTATAAAATTGTCACAATTTAGAGGAAAGAATCAAGCGCGCAAGCAATGCGATTTACACCAGCAAGAGAATGCTGAGTAAAACGTGGGGTCTAAGCCCTGCTTCAACGCGTTGGATCTATATGGCGATAGCCAGGCCTATCCTTGCTTACGGATTCTTGGTCTGGTGGCCAGCAGCGAATAAGACTACCTTTGCCAGCATGACGAACAGAGTTCAGCGGCTGGCGGCTCTCTGTATCACAGGTGCCTTAGCCTGGACTCTTTCGTCTGCTCTGAATGTCCTGCTTCACCTCCCTCTGCTTGACCTCGTCGTTAGGGGCGCTGCCGCAAAAGCTGTTATCAGGCTTAAGGAATCGGGACACTACGAGCCAAGATAATTCGGCCACAACAGAATTGAGCGGGGGTATGCAGGTAGCACCAAATACTTGGTCCCCACTCTGTGCTTCGAGCGGGGATATCAGACGACTGTGGGGGAATGGCAGGAGTGGAATCAGCAAATTGGCGAAGCAACTCTTAGCATCTACACTGACGGCTCTAAAACGGCTGCCGGAGTGGGTGCTGCAACATTTTCTGCAGATACAACTATGGGAGCAGCTTTCAGGTTTCCTAATCACTGTAGTATTTTTCAGTCAGACGTTTTTGCGATACGTTAAGCCGCAGACCTGGCATACGCCAGAGATACTACAAGTGAGGAAATCAAGATCTTTACAGACAGTCAAGCGGCGATTAAAGCTCTGATGTCTTACACATACAAATCGAAGTGTGTACTTGACTGCATTCAGGCTCTGGATAGACTAGGCTACAACAGAAGGGTCAGAATTTTCTGGGTTCCTGGTCACAAGAGCATTGAAGGAAACAATCCAAACAATCAAATACTCAATCGACTCCAATATTATGCCAGGTGCGATGTGCAGATGGCGTGCAACTCAGACCTGCAAGCTTACCAAAATCATGTGGGGGTTGTACAATCTCGTAGCGGTTAATTACTTACTCGAATTAACGCAGACTGACTGCAAGCGGCTGGTCGGCATCATTACTGACCACTGTCATGCAGTAGATCATGCCATGAAAATGGGACTCCTAACCAGCGACAGCTGTGGGAAGTGACAAGAGCCGGGAGTCTCAGAAACAATCCAACACCTTTTGTGCCACTGCCCGGCACTGGAGAGAACCAGGCAGCGCTGCTTCGGTGAGCCCTGCCTGGTGGATCTCTCACATGTAGCAGAGCAGAAGCTGAAGGACATACTTCAGTTCGCAAAAAAGTCCGGGGCCTTCGATGGCCGTTTGGACTGAACTTTCCTTCTCCGGGTCCATTTATCTGGTATCGCTACGAACCAATGGGTCTATGTGTGGCCCTGTGCCAGCCAGTTAAACCTAACCTAACCACAAAATATTCAAATAATTTCATTGGGGCTTTAGTTGCTGACGAGGATGAGCAAAAGGGGAAAGTCAAAAAACTAAGGATATACGAATTGTGGGAGCACCTACTACACAGCACAAATACATATCCACAATCCACAAACACTTAACACTTCAAACAAACATCAAAATTAACAAACACCAATTTTTCATGTTTGTAGCAGGTAAGTTTAGTATACTTTTAATCTTCTAGAATAAACAATAAAAATATTTTCATATCACTTATTCAATTTTATTTATTATTAAATTAGGGACATCGCGACCTTCGCACCGTTGAAAAAATGGCTGCTACAATTTATGCAGTTTTACATACCGCGGGACGTAATATGGAACTACGGCAGCAAGCGGAGCCTACCCTGCAGCCCAGGTCGGCTATATAGTAGCTCCAGCTACAGCAACATACAATTATGACTACGGTCGTTAATATGATGTTACAAAAACATATTGCCAGCAAGCTGGAATTACGGCAAGAAACATGGCTCCCGCATATCCTCCAACCGCAGCCGTAACTGTGCAGTCAACTATTTCACCTCTGTAACCAATGATGCAACATCAATGGCAACAGAACAACATAAACCCACAGCACCAGACGTCCTCGTGCTAGGCATCATCTTCAAATCAAGACACGCGTTATGGTAACAGCTACGTCGACTTCAAACAATTCGACTCGCAGTATAACTATATAGAAGTGGACTTTATTCCGCGTTTAAACAATTTCTATAGTTCGCCGCAAAGCAGTCAGGTGCTCAGCTTCATTTATGTGCGCTTTAGCCAAATTTTTTGTAGTAAATGCATATTATATCATTTTTGTAGTGATTTTCAGCGTGTCTGCGCTCACAGCTACTCGTGAAATAGTCTAGTGAGGGTGGCGACCTGCTTTGTTTATTCCTCAACCTCTGAATGCTGGCAGGAAGCGGCGACTGTACTAATCTGAGGTCATACAAAACCTAAGTTATTTTGTCGACCGTTTCCGCCAATTTATTCAGGATGGCTTCCGAAGAGCAGAATAGAATAGCTTGGCTTTGCTCCGAAAGCTGCTGTAGCTAGAGGCCTCTCAGCAGGTCTCCCATCGTCAAGTTCCCACTTGCTTCATATCACAAAGCAACTGGTAAGGCTGTCGATCTCCAAGAGTGACATTCCCCAATAGGTATCTTAGTTTAGAGGCTCTTATATGGTGTCTCTGGATCCGGGCTCTCAACCACGTTGCTGGCCACCTTCAGCGCTTCCAAGCCCAACGAAGAGACGACATAGTGGAATTTCGTAAGCAAAGCCTTAATATCGGCTGTCGCTAATTGGCTCTGCAGCTGTCAGAACCACAAAACAGGCTTTTGCTGCCAAAGCCCAAGGAAGGGCGGGAGGGAGTGTTATTGATACCGCACTTAGTTTCATTTCATTTCATTTATTTCATTTATTTGTGTTATTTTACTCCTTCCAAAATAAGCTAGGCTTGTGGCATGGAAGGAGGAAAAATCTTACAATAGTTTTTCTTATGTCTAGTATTTTATATGTAGATATTATTTTAGATACTAAGTTATTTATAATCTTATAGTGGAATGGAAAAAAAAGGATTCGTCGAAATAGATTTTACTAACACACTCCGCCAATTCGACTGTTCCTTACCGGGGTGGATTTAAAAAGAACTCTACATCGCCTGCCCAGCTCGCAGGCCACCTTCGATCCCGCTTGTTGAACTGGCTTGCGGACTTTCGGGGAAAACCGTATTTTCTCCCACAGTTGTGGGCAGAGTGGCGCACCTGAGGGCTCAATGGCAGCTTCTTTATTAATCGATATCTAAAGCGGAGTTCCGCGACGGAACGGACTTACCGTTATTCTTCTACGGTGGTATTTAACAACTTTTAATTATCTTGAACTCCAAGTCGATAATTTTGGGGGCCTATGCTCACCGGAGATGGGGGTGGGTCGGGCGCCTCTCGCTTCACGACCCCGAAATTACGCTTACCGACGCTCGGAAGCGAGAAAATGCGACGGTTTCGCGCTAAATGTAGAGTGCAAAAATACACGCTAGCGGTTTCCAAAAAAAAATATCACAACCGTTTATTGACGAAGGTTTTAAATTCACACTATTGTCACTTACGCACTATCCTAAAACCGCGCCGCGAAAGTTAGACTTTAACAACTCTACTGATTTTCTCCATGTGTAACGTTTACAATTTTTCTTGTTTTGCAAATTGCGATATTAAGAAAAGAAAATAATAACTTAACCTACTTACAATTTAAGAACTTCCCTCGGTGTACGTGCCACGGTTCGCCTGTTACAATTTCACTTCGCCCGTAACTCCACACTAACCCCTTCGGGGCACTCGATTTCTTCTTCTACACCCTTTTCGCTCTGTAGCTTCGACTATTTAAAATACTCGTTCTGGTCCGGTCTTCGTTTTCTTTTTCACAACCCTTATCGCTCTGTAGCTTCGATTATTTAAAATACTCGTTCTTGTCCGGTTTTCGTTTCCTTTTCCACAACCCATTTCCGCAGTCCGCTCTCGATCACTCTTCTTCTTCGATCCGCCAAAAGACCTCTCGACGTGTATATGGAATGGAAAAAAAAGGATTCGTCGAAGTAGATTTTACTAACACACTCCGCCAATTCGACTGTTCCTTACCGGGGTAGATTTAAAAATAACTCTCCATCGCCTGCCCAGCTCGCAGGCCACCTTCGATCCCGCTTGTTGAACTGGCTTGCGGACTTTCGGGGAAAACCGTATTTTCTCCCACAGTTCAATTGCACTATCATTCGTTAATGTGCATTGCCGTGATGTGCATGTGCAGCTCAAGTGCATTCGGTCATTGCACTTTTGCAGCCTGGCATTGCGCTCGATTTTCCCAGACACATGCATGGCAACGCCTTGATACGTCCCGGAACGCGGTCCGTTCCTCTGGCGTTCCGCCGAACTGCCCTGGACACTTGAACTGTCAAATCCGTGTTTTTCCTGTCGCCATGGACGTTGTCGTCGTCGTATTTTGCATTATTTACTGGAGCGGCATTCGCCCTGTGCTGTTGCTGTTGAGTTTGCTGATGCTGAACTTGATGCCATTGATGCGGTTGCTGGCGGGTCATCTGAATATGCTGGCCAAATGCCTGTAGCACCTCGAAATGTGTGAATAAATTGTCAACTGTGCTGTCGAAATGCAGATATCTTGGGACAGGAGCTCCCAATCGCCGAAACAGGTCTGTAAAAATTTTCCTTTCCACCACAATTGGTCGTTTTTATTTGCTTGGAGATTCTGGAAATCCGCATCACTATATAGTACATCGTTCTGTCTGATGTCATTTGTTGTGCTGGCGTTGGAATACATTGCAGCAGCAATAACACTTTTGTTTTCGCGGCAGGTGAAAAACCAATGCATCTTCTGCATGAACGGTGACAGTATCTTGAACTTGTAGTATATCAATATCAACATCTTGAGATCCCTCATTGTTAGATGTGCTGCTGGATGCGGATGAGGTTGATGCTACTTGTGGTAAAATTTCGTTTTCGGGCAAAGATCTCAAGCGAACTGATATGTTTTGACGAAACTTTTCTAAGTGTTGCAGTGTATGATTCATAGGCGTATGGTCTGAAACACCAACATTATTACCACGGACAAAGTTATCAACGCAGCTAAACGTTTCGAACTCCATTCTAGCTGGACGAATAGTAATTATATGAAACCTAAGGAACCCATTTCAAATTAAACGGCGGTGCGTTCTAAATTGTATTTCATATAGCCTCGACTATCGCGATTCGTCTCCATGCTTTCGAGAAAGTCCTGAACCTCACCACCAAAATATACAACTGCTGTTGTTTCTTCATCTTTAGTCCGTATAATAGGAGGACAACACACAATATCGTTTGTCCGATCTTGAAATCCAGATACTGCACACAAACGAAACGGACCGGCTGCACTGCTAGCCGTACCAAATCGTCGAAACGAATATTTCTCTTTTACTTCTGTCAGGTGAGTTCTTTGATGATATTGTTTATTCAAGACTGTTATGGAGGCGACTCGGCCCCGCCATCAGCTTCGAGGAATACCGGGTCCTGGCAAATGCGCGCCTTGGTTCTGATATTGGCCGTTTTTGACAGGGTTCGCTGAGACTCGAAGCTTAATCTACGATTCGATACAATCTGTAATCTACATTATTACTTACGATACACTATAGCCTACATTATTACTTAGCCTACGATTCCCTCCACTGAACTCATTGTTTACAACATCCCTCCTTCGTCTCTACACCGGAAGCGTGTCCACGTCTATAAATTAACAAGAACTTTAATCTTCCACCGATACGACTCGCGAGCATGATCGACCGTGACACCCCCCTCTCTTCAGAGAATTCCCTGGGAATTCTCGACGTTATTTCATCACGACATCGCGTGAAACTAAATTCTGACTCGAAACTTGAGATTTCGGTACGCTTTGACTTCTCGTAAAATTTATTCCGGCTGTTCACATTCCCTATCTGAACTCTCGATTGTTCCTCACGTCATCTGGGCGTTACACCCGTCTGTCGCACCACGCGCTTTCACACTACCAACCACGTATACAACTTATCATGCATGCATATGTGTCACGACTAATAGCTCTAAATGGTGTTGTTATCTGTATTTTTAACATTCCGATATTCTAATACGACCTGAACTCGATTTTAGGTTAAAAGCCAAGGGAAATCAAGGAAAGGAAAAAAAAAATCCAGGATAAAAAAAAAGGCGAGGAGCGCAAAACAAGACTAAAGAGGAGAAACGGGAGGAAAAAATAATATCCAATACGCCCAACAGAAGCACGGAAGTCACGCCCCAACTATGGTATATCATTTCATTTTTTTGTAACCCTTTCTTTTCTGGCACTATCTCTATCCCTGCGTGTTAGTGTTATCCGTCTCGACTCGTGGCATGAACGGTGTTGGTATATGTCTACTTAATACATGCAAAATTCTAAGATGTATTGAACTCATTTTTAGGATCTCTATTCCTACTACCGCCAACGGAGAAAGATTGAAGAGACAACAGCGAAAGAAATGTAATGAATAGGAAAAGGAACCCCGAAAGGAAAAAACAACGAGAAGAAAAAGAACGAAGGAAAAAGGAAAAAAATTAAAAGCTGAATCGGATCCCTCACCAACCTGACGGTATTGCGTTAATGTACAATCGTACTAATATCCTATATAAATAACCTTTCTACTAACCTAAATTCAATCCTAACTACAGTTTTAACTATGATTACCTGACCTAGCTATCAATTAATTTTAACCACCACTACCCAATTATTCTAACGATCTATTGTCTTAACCCACCACCACCAGGCTATTTTAAACCACCACCACTACGCTATCTTATTCCTAATTAAAATCTATCTTGTACCTTTCCCCTTGGTGACAAATGTCTGCATAGCTCACCCAATTTCGCGATCTGGTTATTAAGCTAGCACCTATTCGAGTCCCCTAATTTGCTACCACTACTGTACAAGACCTAAAGCCGGAAAAGGTATCATACACTCGCACGTGTTTTTCATATTCATGAATCCTCTATTCTATTGACCTACGACTATGTTATTCTAAGGTAACCCTTTCTCGCCCTCTTATAATAAAATGTCAGCTCCTAACTAAAAGTCTCCGCTGACGCCTATAACAAATCTCCTAGCTATCTTTAGGTTCGGGAATGCATTCGACATACCGTTTAAGGTCTTTCGCATGCCAATTTCCAGCAGGTTTCCCCTTCTCGTCAACTAACTCGTAGGTCCACGCCGACGTCTTCCTTCCCAGCGTGAAAGGACCGACGTACGCCGGGGCCAATTTAGCCGAAAAATTCCTACTGGCGTCCGACAACACGTAATTCTTCCGCCAAACTCTTTGCCCTAGCTGGAAGTTCTCTGCGCGTCGACAGAGATCATACCGTTTTTGGCTGGAAGCCGCCGCCCGCTTCATTCTCTGGCCTACCTCTTCCCGTATCCTTTCTAAATTCCTCGCATTTTTGAGTGGTGAAAACGTTTCTTGCGCCCCTGCTGGTAGCTCCATTTCTTCCCTAAACGTGATCATCTCTCTCCCGAAGTTTAGAAAATAAGGAGTGAAACCCGTGGCTTCGTGTTTATACGTGCGTAGGGCGCATGCGATCTGAGCCAGGTACTGATCCCACACGCGATGGTTGTCGGAGACATAGCATCGCAACATGCATTTTATATCTTAATTTCGACGTTCAGCCGGATTTGCCTGTGGGTGATACAACGCCGTATAACTAGTTTGTACCCCGTACTCCTCCACGGCCTGCCGAAATTGTCTGCCAACGAATTGCACTCCGTTATCACATACTAAAACCCGAGGGACCCCGTATACCAGGAATACATTTTCCTCCAACAACCGGAAAACGGCTGATGCTGTCGCCGACCGTAATGGCAGTATCACCGAATATTTCGTGACATAGTCGATAATTGTCAAGATATAAGCGTGGCCCCTCGGGGACCGTGGAAGCGGTCCGACGAGATCCACGCAAATCATCTCCCATGGAGATCTTGCTTCGCCGGTCCTAGTGGACATTAGGCCAATCGGCGCTTTACGCTCCACCTTGCACGCCTGGCATACTTTACAACTCTTCACGTACCTACTGATATCTGTTCGCATTTTCGGCCAATAAAAGTTTTGCGTGATCCGAGCCAACGTACGTGCGGCCCCCATATGCCCCGCCTTCGGATCGTCATAGTATCGCTTGAGTATAGCTCCCCTCTCTACCTTAGGAACCACGTTCTTCCACTTCATGTCGACTTCCCCGCCCACTACTATTCCCGGGGATTGTTTCCACAATACATCTCCTAAAATTTTCCACTCCGAGTACCTGTCTGGTTCATCCCGTATCCTATCCAGCATTTTTGAATACCACTTCTCTGGCCGCTGGGAAACGGAGATGCAATCTACCCTGTTGACCGCTCGCGACAACGCATCGGGCACTAGGTGTTCCTTCCCCCGCCGGTGGATTACTTCAAATTCAAATTGCTGAAGTCTCACCGCCCACCTTGCTAATCTGCCCGTCGGATCTTTAAGATTGTTAAGCCAGACCAGTGAATGATGATCAGTAATAGCCACAAACCTGGTCCCCTCTATGTAGGGTCGAAACTTCTCGACAGCCCACAACACGGCTAAACACTCTCTTTCTGTCACGGAGTATTTCCTTTCTTGCTTTGAGAGCGCACGACTCAGGTAGCACACCACATTCTCACCCGTTGTGTGTGCCTGGCTTAATACGGCCCCTATACCCACGTCTGACGCATCCGTCTGTACCTTGAAAGGAAGTGTAAAGTCGGGGCACGATAATACTGGTGCCGTTGTGAGCCGTTCTTTACACGCAGCAAACGCACGGGCACACTCGTCAGTCCACTCGAACTTGCGACCTTTTTTCAACAAATCGCTTAGAGGCGCCACCATAGTTGCGTGATCCGGTATGAAACGGCGGTACCAGGACACCATCCCCAACCATTGCCTGATCTGCTTAACGGAAGTGGGACGTGGGAATTCTTCCACCGCTTTTACCTTTTCGGGATCTACATGTAGGCCCTCGACATCAACCAGGTAGCCAAGATATTTCAATTGCGCCCTGCAAAATTGGTATTTTTCTCTCGAGACACGCAATCCCGCTTCTCTCAACCGAACAAATACTTCTTTCAGCACTTCCAAATGCCGCTCAAACGTCTCGGTTACAATTATTACGTCGTCAAGGTACGTAAAGACGAAAGGCTCCAGTGCGGGTCCGAGTACTGTGTCGATCAGCCTTTGCCACGTGGTCCCCGCATTGTGGAGTCCAAAAGGCATCCTCAAGAAGTGGAACAAGCCCCTTCCGGGTACGGTAAACGCAGTATATTGCCTAGAGTCCTCCGCCATTGGCACCTGCCAATACGCAGACTTAACGTCCAGCGTCGACAGATACTTGGCATTCCTCAGCTTGTCTAGGGTAGCCGAGATGTACGGCAGCGGATATGCATCTTTTTCAGATACCGCGTTCACCTTCCGAAAGTCCACGCAGAACCGGTAGGACCCATCTTTCTTCCGGACCAATAAGATGGGCGAGGACCATGGGCTTGACGACGGTTCAATCACACCCATCTGCAGCATCTCGTCCAGCTCCTTATTTATCTAGCTCTGTACCGCCGGTGAGACCGGATAGTAACGTTGCTTGATCGGCGAGGCTGTAGTCTTGATAGCATGCTTCACCCCTTTCGCGCAACCCAGCCCGTCACCCATTAAGCCGAATTGCTCCTCCAACAATCCTTCTAGAGTCTCTACCTCCCCTGGCGATAAACGAGTCCAACTCCGCAGTGCTTGACCCGAGCCCCCTTCAACCGAAGCCACGGAAGTCCACTGCCGCCCTTCCATATTCAAAACTACACCGAATCGCTGCCAGAAGTCGATGCCTAAGATTATTTCCTGCGGTATCGATAAAATGATCAATGTTTCAAGTCTATGTCTACGCCCGTTCAAAACAAACTCCAACCCCACAATTCCGTCTACCATACACGTCACTCCGTTCGCGAGCCGAACCTCTTCAACTCCGTCTCGCCTCAGTACCAACCCCTTACCGGCCAATCGTGACCAACCTTTCCGGCCCAGAATCGTGCGACTCGCACCCGAATCTAACAGTCCCTCCATCATCGCACCCTCGACCTCCACTTTTAAGTGCGGGCGGCTGTCGAGACTATTATGTACTAACGCGTAGTCAACGTTAGCCCGGTGTCTTCCCCGTTTCGGCCTTGATTTCGTGTTCGCTCGGCCGCCTAGCGAGCACGATGGTCGTTTCCCGACCCCTGCGCGCCCCGCCGCTCTTGAGTGTCAGAACCGCTAGCTCTCGCCTGACAAGACAAGCATTTAACCCGCCTAGGATCCGACACTACCGCCACCCGTTCCGTAACATCCGTACTCACGTACGCCAAGTCTGGCTCCAGACATCGCCTCGATCGCGTATTTGGAGGTACAAACGCTGCCACCGATGCCCTCGTAGCATCTAAGGTACGCCCCATCTTCACCAGTTCCGATATGGTCGATATTTGCGTTAGACCCAGCTGCTGCTGGTAGAACGGCGCGATGTTCCTCCTTAACATACGAAGTTTCTTTCCCTCCGAGCAACTATTCTTCAGTCTGCCGAAGAGACGCTCCATGACCGCCACATACACCCCCATAGACTCATTCTCTCCTTGGGTGCGTCTCCGAATCTCCTCCCAGAGGCGACCCTCGTAGTCTGAGGGCAAGAATTCCGCCTTCAACTCCGCCACCAACTCGTCCCAACACCCAACAATGCTTCGGTTAGCCCTAAACCAAATTAGAGCCCGCCCGTCGAAGAGATCGACTGCTGCCCTGAAAAGCTGCGATTTGGTGAGTCCACGCGCCTGACGCAACTCTTCGACCCGTTCTAAAAAGGCATTAACCGAACCTGTCGAATCCCCACTGAACTTAAGGCCCCATTTCGCCACTTCCGCTAGATTAGTGCCTCGTGTTGTTGGTGTTGCAGAGACCGCTTGGTCTTCGCTCGGCAGTTCTGCCTCATCGCCGCTTGAATCTTCTACCTTCTCCACCAAGAAACCCATCGCCAGGATGAACCTATTCCGTAGTGACCTCGCTTCATTCTTTTGCTCGATGGTCACCGCCTGCATGTTCTCCAGCCGCCGGAAGCCGAATTCGATTTTCGCTCTCACCTTGAGATAATCCGATGCCGTCTTATCACCTATAAACCGAGCTACCAGTTCTTCAACTTCAGATGCTTTTGCCAACAGTTCCGCATGGTCCGTCGCGTAGTCGAATGGGTATTCTGCCGCGACATACGATGTATCTAGCTCCGTTTCAGCCTTTAGCGCCGCCCTCAAAGATTTTCTCATCGCGTCCACTGTGTCTGCTGCGAAACCCCGGATAGCGAGCTCATATGTAAGCTCGTCTTTGTTTAGCCGATCCACCGAAATTTTCATGACGACTAGGCTCCTCGTATAATCCGAAAGTTATTAGAAAAATTTCCCTCTCCTCAGCTCCGTACGTCTGTAACGATATTCCCTAAGATTCCGTTGATCAAACCTATGAAAGCAGCCTCTTATCCACTATTCCGCGCACCCTTGAACCTGTCCACAAAAACTCTAACTTATTTCTATCGCCAATTACAGTTCACTATAACCTGCAAACGTTTCGAAATTCAATTTGCCCTCCGTGACTTCGGGGCCGTATATTTTAATTTATATGCAAAAATGTGTAAAAGATTCAGCTAGTATATGTATGCACCAGATATATTTATGACCACGAAATATCTCTACCTAGTAAGCATTCGCTACACAATTCACTTCCCAAATCTGAATATCGTATGACTTCAATCAACAGAACCGAATCCCCTTCAAAGCCAGCCGCCTTCCTCAAGAAAAAGAAAAGGCCTCTTAATAGCTGTCCTACACTACACATGCATTTCAAATTCGATCCGCATTCATACGAGTATATTTCACTATGCACACTCACACCCGTCCACACTGTACACACTTTAACTCGCACAATTCCAGAATTCAGATAGATATTTATAAGTTTGTATCAATAAAATATATATATATATATATGAAAAAGTTCCATGCAATTTTATAAAATCTAAGTCCGGAAATATTCAAAGTATCTGTCGTCTCATGTAAACCGTAAACCGATTGCTTCGACTAACAACAGTACCGCGACTTCCGTGTACGATAATTTTAGATACGAATTCCAATTAACATCAATTCACGCGCCTAAAAGCCTTCCCACAATTTGGGACTTGGCTAATCAATTACTATACGGCTACCGCAAATTAACGTTACGCCACCAGAACCGTTATGTGCCCCACGTTGGGCGCCAATTTGTTACCGTTATTCTTCTACGGTGGTATTTAACAACTTTTAACTATCTTGAACTCCAAGTCGATAATTTCGGGGGCCTATGCTCACCGGAGATGGGGGTGGGTCGGGCGCCACTCGCTTCACGACCCCGAAATTACGCTTACCGACGCTCGGAAGCGAGAAAATGCGACGGTTTCGCGCTAAATGTAGAGTGCAAAAATACACGCTAGCGGTTTCCAAAAAAAAATATCACAACCGTTTATTGACGAAGGTTTTAAATTCACACTATTGTCACTTACGCACTATCCTAAAACCGCGCCGCGAAAGTTAGACTTTAACAACTCTACTGATTTTCTCCATGTGTAACGTTTACAATTTTTCTTGTTTTGCAAATTGCGATATTAAGAAAAGAAAATAATAACTTAACCTACTTACAATTTAAGAACTTCCCTCGGTGTACGTGCCACGGTTCGCCTGTTACAATTTCACTTCGCCCGTAACTCCACACTAACCCCTTCGGGGCACTCGATTTCTTCTTCTACACCCTTTTCGCTCTGTAGCTTCGACTATTTAAAATACTCGTTCTGGTCCGGTCTTCGTTTTCTTTTTCACAACCCTTATCGCTCTGTAGCTTCGATTATTTAAAATACTCGTTCTTGTCCGGTTTTCGTTTCCTTTTCCACAACCCATTTCCGCAGTCCGCTCTCGATCACTCTTCTTCTTCGATCCGCCAAAAGACCTCTCGACGTGTATATGGAATGGAAAAAAAAGGATTCGTCGAAGTAGATTTTACTAACACACTCCGCCAATTCGACTGTTCCTTACCGGGGTAGATTTAAAAATAACTCTCCATCGCCTGCCCAGCTCGCAGGCCACCTTCGATCCCGCTTGTTGAACTGGCTTGCGGACTTTCGGGGAAAACCGTATTTTCTCCCACAGTTCAATTGCACTATCATTCGTTAATGTGCATTGCCGTGATGTGCATGTGCAGCTCAAGTGCATTCGGTCATTGCACTTTTGCAGCCTGGCATTGCGCTCGATTTTCCCAGACACATGCATGGCAACGCCTTGATACGTCCCGGAACGCGGTCCGTTCCTCTGGCGTTCCGCCGAACTGCCCTGGACACTTGAACTGTCAAATCCGTGTTTTTCCTGTCGCCATGGACGTTGTCGTCGTCGTATTTTGCATTATTTACTGGAGCGGCATTCGCCCTGTGCTGTTGCTGTTGAGTTTGCTGATGCTGAACTTGATGCCATTGATGCGGTTGCTGGCGGGTCATCTGAATATGCTGGCCAAATGCCTGTAGCACCTCGAAATGTGTGAATAAATTGTCAACTGTGCTGTCGAAATGCAGATATCTTGGGACAGGAGCTCCCAATCGCCGAAACAGGTCTGTAAAAATTTTCCTTTCCACCACAATTGGTCGTTTTTATTTGCTTGGAGATTCTGGAAATCCGCATCACTATATAGTACATCGTTCTGTATGATGTCATTTGTTGTGCTGGCGTTGGAATACATTGCAGCAGCAATAACACTTTTGTTTTCGCGGCAGGTGAAAAACCAATGCATCTTCTGCATGAACGGTGACAGTATCTTGAACTTGTAGTATATCAATATCAACATCTTGAGATCCCTCATTGTTAGATGTGCTGCTGGATGCGGATGAGGTTGATGCTACTTGTGGTAAAATTTCGTTTTCGGGCAAAGATCTCAAGCGAACTGATATGTTTTGACGAAGCTTTTCTAAGTGTTGCAGTGTATTATTCATAGGCGTATGGTCTGAAACACCAACATTATTACCACGGACAAAGTTATCAACGCAGCTAAACGTTTCGAACTCCATTCTAGCTGGACGAATAGTAATTATATGAAACCTAAGGAACCCATTTCGAATTAAACGGCGGTGCGTTCTAAATTGTATTTCATATAGCCTCGACTATCGCAATTCGTCTCCATGCGGGAATTCGGGAAAGTCCTGAACCTCACCACCAAAATATACAACTGCTGTTGTTTCTTCATCTTTAGTCCGTATAATAGGAGGACAACACACAATATCGTTTGTCCGATCTTGAAATCCAGATACTGCACACAAACGAAACGGACCGGCTGCACTGCTTGCCGTACCAAATCGTCGAAACGAATATTTCTCTTTTACTTCTGTCAGGTGAGTTCTTTGATGATATTGTTTATTCAAGACTGTTATGGAGGCGACTCGGCCCCGCCATCAGCTTCGAGGAATACCGGGTCCTGGCAAATGCGCGCCTTGGTTCTGATATTGGCCGTTTTTGACAGGGTTCGCTGAGACTCGAAGCTTAATCTACGATTCGATACAATCTGTAATCTACATTATTACTTACGATACACTATAGCCTACATTATTACTTAGCCTACGATTCCCTCCACTGAACTCATTGTTTACAACATCCCTCCTTCGTCTCTATACCGGAAGCGTGTCCACGTCTATAAATTAACAAGAACTTTAATCTTCCACCGATACGACTCGCGAGCATGATCGACCGTGACACCCCCCTCTCTTCAGAGAATTCCCTGGGAATTCTCAACGTTATTTCACCACGACATCGCGTGAAACTAAATTCTGACTCGAAACTTGAGAATTCGGTACGCTTTGACTTCTCGTAAAATTTATTCCGGCTGTTCACATTCCCTATCTGAACTCTCGATTGTTCCTCACGTCATCTGGGCGTTACACCCGTCTGTCGCACCACGCGCTTTCACACTACCAACCACGTATACAACTTATCATGCATGCATATGTGTCACGACTAATAGCTCTAAATGGTGTTGTTATCTGTATCTTTAACATTCCGATATTCTAATACGACCTGAACTCGATTTTAGGTTAAAAGCCAAGGGAAATCAAGGAAAGGAAAAAAAAATACAGGATCAAAAAAAAGTCGAGAAGCGCAAAACAAGACGAAAGAGGAGAAACGGGAGGAAAAAATAATATCCAATACGCCCAACAGAAGCACGGAAGTCACGCCCCAACTATGGTATATCATTTCATTTTTTTGTAACCCTTTCTTTTCTGGCACTATCTCTATCCCTGCGTGTTAGTGTTATCCGTCTCGACTCGTGGCATGAACGGTGTTGGTATATGTCTACTTAATACATGCAAAATTCTAAGATGTATTGAACTCATTTTTAGGATCTCTATTCCTACTACCGCCAACGGAGAAAGATTGAAGAGACAACAGCGAAAGAAATGTAATGAATAGGAAAAGGAACCCCGAAAGGAAAAACAACGAGAAGAAAAAGAACGAAGGAAAAAGGAAAAAAATTAAAAGCTGAATCGGATCCCTCACCAACCTGACGGTATTGCGTTAATGTACAATCGTACTAATATCCTATATAAATAACCTTTCTACTAACCTAAATTCAATCCTAACTACAGTTTTAACTATGATTACCTGACCTAGCTATCAATTAATTTTAACCACCACTACCCAATTATTCTAACGATCTATTGTCTTAACCCACCACCACCAGGCTATTTTAAACCACCACCACTACGCTATCTTATTCCTAATTAAAATCTATCTTGTACCTTTCCCCTTGGTGACAAATGTCTGCATAGCTCACCCAATTTCGCGATCTGGTTATTAAGCTAGCACCTATTCGAGTCCCCTAATTTGCTACCACTACTGTACAAGACCTAAAGCCGGAAAAGGTATCATACACTCGCACGTGTTTTTCATATTCATGAATCCTCTATTCTATTGACCTACGACTATGTTATTCTAAGGTAACCCTTTCTCGCCCTCTTATAATAAAATGTCAGCTCCTAACTAAAAGTCTCCGCTGACGCCTATAACAAATCTCCTAGCTATCTTTAGGTTCGGGAATGCATTCGACATACCGTTTAAGGTCTTTCGCATGCCAATTTCCAGCAGGTTTCCCCTTCTCGTCAACTAACTCGTAGGTCCACGCCGACGTCTTCCTTCCCAGCGTGAAAGGACCGACGTACGCCGGGGCCAATTTAGCCGAAAAATTCCTACTGGCGTCCGACAACACGTAATTCTTCCGCCAAACTCTTTGCCCTAGCTGGAAGTTCTCTGCGCGTCGACAGAGATCATACCGTTTTTGGCTGGAAGCCGCCGCCCGCTTCATTCTCTGGCCTACCTCTTCCCGTATCCTTTCTAAATTCCTCGCATTTTTAAGTGGTGAAAACGTTTCTTGCGCCCCTGCTGGTGGCTCCATTTCTTCCCTAAACGTGATCATCTCTCTCCCGAAGTTTAGAAAATAAGGAGTGAAACCCGTGGCTTCGTGTTTATACGTGCGTAGGGCGCATGCGATCTGAGCCAGGTACTGATCCCACACGCGATGGTTGTCGGAGACATAGCATCGCAACATGCATTTTATATCTTAATTTCGACGTTCAGCCGGATTTGCCTGTGGGTGATACAACGCCGTATAACTAGTTTGTACCCCGTACTCCTCCACGGCCTGCCGAAATTGTCTGCCAACGAATTGCACTCCGTTATCACATACTAAAACCCGAGGGACCCCGTATACCAGGAATACATTTTCCTCCAACAACCGGAAAACGGCTGATGCTGTCGCCGACCGTAATGGCAGTATCACCGAATATTTCGTGACATAGTCGATAATTGTCAAGATATAAGCGTGGCCCCTCGGGGACCGTGGAAGCGGTCCGACGAGATCCACGCAAATCATCTCCCATGGAGATCTTGCTTCGCCGGTCCTAGTGGACATTAGGCCAATCGGCGCTTTACGCTCCACCTTGCACGCCTGGCATACTTTACAACTCTTCACGTACCTACTGATATCTGTTCGCATTTTCGGCCAATAAAAGTTTTGCGTGATCCGAGCCAACGTACGTGCGGCCCCCATATGCCCCGCCTTCGGATCGTCATAGTATCGCTTGAGTATAGCTCCCCTCTCTACCTTAGGAACCACGTTCTTCCACTTCATGTCGACTTCCCCGCCCACTACTATTCCCGGGGATTGTTTCCACAATACATCTCCTAAAATTTTCCACTCCGAGTACCTGTCTGGTTCATCCCGTATCCTATCCAGCATTTTTGAATACCACTTCTCTGGCCGCTGGGAAACGGAGATGCAATCTACCCTGTTGACCGCTCGCGACAACGCATCGGGCACTAGGTGTTCCTTCCCCCGCCGGTGGATTACTTCAAATTCAAATTGCTGAAGTCTCACCGCCCACCTTGCTAATCTGCCCGTCGGATCTTTAAGATTGTTAAGCCAGACCAGTGAATGATGATCAGTAATAGCCACAAACCTGGTCCCCTCTATGTAGGGTCGAAACTTCTCGACAGCCCACAACACGGCTAAACACTCTCTTTCTGTCACGGAGTATTTCCTTTCTTGCTTTGAGAGCGCACGACTCAGGTAGCACACCACATTCTCACCCGTTGTGTGTGCCTGGCTTAATACGGCCCCTATACCCACGTCTGACGCATCCGTCTGTACCTTGAAAGGAAGTGTAAAGTCGGGGCACGATAATACTGGTGCCGTTGTGAGCCTTTCTTTACACGCAGCAAACGCACGGGCACACTCGTCAGTCCACTCGAACTTGCGACCTTTTTTCAACAAATCGCTTAGAGGCGCCACCATAGTTGCGTGATCCGGTATGAAACGGCGGTACCAGGACACCATCCCCAACCATTGCCTGATCTGCTTAACGGAAGTGGGACGTGGGAATTCTTCCACCGCTTTTACCTTTTCGGGATCTACATGTAGGCCCTCGACATCAACCAGGTAGCCAAGATATTTCAATTGCGCCCTGCAAAATTGGTATTTTTCTCTCGAGACACGCAATCCCGCTTCTCTCAACCGAACAAATACTTCTTTCAGCACTTCCAAATGCCGCTCAAACGTCTCGGTTACAATTATTACGTCGTCAAGGTACGTAAAGACGAAAGGCTCCAGTGCGGGTCCGAGTACTGTGTCGATCAGCCTTTGCCACGTGGCCCCCGCATTGTGGAGTCCAAAAGGCATCCTCAAGAAGTGGAACAAGCCCCTTCCGGGTACGGTAAACGCAGTATATTGCCTAGAGTCCTCCGCCATTGGCACCTGCTAATACGCAGACTTAACGTCCAGCGTCGACAGATACTTGGCATTCCTCAGCTTGTCTAGGGTAGCCGAGATGTACGGCAGCGGATATGCATCTTTTTCAGATACCGCGTTCACCTTCCGAAAGTCCACGCAGAACCGGTAGGACCCATCTTTCTTCCGGACCAATAAGATGGGCGAGGACCATGGGCTTGACGACGGTTCAATCACACCCATCTGCAGCATCTCGTCCAGCTCCTTATTTATCTAGCTCTGTACCGCCGGTGAGACCGGATAGTAACGTTGCTTGATCGGCGAGGCTGTAGTCTTGATAGCATGCTTCACCCCTTTCGCGCAACCCAGCCCGTCACCCATTAAGCCGAATTGCTCCTCCAACAATCCTTCTAGAGTCTCTACCTCCCCTGGCGATAAACGAGTCCAACTCCGCAGTGCTTGACCCGAGCCCCCTTCAACCGAAGCCACGGAAGTCCACTGCCGCCCTTCCATATTCAAAACTACACCGAATCGCTGCCAGAAGTCGATGCCTAAGATTATTTCCTGCGGTATCGATAAAATGATCAATGTTTCAAGTCTATGTCTACGCCCGTTCAAAACAAACTCCAACCCCACAATTCCGTCTACCATACACGTCACTCCGTTCGCGAGCCGAACCTCTTCAACTCCGTCTCGCCTCAGTACCAACCCCTTACCGGCCAATCGTGACCAACCTTTCCGGCCCAGAATCGTGCGACTCGCACCCGAATCTAACAGTCCCTCCATCATCGCACCCTCGACCTCCACTTTTAAGTGCGGGCGGCTGTCGAGACTATTATGTACTAACGCGTAGTCAACGTTAGCCCGGTGTCTTCCCCGTTTCGGCCTTGATTTCGTGTTCGCTCGGCCGCCTAGCGAGCACGATGGTCGTTTCCCGACCCCTGCGCGCCCCGCCGCTCTTGAGTGTCAGAACCGCTAGCTCTCGCCTGACAAGACAAGCATTTAACCCGCCTAGGATCCGACACTACCGCCACCCGTTCCGTAACATCCGTACTCACGTACGCCAAGTCTGGCTCCAGACATCGCCTCGATCGCGTATTTGGAGGTACAAACGCTGCCACCGATGCCCTCGTAGCATCTAAGGTACGCCCCATCTTCACCAGTTTCGATATGGTCGATATTTGCGTTAGACCCAGCTGCTGCTGGTAGAACGGCACGATGTTCCTCCTTAACGTACGAAGTTTCTTTCCCTCCGAGCAACTATTCTTCAGTCTGCCGAAGAGACGCTCCATGACCGCCACATACACCCCCATAGACTCATTCTCTCCTTGGGTGCGTCTCCGAATCTCCTCCCAGAGGCGACCCTCGTAGTCTGAGGGCAAGAATTCCGCCTTCAACTCCGCCACCAACTCGTCCCAACACCCAACAATGCTTCGGTTAGCTCTAAACCAAATTAGAGCCCGCCCGTCGAAGAGATCGACTGCTGCCCTGAAAAGCTGCGATTTGGTGAGTCCACGCGCCTGACGCAACTCTTCGACCCGTTCTAAAAAGGCATTAACCGAACCTGTCGAATCCCCACTGAACTTAAGGCCCCATTTCGCCACTTCCGCTAGATTAGTGCCTCGTGTTGTTGGTGTTGCAGAGACCGCTTGGTCTTCGCTCGGCAGTTCTGCCTCATCGCCGCTTGAATCTTCTACCTTCTCCACCAAGAAACCCATCGCCAGGATGAACCTATTCCGTAGTGACCTCGCTTCATTCTTTTGCTCGATGGTCACCGCCTGCATGTTCTCCAGCCGCCGGAAGCCGAATTCGATTTTCGCTCTCACCTTGAGATAATCCGATGCCGTCTTATCACCTATAACCCGAGCTACCAGTTCTTCAACTTCAGATGCTTTTGCCAACAGTTCCGCATGGTCCGTCGCGTAGTCGAATGGGTATTCTTCCGCGACATACGATGTATCTAGCTCCGTTTCAGCCTTTAGCGCCGCCCTCAAAGATTTTCTCATCGCATCCACTGTGTCTGCTGCGAAACCCCGGATAGTCTTTGTTTAGCCGATCCACCGAAATTTTCATGACGACTAGGCTCCTCGTATAATCCGAAAGTTATTAGAAAAATTTCCCTCTCCTCAGCTCCGTACGTCTGTAACGATATTCCCTAAGATTCCGTTGATCAAACCTATGAAAGCAGCCTCTTATCCACTATTCCGCGCACCCTTGAACCTGTCCACAAAAACTCTAACTTATTTCTATCGCCAATTACAGTTCACTATAACCTGCAAACGTTTCGAAATTCAATTTGCCCTCCGTGACTTCGGGGCCGTATATTTTAATTTATATGCAAAAATGTGTAAAAGATTCAGCTAGTATATGTATGCACCAGATATATTTATGACCACGAAATATCTCTACCTAGTAAGCATTCGCTACACAATTCACTTCCCAAATCTGAATATCGTATGACTTCAATCAACAGAACCGAATCCCCTTCAAAGCCAGCCGCCTTCCTCAAGAAAAAGAAAAGGCCTCTTAATAGCTGTCCTACACTACACATGCATTTCAAATTCGATCCGCATTCATACGAGTATATTTCACTATGCACACTCACACCCGTCCACACTGTACACACTTTAACTCGCACAATTCCAGAATTCAGATAGATATTTATAAGTTTGTATCAATAAAATATATATATATATATATGAAAAAGTTCCATGCAATTTTATAAAATCTAAGTCCGGAAATATTCAAAGTATCTGTCGTCTCATGTAAACCGTAAACCGATTGCTTCGACTAACAACAGTACCGCGACTTCCGTGTACGATAATTTTAGATACGAATTCCAATTAACATCAATTCACGCGCCTAAAAGCCTTCCCACAATTTGGGACTTGGCTAATCAATTACTATACGGCTACCGCAAATTAACGTTACGCCACCAGAACCGTTATGTGCCCCACGTTGGGCGCCAATTTGTTACCGTTATTCTTCTACGGTGGTATTTAACAACTTTTAACTATCTTGAACTCCAAGTCGATAATTTCGGGGGCCTATGCTCACCGGAGATGGGGGTGGGTCGGGCGCCACTCGCTTCACGACCCCGAAATTACGCTTACCGACGCTCGGAAGCGAGAAAATGCGACGGTTTCGCGCTAAATGTAGAGTGCAAAAATACACGCTAGCGGTTTCCAAAAAAAAATATCACAACCGTTTATGGACGAAGGTTTTAAATTCACACTATTGTCACTTACGCACTATCCTAAAACCGCGCCGCGAAAGTTAGACTTTAACAACTCTACTGATTTTCTCCATGTGTAACGTTTACAATTTTTCTTGTTTTGCAAATTGCGATATTAAGAAAAGAAAATAATAACTTAACCTACTTACAATTTAAGAACTTCCCTCGGTGTACGTGCCACGGTTCGCCTGTTACAATTTCACTTCGCCCGTAACTCCACACTAACCCCTTCGGGGCACTCGATTTCTTCTTCTACACCCTTTTCGCTCTGTAGCTTCGACTATTTAAAATACTCGTTCTGGTCCGGTCTTCGTTTTCTTTTTCACAACCCTTATCGCTCTGTAGCTTCGATTATTTAAAATACTCGTTCTTGTCCGGTTTTCGTTTCCTTTTCCACAACCCATTTCCGCAGTTCGCTCTCGATCACTCTTCTTCTTCGATCCGCCAAAAGACCTCTCGACGTGTATATGGAATGGAAAAAAAAGGATTCGTCGAAGTAGATTTTACTAACACACTCCGCCAATTCGACTGTTCCTTACCGGGGTAGATTTAAAAATAACTCTCCATCGCCTGCCCAGCTCGCAGGCCACCTTCGATCCCGCTTGTTGAACTGGCTTGCGGACTTTCGGGGAAAACCGTATTTTCTCCCACAGTTCAATTGCACTATCATTCGTTAATGTGCATTGCCGTGATGTGCATGTGCAGCTCAAGTGCATTCGGTCATTGCACTTTTGCAGCCTGGCATTGCGCTCGATTTTCCCAGACACATGCATGGCAACGCCTTGATACGTCCCGGAACGCGGTCCGTTCCTCTGGCGTTCCGCCGAACTGCCCTGGACACTTGAACTGTCAAATCCGTGTTTTTCCTGTCGCCATGGACGTTGTCGTCGTCGTATTTTGCATTATTTACTGGAGCGGCATTCGCCCTGTGCTGTTGCTGTTGAGTTTGCTGATGCTGAACTTGATGCCATTGATGCGGTTGCTGGCGGGTCATCTGAATATGCTGGCCAAATGCCTGTAGCACCTCGAAATGTGTGAATAAATTGTCAACTGTGCTGTCGAAATGCAGATATCTTGGGACAGGAGCTCCCAATCGCCGAAACAGGTCTGTAAAAATTTTCCTTTCCACCACAATTGGTCGTTTTTATTTGCTTGGAGATTCTGGAAATCCGCATCACTATATAGTACATCGTTCTGTATGATGTCATTTGTTGTGCTGGCGTTGGAATACATTGCAGCAGCAATAACACTTTTGTTTTCGCGGCAGGTGAAAAACCAATGCATCTTCTGCATGAACGGTGACAGTATCTTGAACTTGTAGTATATCAATATCAACATCTTGAGATCCCTCATTGTTAGATGTGCTGCTGGATGCGGATGAGGTTGATGCTACTTGTGGTAAAATTTCGTTTTCGGGCAAAGATCTCAAGCGAACTGATATGTTTTGACGAAGCTTTTCTAAGTGTTGCAGTGTATTATTCATAGGCGTATGGTCTGAAACACCAACATTATTACCACGGACAAAGTTATCAACGCAGCTAAACGTTTCGAACTCCATTCTAGCTGGACGAATAGTAATTATATGAAACCTAAGGAACCCATTTCAAATTAAACGGCGGTGCGTTCTAAATTGTATTTCATATAGCCTCGACTATCGCAATTCGTCTCCATGCTTTCGGGAAAGTCCTGAACCTCACCACCAAAATATACAACTGCTGTTGTTTCTTCATCTTTAGTCCGTATAATAGGAGAACAACACACAATATCGTTTGTCCGATCTTGAAATCCAGATACTGCACACAAACGAAACGGACCGGCTGCACTGCTTGCCGTACCAAATCGTCGAAACGAATATTTCTCTTTTACTTCTGTCAGGTGAGTTTTTTGAATATATTGTTTATTCAAGACTGTTATGGAGGCGACTCGGCCCCACCATCAGCTTCGAGGAATACCGGGTCCTGGCAAATGCGCGCCTTGGTTCTGATATTGGCCGTTTTTGACAGGGTTCGCTGAGACTTGAAGCTTAATCTACGATTCGATACAATCTGTAATCTACATTATTACTTACGATACACTATAGCCTACATTATTACTTAGCCTACGATTCCCTCCACTGAACTCATTGTTTACAACATCCCTCCTTCGTCTCTATACCGCAAGCGTGTCCGCGTCTATAAATTAACAAGAACTTTAATCTTCCACCGATACGACTCGCGAGCATGATCGACCGTGACACGCGATATAAGAATAAAGTGGCTGAAAGTGTGTAAATATATATAGAGAGTGACTATAACTATCTGACTATAACTAAGAATATTGTGTAATTATGATATTAATAATAAATACAAATTTAATATATGTTTTTCGACGTTGGTTGTAGATGAAGCAGCAATGAAATTCTTAATTATTAACTCTTCTTAAGCAGCTCAAAAATTTTAAATTTAGTTATCGAGAACAATGCCTAGTTAGTTAAAGACATCCGAATTTTTCGGGAATTATTTCAATGCGTCCTGAAGGCACCCAAAAATTTCAGAGTGCGATTTATTCCGAGCCAAAACCGCTTTCGCATTACTTCAACTCGGCCGTGCTACTTCCACCCATCAGGTGTCCCATTGGCTTACTTCCGTTCTGTCAGGCTTTCAAAAGTCTATGAAACATCCTTCCCCTTTTTTTTAAGCGCAATAGCAGCTCCACATATGCTGACACAGCTGACCAGGCGTCTTCTGACTGTAGTATCATCTCCACGATTGACTCCGGCGTCACAGGGCCAATTGCAGAGAAATACACTCTCTTCTGAAGCGGGCGCAATGGAAAAAGGTATGCAAAGTGTCATCACTTACCTTAACACATTGTCTACAGAGCTCTAACCTGACTTTCCCCATTCTGTGAAGGTATTTCCTGAAGTAGCCGTGGCCCGATAGGAATTGGCACAGGTGGAAGTTTATTTCACCGTGGTCGCGATTAAGCCAAGGTTTTAAGGCACGAATTAGCCTAATCGTCCATGCTCCCTTCGAGCTCGTAGCATAGCGCTCCTCTCAAAGCTCAAGCGTTCGCGCTCGTGCTTCAGCAACCAAAATTTCTCTTCCCACTTCCGCTCTGTTCAGGAACACTTCCCTGCGTTCGTTTGCCAATAGATCTAGAATTTCGTAAGCAAAGCCTTAATATTGGCTGTCACTAATTGGCTCTGCAGCTGTCAGAACCACAAAGCTGGCTTTTGCTGCCAAAGCCCAAGGAAGGGCGGGAGGGAGTGTTATTGATACCGCACTTAGTTGTGGGCAGACTGGCGCACCTGAGGGTTCAATGGCAGCTTCTTTATCGATCGATATCTAAAGCGGAGTTACGCGACAGAACGGACGGAACGCGATATAAGAATAAAGTGGCTGAAAGTGTGTAAATATATATAGAGAGTGACTATAACTATGTGACTATAACTAAGAATATTGTGTAATTATGATAATAATAATAAATACAAATTTAATATATGTTTTTCGACGTTGGTTGTAGATGAAGCAGCAATGAAATTCTTAATTATTAACTCTTCTTAAGCAGCTCAAAAATTTTAAATTTAGTTATCGAGAACAACGCCTAGTGAGTTAAAGACATCCGAATTTTTCGGGAATAAATTCAATGCGTCCTGAAGGCACCCAAAAATTTCAGAGTGCGATTTATTCCGAGCCAAAACCGCTTTCGCATTACTTCAACTCGGCCGTGCTACTTCCACCCATCAGGTGTCCCATTGGCTTACTTTCGTTCTGTCAGGCTTTCAAAAGTCTATGAGACATCCTTCCCCTTTTTTTAAGCGCAATAGCAGCTCCACATATGCTGACACAGCTGACCAGGCGTCTTCTGACTGTAGCATCATCTCCACGATTGACTCCGGCGTCACAGGGCCAATCGCAGAGAAATACACTCTCTTCTGAAGCGGGCACAATGGAAAAAGGTATGCAAAGTGTCATCACTTACCTTAACACATTGCCTACAGAGCTCTAACCTGACTTTCCCCATTCTGTGAAGGTATTTCCTGAAGTAGCCGTGGCCCGATAGGAATTGGCACAGGTGGAAGTTTATTTCACCGTGGTCGCGATTAAGCCAAGGTTTTAAGGCACGAATTAACCTAATCGTCCATGCTCCCTTCGAGCTCGTAGCATAGCGCTCCTCCCAAAGCTCAAGCGTTCGCGCTCGTGCTTGAGCAACCAAAATTTCTCTTCCCACTTCCGCTCTGTTCAGGAACACTTCCCTGCGTTCGTTTGCCAATAGATCTAGAATTTCGTAAGCAAAGCCTTAATATCGGCTGTCGCTAATTGGCTCTGCAGCTGTCAGAACCACAAAGCTGGCTTTTGCTGCTAAAGCCCAAGGAAGGGCGGGAGGGAGTGTTATTGATACCGCACTTAGCTGTGGGCAGACTGGCACACCTGAGGGCTCAATGGCAGCTTCTTTACCAATCGATATCTAAAGCGGAGTTACGCGACAGAACGGACGGAACGCGATATAAGAATAAAGTGGCTGAAAGTGTGTAAATATATATAGAGAGTGACTATAACTATGTGACTAAAACTAAGAATATTGTGTAATTATGATATTAATAATAAATACAAATTTAATATATGTTTTTCGACGTTGGTTGTAGATGAAGCAGCAATGAAATTCTTAATTATTAACTCTCTTAAGCAGCTCAAAAATTTTAAATTTAGTTATCGAGAACAATGCCTAGTGAGTTAAAGACATCCGAATTTTTCGGGAATTATTTCAATGCGTCCTGAAGGCACCCAAAAATTTCATAGTGCGATTTATTCCGAGCCAAAACCGCTTTCGCATTACTTCAACTCGGCCGTGCTACTTCCACCCATCAGGTGTCCCATTGGCTTACTTCCGTTCTGTCACGCTTTCAAAAGTCTATGAGACATCCTTCCCCTTTTTTTTAAGCGCAATAGCAGCTCCACATATGCTGACACAGCTGACCAGGCGTCTTCTGACTGTAGCATCATCTCCACGATTGACTCCGGCGTCACAGGGACAATTGCAGAGAAATACACTCTCTTCTGAAGCGGGCGCAATGGAAAAAGATATGCAAAGTGTCATCACTTACCTTAACACATTGCCTACAGAGCTCTAACCTGACTTTCCCCATTCTGTGAAGGTATTTCCTGAAGTAGCCGTGGCCCGATAGGAATTGGCACAGGTGGAAGTTTATTTCACCGTGGTCGCGATTAAGTCAAGGTTTTAAGGCACGAATTAGCCTAATCGTCCATGCTCCCTTCGAGCTCGTAGCATAGCGCTCCTCTCAAAGCTCAAGCGTTCGCGCTCGTGCTTGAGCAACCAAAATTTATCTTCCCACTTCCGCTCTGTTCAGGAACACTTCCCTGCGTTCGTTTGCCAATAGATCTAGAATTTCGTAAGCAAAGCCTTAAGGCCAATGACAGACAGTTCGGTTTCACCCAAGCGTTTAACGCTTTGGGTTGGCGCGTTGGCTGACACACACAGCGGTTTTCAGAAGCGTTTATCGAGTCGGTTCAGTTACAAATTACATCGGAGTATTATATAGATACTTGTGAAAAAAGGAGTCGTGTATACATACATATGTATATATATGTATATACATATATATGTAAGTATACATATGTATGCATCTGAATTTTGGGCAAAGTAATTCTTATACTAATTTTCTTTGAAAATCTGTAACTGCCTACTTTTAGAAACTAAGTGCCCGCAAATGTTTCATTTTCCAATACTGTATCCTAACCATTCTTAAAAAATCTGTTTTCTTATCAGACTTTCCTTCCCCTATCCCATCCATTCATCAATGCATCCAGAAAATTTCAGCTCGATCGGACTACGCAGCAATAAACATATCGAAAAACGCTCGCAAACCGTGTCGGTAGGTCATTTCTCTCATGTACCGACTCGGTTCCGAAACCGAGAGGCGATTCGAACCGCGGTGTGTGTCATCACAATGGTAAAGTGATGCACGACTATACCGACTCGGTTTTCCTCTCGGGAAACGCCTCGCAAAAACCGCTGTGTTTGTCATTGGCCTAATATCGGCTGTCGCTAATTGGCTCTGCAGCTGTCAGAACCACAAAGCTGGCTTTTGCTGCCAAAGCCCAAGGAAGGGCGGGAGGGAGTGTTATTTATACCGCACTTAGTTGTGGGCAGACTGGCGCACCTGAGGGCTCAATGGCAGCTTCTTTATCAATCGATATCTAAAGCGGAGTTACGCGACAGAAGGGACGGAACGCGATATAAGAATAAAGTGGCTGAAAGTGTGTAAATATATATAGAGAGTGACTATAACTATGTGACTATAACTAAGAATATTGTGTAATTATGATAATAATAATAAATACAAATTTTATATATGTTTTTCGACGTTGGTTGTAGATGAAGCAGCAATGAAATTCTTAATTATTAACTCTTCTTAAACAGTTCAAAAATTTTAAATTTAGTTATCGAAAACAACGCCTAGTGAGTTAAAGACATCCGAATTTTTCGGGAATAAATTCACTGCGTCCTGATGGCACCCAAAAATTTCAGAGTGCGATTTATTTCAAGCCAAAACTGCTTTCGCATTACTTCAACTCGGCCGTGCTACTTCCACCCATCAGGTGGCCCATTGGGTTACTTCCGTTCTGTCAGGCTTTCAAAAGTCTATGAGACATTCTTCCCCTTTTTACTAATGTTCGAAGAAGAACATTAGTATTAAAATCACTTTGGCCGAAAATTCATATTTCTATATATATATATATATATATATATATATATATATATATATATATATATATATATATATATATATATATATATATATATATATATATATATATATATATATATATATATATATATATATATATATATCATCAAAAAATTTCAGTGAAAAAATCTCAGGAACGCGCCATCCGATTGAGCTGAAATTTTCAGGACACATTGATGTTTATGCAGAATAGTGCCAGGTCTCACAAAAAGTTGATAATCTTTAACCCTTTGGCGCCGGCGGCCATTTTAGTGATTTTTTTAATATACCTATTATTCCGTACACAAATAATTTTTGCAAAAATAAAGTTGACGACATAAATTTCGAACAAGTCTTACATGTGAATCGGATAACGTTTTGGAATTTTTTAACCCCATGTGTGCGCTGGGTGCCTAAAAAGAGAACGGGAAAATTTGACAATTTTTAAATTGCAATAACTTTTGACAATAATTACGAAATTTTCAGGACATGTTTGTTTTATTTAGTTGTTTAGGCAACCCTGTAGCTAGGGCAGGCACTGAAAGTGAAAGCTTCCAAATCATCGTCTCTCTTGAAAAAATGTCGTTTCTTAAAAAAAAGCCACTCATATGTAAATTTTGTGCTTTGTTTACATAAACAAAGAAAAAAATTTGATATGGTATAACGGGCACGCCTGGTAACCCTTGTCCAAGTTACCTATATTTTTAGCATCAAAAACTTCTGTTCACGGAAACTCACGATCCGATGAACAGAATTTATTGAAATTTGCAGAATGTCTTGGTCTTTAATAGGACCAGGTCTGATAGAAGTGGTTTAGAAATGCGGGTGATTCTGTGCCAGTGGTGCCATTTTGAAAAATCACTAAAAAAGATAACTGCTTTTAACCCTATAAGTTCTGATTGAATCGTTCGATTTTAACGAAATTCGCACCGTAGCTGCACCTTACTTTGAACCATGTTTGGTAGAAATTTGGTTGAAAAATTCGGTTGGAGCTGCCAGCTATGATAATTTTGGTGTCTTAAATTTGAAAAAATAAAAATTTGGAAGTGAAAACATTCTAACCATCGAATATCCTAAAAAATGTCCGTTTCTACAATAAAACCAATCTGTATACATATCTTATGCTCAATCTACACAGTCAAAGTAAAACTTTGGAAATTTCATGTCGGACAAGAACGGTAACCCTTTCTCAGTTAACCTATATTTTTAGCTTCAAAAGCTTCTGTTCACGGGAACTCACGAATCAATAATCAGGTAGAATTGAAATTTGCAGAATGCATTGGACTTAAGTAGGGCCAAGTCTGATAGAAGCGATTTTGAATTGTAGGCAACTCTGTTCCAGTGGTGCCATCTTGAAAAATTACAAAGAAAAAAAACTGCTTTTTGCCCTATGAAATGTGAATAAGTTACCAGATTTTCATGAAATTCACAGAATAGCTGAACCTTACTCTAAGCTCTGTTTGATAGCAATTTGGTTGAAAAATTCGATTGGTGCTGCCAGCTATGGTAATTTTTGTGTCTTTTTGTGAAAATTCGCTCAGGAAAATAAAACTTTTTGCCCTATAACTTCCAGTGCAGGCATGAAATCAATACGGATTTCTTACAATTACTGAAACCTATTATAAACATTATTCAAGCCAAATTTGGTTGAAAAGCCATGATAGGGTTGCCAGCTATTGTTGGTTTTGTGTTTGCTTGCAATATCTTTATTAAGCGGTTTTATCGTAGAATTTTCAATTGGTTATGATAGTGTAGTGACAATAAACAGCAAATATTAAGCTTTCGATTATTTGAAAAAACTCGCTGCAGGTAACCCTAAATTTCTTTATACTCCTATAACTTCAAATGTTATATAACAACGTGAAGCAGATGTTATATATTCTTGTTTTTGATACTGGCGAAAGGTTGCCAGCACGAGTCGGTTGTGCTACTTTTGCATCAATAAATGCTTACAGTTAGTATTCATACCGGAAACATTTACAATGAAAATAAATAACCGATGTTTCAATTCCCAAAGTTCTGCAAATTTTTCGGATCGCAGCCCCAAACTCCAACTTCAGTTACAGTGCTGCAGGCACTGAGCATTTTCTTAATTGATGTTATATGAGATGCTACTTTCAAAATTTTGTGATATAAGCAACTGATAAAGAATATAATTAACCCGTGTTTTGCTCTCATAAACGTTGAAATTCATGCCAGTGGTAATATCTGAGACCTTCTACCATATGAGTTATAATGCATTCTTGAGACAAAAGTAAAACGTGGCATTTGAAACAATTTGGCTGTAATAAGCAGCGCATGTGGTGGAATATGCAATCAAAACCTGCACGATTCTTCTACTGTTCTTCGAACATTAGTGTTTCCAGCGGTTCAGGTGCGCTAGAGTTTTTTTTAATTGCAATAGCAGCTCCACATATGCTGACACAGCTGACAAGGTGTCTTCTGACTGTAGCATCATCTCCACGATTGACTCCGGTGTTACAGGGCCAATTGCAGAGAAACGCACTCTCTTCTGAAGCAGGCGCAATGGAAAAAGGTACGCAAAGTGTCATCACTCTCCTTGACACATTGTCTACAGAGCTCTAACATGACTTTCCCCATTCTGTGAAGGTATTTCCTGAAGTAGCCGTGGCCCGATAGGAATTGGCACATGTAGAAGTTTATTTCACCGTGGTCGCGATTAAGCCAAGGTTTTAAGGCACGAATTAGCCTAATCGTCCATGCTCCCTTCGAGCTCGTAGCATAGCGCTCCTCCCAAAGCTCAAGCGTTCACGCTCGTGCTTGAGCAACCAAAATTTCTCTTCCCACTTCTGCTCTGTTCAGGAACACTTCCCTGCGTTCGTTTGTCAATAGATAAATTGGGATTACGCCCACTATCACTAACATGAAAACTTCCTGAAACTGTTCTGTAGCTGCTTGCAATTTGCAGCGCTCCCCTACGCTGGACGCTCACCAGCATGCAGAGAGGTCTGTACGCTGATGGTGTGTTAAGATCTCGCTTTCCCTTTAAAATAGGGCAAGTCGTGCCAATCTCCAGGGTGACATGATAAAGCTTGTGACATGATAAAGCTTGTAAAGAAGCCATTCATCAAGGAATCTCTGCGGGTACTCAGCAAATGAAGATTTAAGTAAAGCAGACGGTCATCATAAAGATGATAAGCAACATTAAACTTGAACAAAAGGCAGCGAGTAAACTTACGCTGAACGGACTCAACAGCATTAGACTGGTACACGAAACGAGAAAACCACACTTGGGAGCAATATTCAACAATGCTACGAACAAGAAAAATAAAAAAACGAACACATGTGTTGATATTGGTTGCAAAGCGAGAGCAGCGCAGAACAAAACCAGCTACTTTTGAAGACTAAGCAACCACAAAAGAAACATGCAGATCTAATTGTAACTTCGGATCAAAGATGATGCTGAGGTTTTTATGTTGATCTACATGCTTCAAAAGACTATCACACCAAAAATAATCAAAGGAAATGGGATAAGGCTTATTGGAAAAAGACATCACGAAACACTTCGAAATATCAAGATCAAGGAAGTTCACAGAGCAGCAATCACGTAAAACAAAAAGATCCGATTGTAACTTACAACAATCATTTTGTGAAGCGACAGCACGGAAAATTTTAAGGTCATCAGCATACAACAGAGAGTCAGGCTGAAAGTTACAAGGAAGGTCATTGATAAACAATGTGAAAAGGAGAGGACCAAAGATGGAACCTTGAGAAACACCAGAAGTAGGAAAGAAAGGGGAGGAAGAACAACCATTAAACACAACACGGCAGACGCGATCATGGATGTAGGAAGAAAGCCAATATGTAAGGGAACTGAAAAACACCAAAATGACAGATCTTATCTAACAGTTCTGTGTGATTTACCCTGTCAAACGCTTTCACGAAGTCAGTGTAAATCACATCAGCTTGAAGACCATTGTCCAAAGTACACGCGACGAAGTCACTAAATTCGTAATCGTTGAACGTCCCTTGATGAAACCATGTTGCTCTACAGAAAATAAATGACCAAAAGCACGATGTCTGTTCTGTCATGAACAATCCGCTCAAGCAACTTCGGAAAGCAGGACAGGAGGGATATAGAACGGTAGTTGGCCACATTGCCAATGTCTTCCGATTTTCAAATCGGAAAAACATTGGCAGTTTTCCAGGTAGAAGGAAAAACACTAACAAACAAACTCAAATTAAATAATAAAGACAAAGGTATACATAAGGAAGATGCAAGAGACTTAACAAACACATTCGGAACGCCATCTGGGCCGCTGCTTACTGAGCGATCCAACGAGGATATTAGAATTTCAACCTCCAGAGAATTGGTCATCGCAAAATTATCCTGAGAAAACACAGCCGCAGCAGAACTCCCTGAAGCAAAATTAGGAGAGGAAAATGAAGAAGCAAAGAACTTAGCAAATAAATCACAAGTTTCTTGCGGGATAGAAGCTGAATTTTCCTCAAGAAAAAAAGTGTCAGGAAACCGGTTGCTAGTTTTTAGGGAACGGGCATACTACCAGAAAGATTTCGAGTTATCTGAGGAAAGACTCGCTCCAATATGGGCGAAATAACCACGTTTCGCTTCTTCAACAGTCTTTTTAGCCACTGCTCGCAGAGACTGATAATGTTGAAACGCCTCGACAGATAAACTGCGAAGAAATTTATTACGGGCCTTATCTTTCTCGCGCAAAGCTTTGGATACTGCGACAGAAAACCAAGGAGGACAAGCATCACGACGAGAATAGAACGAGACACAGGAGTAAATCTAGAAACAATGGAATTAAGGAGAGAGTAAAAAAAACAGCTTCATTTATATCAAGCCCACGAAAAAAGAAAACCAATTGATAGGGAGGAGTTCAGCAGCAATAAGTTCATAATCTGCCCTAAAAAAGTTGAAAGACGGCACAACTATGCTTTTGGTGCGTGGATTATTCGATAAAGAAAAATCAATGGAAAGGGAGGGATGATGAGGGGGGCAGGATCAACGTAAGGAAAGGATGATGCGGAAATAGATAGATTAGAAGAAGGAAAATTAGAAAAAATAAGGTCCAACAAACGATTATTATTTTAAAGAATGTAATTAAATTGGGATAAGGAACAAAACAAAAGAAATGATGAGAGGAAAATTGAAAGTGCATTGGTAGAAGACATGATTAAAGGCGAGAGGTCCCATTGAATAGGAAAATGAGGATAGTAAGACATAATAAAATCAGACAGCTCATTATAAAAACATTCATACGTGGAGAGGGATGCACTACAAGGTACATAAACAGATACAAGTGATAAACAAACATTATGTGATAGGGAAATACGGACAGCAACGGACTCAACAGGATGAGACACCACGAAGCTAGCACAAAGTGAACTAGACAGAGATTTCCGAACGGCAATTAAGACTCCACTACCATCTGCTTTATTCGTTAAATCACGATTGCGATCATGTCTGAAAACATTATGCAGGGGAAAGAATCATCACTAAAAAGATCCGTTGGAAGTGAAATATGCTAGGGTCGTCAGGAAATATGTATGTTGACGGGCCTTGGGATACTTCTCTGTTTATCTGTGATGACGTTGGGTCCTTACTGTTGTGGAGTAAAAGTTAGTTTAACCCAACTGTGGAGAATGGAATGTACAGGGATTCGACCTACCAAAGCGGCGAGGCCGCAGTTAATGATGGCACCATGTCTGAGCTAATCTTAGACATTTGCCGTGCTTAATTATGCTTTGCAAGAATAACCTCGCAAAAGCAGAGGCTCAGTAAAAACAACAGTGTTCTGTATGTCTACTCAATTGAATCTATTTTCCAAACATTCTTACCACTCCTTATATACGAGTCTTACAAATATTACAAACATAACTTAACCTATTTTATTATCTAAACTCAGCATGCTCTGAAATAAATCATTAACGCATAAATTTCCCATGACACAATATTCTATATGAATCACATGTGTTCTACTTTCTCACGCTACACTTGACCAATATTTCTAGCGCCACTCAATCAGCATGTACAAGATTTATCGCCATGTGCGCTCATTCATACTGTGAAGCCGAAATTACATTCTCGCCGAGGAATGCCAAATGTAGACAAGGTCTGTGTGTAAATGGTCTCCTTGTCTATTCTCGGCTGTTTTTTTCATGGCAAGCACGCGTGTGTAAATGGTTTGCTCGTCGGCTCTTGTTTGTTTTATGAAGGGATAATGATCCTTTTATTGCTGTGCCTGAGTGTTTATGACCGTCTCGTCCTGACTCGAAGCCGCTGGAAGCGAAGTCGGTTTTATGCATCAAGTCAAAGGGACTCGAGAGGGTAGCATGTGCTCATTCACATTTTCGAATTTTTCGCCGGGACTTCAAACATGTTTTTGCGTGTCCCAGATTGAAATAACTCAACGCACACCAGGCAGTTGCAATAGCCACAACCTGTACCTCAGCCATCGTTCACTGAACTGAACAAAACAGCTCACAACTGTCGAAAGATGCATGGTGCAATATCCTAAGTAAACAATTCACCCTATGAAAGGTCCATGGTGCATGGTCCGTGTTGCTTGGTGCAATATCCTAAGTAAACAATTCACCCTATGTCTTGCAGAGTCTCGTCCAATGTCTTGTTGAGTCTTGTTGACTTTTGTACACAAGACGCTCGTCCCAATGTATAAATCGGGCATAACCAAAATACATAATATTTAGGTCGGTCGCATGCCATGGTGACACATAATTTATTATCGATCGCAACATGACTCTGCACTGCATTTGAATATACCATATGGCATGGATATTCACGGTCGCTACTCGGAAACCTGAGTCGCTACTCGGAAACAGTTGAGCACAAATGTATAGCATAGTACTTGACCTACATGATACGTGTGGTCTGCTATTACGTAGACAATGTTAGTGAACTGCATGGTGTTCTATTTTGGTTTATTTGTTTTGCTTTGATTTATTTCATGCATGTTGATGTTATATCATTACACTTTTACCCTTTTTACTAATGTTCGAAGAACATTAGTATTAAAATCGATTCGGCCAAAAATTCATATTTCTTTATATATATATATATATATGTACAAAAAATTTCAGTGAGATAATCTCAGGAACGCGCCATTCGATTGAGCTGAAACTTTCAGGATACATTGGTGTATATGCAGAATAGGTCCAGGTCTCTTTAAATGTCAGTTATTGTAAACCTTTTCGCGCCGGCGGGCATTTAAGTGATATTTTTAATATACCTATTATTTCGTGCACAAATGATTTTCGCAAAAATAAAGTTAATAAAATAAATTTCTAACGTGTTTTACATATGAATCGGATAATGCTTTGGAATATTTTAACCCTATGTGTGCGCTGGGTGCCTAAAAAGAGGACGGGAAAATTTGAAAATTTTTAAATTTCGATAACTTTTGACAGAGCTATTCAATCATTACCAAATTTTTAGGACATATTGATATTATTTAGTTGTAGATTTATGTGGCTTTTAATGAGCGTGCTGGCAACCCTGTAGCTAGGGCAGGCACTGAAAGTGAAAACCTCCAAATCATCGTCTCTCTTGAAAAAATGCAGTTTCTTCAAAAATAAGCCTTTCATATGTAAATCTTGTGCTTTGTTTACATAACCAAAAAAAAAAAAAAGATATGGTATAACGGGCACGCCTGGCAACCCTTGCCCAATTTACCTATATTTTTAGCATCAAAAACTTCTGTTCACGGAAACTCACGATCCGATGGGCAGAATTATTTGAAATTCACAGCATGTATTGACCTTAAATAGGACCAGGTCTGATAGAAGTGATTTTGAAATGCGGGCAATTCTGTGCCAGTGGTGCCATCTTGAAAAACCACTAAAAAAGATAACTGTTTTTAGCCCTATAAATTCTGATTGAATCGTTCGATTTTGACGAAACTTACACAATTGCTGGACCTTACTTTAAGCCACGTTTGGTAGAAATTTGGTCGAAAAATTCGATTGGAGCTGCCAGCTATGATAATTTTGGTGTCTTCATTTTGAAAAAAAAAATTTGGAAGTAAAAACATTCAAACCATCGAATATTCAAAAAAATGTCCGTTTCTTACAATAAAACCAATCTGTATATAAATCTTATGTTTTATCTACACGTTCAAAATAAAACTTTGGAAATTTCATGTCGGACAAGAACGGTAACCCTCTCCCAGTTAACCTATATTTTTAGCATCAAAAACTTCTGTTCACGGAAACTCACGAACCAATAATCAGATACGGCTAAAATTTACAGAATGCATTGGACTTAAGTAAGACCAGATTTGATAGAAGCGATTTTGAATTGTGGGCAACTCTGTGCCAGTGGTGCCATCTTGATGCTACCTGCTATGGTAATTTTTGTGTCTTTGGTTTTGAAAATTCGCTCAGGAAAATAAAACTTTTTGTACTATAACTTCCAGTGCAGTCATGAAATCAATACGAATTTCATACAATTAATGAAACCTGTCATAAACATTATTCAGGCCAAATTTGGTTGAAAAGACACGATAGGGTTGCCAGCTATTGTTGGTTTTGTGTTTAATTGCAATATCTTTATTAAGCGGTTTTATCGTAGAATTTTCAAATGGTAATGATATTGTAGTGACAATAAACAGCAAATATTAAGCTTTCGATCATTTGAAAAAACTCGCTGCAGGTAACCCTAAATTTCTTTATACTCCTATAACTTCGAATGTAATTAAACAACGTGAAGCAGATTTGATATATTCTTGGATTTGATACTGGCGAAAGGTTGCCAGCACGAGTCGGTTGTGCTACTTTTGTATCAATAAATGCTTACAGTTAGTATACATACCGGAAACATTTACAATGAAAATAAATAACCGATGTTACAATTCGCAAAGTTCTGCAAATTTTTCGGATCGCAGCCCCAAACACCAACTTCAGTTACAGTGCTGCAGGCACTGAGCATTTTCTTCATTGATGTTATATGAGATGCTGCTTTCAAAATTATGTGAAATAAGCAACTGATAACGAATATAATTAACCCGTGTTTTCCTCTCATAAACGTTGAAATTCATGCCAGTGGTAATATCTGAAACCTTGCACCATATGAGTTATAATGCATTCTTAAGACGAAAGTAAAACGTGGCATTTGAAACAGTTTGGCCGTAATAAGCAGCACATGTGGTGGAATATGCACTCAAAACCTGCACGATTCTTCTACTGTTCTTCGAACATTAGTGTTTCTAGCGGTTCAGGTGCGCTAGAGTTTTTTTTTGATTAGGGTTCATTTGCAAGAAAAAAAAAATGAAGACTAATCACAAACATTAGGTTCAATAGCCCCAGAAGGGGTTTTGCAATAATATTCTCTTATCTTTAGTCACAACAAAGTTTATCATTCTTAATGTATTTTAAAATATAACAAAATTTTTCTATTTGTAGGTTCAAAAAAAATTTTTTTTTTTTTTTCGTGTAGTCACAATAATGCTTACTTAGCTTAACTTAACATAATGCGTATCATTCTGAACGTTTTTATTACAAAATTTTTCTATATGTAGGTTCGTATATATATTTTTTTTATTTATCTACATTGTCGTTTATGTCACATGTGTGGTAAGGTTTTAATCTGTTCTTATGTACTAATTTACGGTTTCCTCCTATGTCTAAAGTGACATTACAGTGATCCATGTCCAATACTCTATATGGACCTTTATATGGTGGTTGATGTTTCTTTCTATTTTCATTTTTCAAAAGTACTAAATCTCCTATTTTAGGATTCAAAGAATGTATATTTGTTTGGTTCATTGTTCTTTTGATTTTAACTTTTTCAATCAAACTTCGTGCTCTATTGATCGACATCCTCAATCTTGCCTTTAACTCGTTGGCATAATCATCTAAATCGTAAATTACATCTTGATTATCAACTATGTCATTTGGTAAGTATGGAAGTTTACCGAAAATCAATTCAAATGGAGTGTAGTTTGTATCTACATTTGGGGTTGTATTGTACGCAAATGTGTAATATGGAACCCATTAGTCCCATTGTTGGTCATCAGCAAACGAATACATATACTCGTTTAGTACTCGATGATTCCTTTCTACTACTCCTAAAGTCTGGTGGTGATATGGTGTTGAAAATATTTGTTTTATTTTTAGCAAATCACAGATGTTGCTCATAAGCTTATTTGTAAATTCAGTACCTAAATCAGACTTGAGTACTTTGAAATGTCCATACTTTAATATAAACTCATTAACTATTCCTACAGCTATGGTTTGTGCTTCTTTATTCTCTATTGGGAACGCTACTACAAATTTAGTTAGTTCACATTGTAAGGTTAATATGTATCTATAGTTATTAGATATTCTTAGTGGACCTACGGTATCTATTTGTATTGTTTCAAAACTCGTTGTTGGTGTGTCGGTTTTCATCATTTCTTCTTTTGTGTGTCTCACCTGTTTGTTTATTTGACAAGGTGTGCAATTCTTTATGTGGGATTTAACCATACTGTTCATGTTCTTCCAGCAATATCTTTGTTTTAGCTTTAACAAAGTTTTGCGAATCCCTAAATGTCCTCCGTGCGGTGAATTGTGATATTCTTCTATTAATTTCACCTGTTCATCTTTATTCGTTATCTTAGCTGGCGGCTTGTATATCATTATTCTTAGCTTCATATGCGCATTATCTTTACCTTTTCGTTGCAACAGGTTAAATACTTTCTTAAATTCTTATATATATCATCACTTGCTAATGCGAGTTCTTGGATTTTGTTACGTCTAGCAAAATCTAATAGTTTCTCCATAATCAAAACGTGTTCTGAATGTGGATTATCACTATTATTCTCATTACTTTTGTGTCTGCGGGTACTCCTATTTATTGTTAGCTTTGCATTAACGGAAACTGGTTTCACGTTAGATATATCGCTACAATATACTTTTACAATATCTTTCGTACGTACGATATCAATACTTTTATTTTCATCATTGCGCAGGATAAATTTTAACTTCATAACACCGGTGATATCCGACAAGCTAGTGCAATCCCAACAATAGAATTGATCAGGTTCTACCTTTACGTGGTTGCTTTCGCTGCACGTTTCTTGCTTTTTACTAATGTTCGAAGAAGAACATTAGTATTAAAATCACTTTGGCCAAAAATTCATATTTCTATATATATATATATATATATATATCATCAAAAAATTTCAGTGAAAAAATCTCAGGAACGCGCCATCCGATTGAGCTGAAATTTTCAGGACACATTGGTGTATATGCAGAATAGTGCCAGGTCTCACAAAAAGTTAATAATCTTTAACCCTTTGGCGCCGGCGGCCATTTTAGTGATTTTTTTAATATACCTATTATTTCGTACACAAATAATTTTTGCAAAAATAAAGTTGACGAAATAAATTTTGAACGTGTTTTACATGTGAATCGGATAATGTTTTGGAATTTTTTAACCCCATGTGTGCGCGGGGTGCCTAAAAACAGAACGGGAAAAATTGAAAATTTTTAAATTGCGATAACTTTTGACCGAGTTATTCAATCATTACGAAATTTTTAGGACATATTGGTATTATTTAGTTGTAGATTTTCGTAGCTTTTGATGAGTGTGCTGGCAACCCTGTAGCTAGGGCAGGCACCGAAATTGAAAACCTTCAAATCATCGTCTCTCTTGAAAAACTGCCGTTTTTTTAAAAAACAGCCACTCATATGTAAATCTTGTGCTTTGTTTACATAAACAAAAAAAAAAATTTTATATGGTATAACGGGCACGCCTGGTAACCCTTGCCCAATTTACCTATATTTTTAGCATCAAAAACTTCTGTTCACGGAAACTCACGATCCAATGAGCAGAATTAATTCAAATTTGCAGAATGTATTGGTCCTATATAGGACCAGGTCTGATAGAAGTGATTTTGAAATGCGGGTGATTCTGTGCCAGTGGTGCCATCTTGAAAAATCACTAAAAAAGATAACTGCTTTTAGCCCTATAAATTCTGATTGAATCGTTCGATTTTGACGAAATTCACACAGTGGCTGAACCTTATTTAGTATCTCGTTTGGTAGAAATTTGGTCGAAAAATTCGGTTGGAGTTGCCAGCTATGATAATTTTGGTGTCTTAAATTTGAAAAAATAAAAATTTGGAAGTGAAAACATTAAACCATCGAATTTCCAAAAACTGTCCGTTTCTTACAATAAAACCAATCTGTATACAAATCTTATGCTTTATCTACACGTTCAAAGTAAAACTTTGGAAATTTCATGTCGGACAAGAACGGTAACCCTTTCCCAGTCAACCTATATTTGTAGCATCAAAAACTTCTGTTCACGGGAACTCACGAATCAATAATCAGATACCATTGAAATTTACAGAATGCATTGGAATTAAGTAGGACCAGGTCTGATAGAAGCGATTTTGAATTGTAGGCAACTCTGTGCCAGTGGTGCCATCTTGAAAAATTACAAAGAAAAAAAACTGCTTTTTGCCCTATGAAATGTGAATAAGTAACCAGATTTTCACGAAATTGACACAGTAGCTGAACCTTTTTTTTAAGCTCTGTTTGATAGAAATTTGGTTGAAAAATTCGATTGGTGCTGCCAGTAATTTTTGTGTTATTGGTTTTGAAAATTTTCTCAGGAAAATAAAACTTTTTGCCCTATAACTTCCAGTGCAGTCATGAAATCAGTACGAATTTCATACAATTTATGGAACCTATTATAAACATTATTCAGGCCTAATTTGGTTGAAAAGCCACAATAGGGTTGCAAGCTGTTGTTGGTTTTGTGTTTGTTTGCAATATCTTTATTAAGCGGTTTAATCGTAGAATTTTCAATTGGTAATGATATTGTAGTGCCAATAAACAGCAAATATTAAGCTTTCGATTATTTGAAAAAACTCGCTGCAGGTAACCCTAAATTTCTTCATAGTCCTATAACTTCGAATGTAATATAACAACGTGAAGCAGATGTGATATATTCTTGGCTTTGATACTGGCAAAAAGTTGCCAGCACGAGTCGGTTGCACTACTTTTGTATCAATAAAATTATACCGGAAACATTTACAATGAAAATAAATAACCGATGTTTCAATTCCCAAAGTTCTGCAAATTTTTCGGATCGCAGCCCCAAACACCAACTTCAGTTACAGTGCTACAGGCACTGAGCATTTTCTTCATTGATGTTATATGAGATGCTGCTTTCGAAATTTTGTGAAATAAGCAACTGATAACGAATATAATTAAACCGTGTTTTGCTCTCATAAACGTTGAAATTCATGCCAGTGGTAATATCTGAAACCTTCCACCATATGAGTTATAATGCATTCTTGAGACCAAAGTAGAACATGGCGTTTGAAACAGTTTGGCCGTCATAAGCAGCTCATGTGGTGGAATATGCACTCAAAACCTGCACGATTCTTCTACTGTTCTTCGAACATTAGTATTTCTAGCGGTTCAGGTGCGCTAGAGTTTTTTATCATCTGTTTTCTTTGCCATGCCCCTTGTAATTGCTAATAGTTTACGCTTTGCTGTTTCATCTGTAACTGGAGGTATCAATGCTTTTAAAGAGTCAGAATCCAACTCAATTCTTGACAAGGCATCAGCATTCGTGTTCATGCTGCCTTTCTTGTACACAATCGTGAAATCATAATCCGATAAGTCAACTCTAATTCTAGTGAGTTTTGATGAAGGATTTGCATGGGTGAATAAAGATACTAGTGGTCTATGGTCTGTGACAACTACGAACTTTCTTCCGTAGAGATAGGGTCTAAAAAAGTTTATGCCTGGTTTGTTGATGTCGTGCTTTGCTAGCAACTTGCTTGCATACGAAATTGGTAAATCCTGTCCAATTTCACCTTGCGATAATACAGCGCCTAATGCGTAGTTAGATGCATCAGTTGTTAAAATGAATGGTTTTTCGAAATTTGGATACTGCGAAATTGGTGGCTCAATTAATTTATTCTTAAGTGTTTCATACGCTTTTTGACATTCTTCGGTCCATTCAAATGTAACGTTCTTTTTCAATAGCGAGTTCAAACTTTTGGCAATTCCGGCAAAATTCGGAATAAAACGCCTGTAGTAGTTGCAAAACGCAACAAATCTGCGTACTTCATCTGCACATTTCGGAACCGGATAGTTTCTGATCGTCTCAAATTTAGATGGGTCTGTTTTAACACCTTCACTGGTTATCAAATGCCCTAAATACACTACTTCCGATTTCAAAAAGTGACACTTCCCAGGGTTCAACTTCAAGTTGTACTGTCGCATTCGCTGTAACACTTTGCGAAGATTATCATTGTGGTGTTTGACACTGCATCCAAAAACTATGATGTCATCTACGTATAGGAATGCCTCATGACTTAAACCACTCAAAGCTATCGTCAACATCCGTTGGAAACTGTTGGACGAAATCTTTAATCCAAATGGTAGTCTCTTGAATTGATAGTGACCATCACTGGTCGAAAACGCGGTGACGGGTCTAGATTCTTTCTCAAGTTCGATTTGGTGGAATGAACTAGTCATGTCCAAAGTTGAGAAATACTTCGCTCTACCGAGCCTATCTAGAACGTCTTCCAATCTAGTCAAAGGAAACTTATCATTGATGATTTTGTCGTTCAATCTACGAAAATCCACTACAAGTCTCCACTTAGCTTTACCATCTGAGGTCTTCTTCGGTACAACCAAAAGTGGTGAATTGTATGGGCTTACTGACGGTTCGACAATATCATTGTCTTCTAAGTCTCTAACTTGTTGTAATATTTCTTCGTTTTGAGCTTGAGGTAGCCTATAATTCTTAATGTAGACCGGACTATCGTCTGCCATCTGCAGCTTTTGTCTGTAGAAATTGTTTGTTGTCAACTTCTCTTCCTCCAAGTGAAAAACATCTTGATACTCTTTTATTATCTCAAGCAAGCTGTCCATAGATCTTTTGTCCAAATTATCTGTATCTATAACTCCCAGAAGTTTCTCGAAACGCTTCTGATCATCTCTCTGTTGTTTTCCTGCATATACCTTGTAGTTTTTCAGTGGTTCAACCTCTATGTTGAAGTTGCTTATGACTACATCTCTATTAGTTGTGTTCAGAACCTTTACGTGTCGAACGCCTTTGGCTGGTATAATAGTGTTTCCGATGAAAACACCCGTCTCAATTTCTGCGTTTAGCACAATGCTATCCTCATCGATGCTTACATTTACCGGAACTATTGCTTCAGTTCTCGCGGATATATTAATTCCCGAATGGTTCTGACGTTTAGTATCCATGGGTAATACAATTTCTTCATCTGACACACTAAAAGAAATGGTGAATGTTTCATAATCAATTTTACTCATGAAACTAACTAATAAATTTCTACCGATAATACCGTCTGTACTAATCGGAAAATTGTCGTCTACAATGTGAAATAGTTCTGTTATCCTTTTGTTCCCGATTAATAAATTTAATTTCGAAGTACTTAAAGACGTAGTTACTTCCTTAGTAATACCAGTTAACTTAATTTTATCCTTGCTATTCACTCTATGTTCTAACGCCTTAAATATACCTACTTTACAAATTGATACGTCTGCACCTGTATCTATTAAGAACGATAGTTGTCTATTCGCTCCATCATTATAAATTCTTACGTAATTCGTGCAGCCATCTGTTATTCTGTAAATTTTACATTCCTTACTCGTGTTATTTATTCCGGGAGGTTCCTCATTTCCTCTCCGGAACCTAGGACGTTTCCCTGGTCCGAAATTACATGTAGGCTTCTATTATTGTTATTGCGTTGATTACTATGGTTGTTGGCATATCTGTTATTCCTACGGTGATTATCTCTGTTATCATCATTATTTCTATAATGATTTGATCTGTTATCTCTCTTTCTATTAAAATTTATATGGTTATCGTATCTATTATTCCTAACATCTCTTCGACTGTCTCTATTCCTATAACCATTGCTATTTCTATCATTGCCATTGTTTCTGTATCTTCGATCACGGTTACTTCTATTATTTGCGAAATTGCCGATATGCATTACGCTACTCGTAGCTTGAGATTCTAATGTCTCAATCTCTTGCGCTAATGATACTGCCTCAGCAAAAGTTTTGGGCCTAGCTGAAAATATTGTGCCTTTCAGCTGGTCATTAAGTCCACTTTTAAAGATAGTGAGTGCATAAGTATCGTTCATTTGCGCGATAACTTTCTTTTCTGGTTCCGTAGCCTGATTACCTAGCCCTTGTACCTGTAACTGATTGAGCTCATCTACCAAAGATAAAATTTTATCTTTATATGTAGTAACAGATGATCTGTTCTGACACATGTTACTGAGCATAGAATGAATCTGTGGTACTGTTTTATTGTTTCTAAACCTGCTAGATAATTCATTTTTTAAAGATTAGAAAGTGCTGATTGGGGTGTTAATCAAAGATAATCTCACATTTGCGGTAAGCTTAACTTTAGTGACGAAATCTATGAGTTGGGTTTTCCTGAAGCGGTTAATGTGGAATTTAGTAATTCTACTATTTTCAAAAAGGATTCTAATTCCTTATACTTTCCCTCGAAAGTAGGAATTATTTTTATGGCAGTCTCTAGACTAAACTCAGACATCTTGGCTTTGTCTTCTAGTACTTGTAAACTAGTCTCTAATTCTTCGGTGATGTCGCACTCTTGTTGGATGTCTTCCGCAGAATATCCTTGTTTACCAAGCTGTAGCCAGATTTCTCCCTCCAATATCGCTGATACCGCTTTGAACTTTAATTTGATATCTAAAACCTCAGAGCTTTCGTCATTAAAATTGCTGATTGTTTTTCTAAATTTTTCTTTACGCGCCTGCAAATCGTTTAATTTTTCTTTTAAAGTTTCAAACTTATATAAATTCTTCGAACTTTTTCTTAAATTTCTCAAAACTTGCTCGTTTTCTAAGATTAAACCTTCTAAAGTGTCCATACATAATTATTGTATGACTGGAATTTTATAAAAAGGAACCGTACATTCATGAATAAAAGCTTTAAAATTCAAGTATCAAAACATATATATTGTTTTATTTTTTTTTTTTACACATCTATACTCCTATTTAGTCTTTTAGCTACATACTCCTTATTCTTTTTATTATAAACATAAAATATTCCTAATACTATGCAAAAAATTGCTGCTGTTGTCAAAGACTGTTGATACTCCTGTATCACCGTTACCTCTTCTGTCGAGCAATTATTTCCCATCTTCTTTGAGTTCCCGTAGTCTCTTCTTAAAGTTCTCCTTCTGCTGCCCAAAAGCAATTCGTATTAGTCTGTGTAATTCCGCTCGTTCGCGTTTCAATTTCGTTTTTCTGCCTCCACGTGGCCGTCTTGGTTTGGGGATGGTGTCTAAAATATCTTTTTCAGCCTTCCTTTTGGTGAATTCTTCAATTTTCCTAGGTCTGGGTCCAGGTGTAATTATTGATGTTGGTTTATAGCGGGATGGTGTAGTTGACACCGGCTCAGGGACGTATTCTTCTCGTTCTACCAGTTCTTCTTCTTCTTCGCAGCTGCCTGAATCTTCACAGTTGATTCCAAAGTTCCGTTTATCAGGATCGCCATGAAATATGCTAGGGTCGTCAGGAAATATGTATGTTGACGGGCCTTGGGATACTTCTCTGTTTATCTGTGATGACGTTGGGTCCTTACTGTTGTGGAGTAAAAGTTAGTTTAACCCAACTGTGGAGAATGGAATGTACAGGGATTCAAGCTACCAAAGCGGCGAGGCCGCAGTTAATGATGGCACCATGTCTAAGCTAATCTTAGACATTTGCCGTGCTTAATTATGCTTTGCAAGAATAACCTCGCAAAAGCAGAGACTCAGCAAAAACAACAGTGTTCTGTATGTCTACTCAATTGAATCTATTTTCCAAACATTCTTACCACTCCTTATATACGAGTCTTACAAATATTACAAACATAACTTAACCTATTTTATTATCTAAACTCAGCATGCTCTGAAATAAATCATTAACGCATAAATTTCCCATGACACAATATTCTATATGAATCACATGTGTTCTACTTTCTCACGCTACACTTGACCAATATTTCTAGCGCCACTCAATCAGCATGTACAAGATTTATCGCCATGTGCGCTCATTCATACTGTAACCAAAATACATAATATTTAGGTCGGTCGCATGCCATGGTGACACATAATTTATTATCGATCGCAACATGACTCTGCACTGCATTTGAATATACCATATGGCATGGATATTCACGGTCGCTACTCGGAAACTTGATATGGTCAGTTGAGCACAAATGTATAGCATAGTACTTGACCTACATGATACGTGTGGTCTGCTATTACGTAGACAATGTTAGTGAACTGCATGGTGTTCTATTTTGATTTATTTGTTTTGCTTTGATTTATTTCATGCATGTTGATGTTATATCATTACAGAAGCCAAGTTTCAGTCAAACAGACGAAATCATCGGAAGCAATTATACAGGCTAGCATGATTTGTACTAATTTGGTTCTTAGTTCACGAACGTTCTGATAATAGAGGTTAAAACGTTGATTTTTAGGCAAACAGGAACTGATTACACTGGCTGGACCCGGGCCGGAGTTTTGCGAAAATTTCTTCGCTGACGGGGTTCAAATTCCTTAACCTACACTCCCGAAGGCCAGAAATTACGGCGCCCAATCCCGCTAAGTTCAATCAGAAGCGTCAGCAAGAACGAGTCCCCAATACGGCTGCTGAAATTCTTCTCAGCTTCCGAGACATATACAGCTTCAAGTCCTCCACAGATGTATAAGCCGCAACACGAGAAAGGAAGATTTGAAGAGGAGGAGATACCACTCTAATTAGACCACTAGAAACGTAATCATTGGCACTACTAGGTCTACTAGGTTGTAGTGCGAGACCAAGAGGCGGCACAGAGGACGCCCTTGGAGAATGGCATTGCAGCTGTTGTGGAATAAGCTGCTGCGGCGGTAGATGTTGTCCTTGTTGCAGAGGCGGCAGTTGAAGAAGTTCCAGAGAATGCTGTTGCTGAAGTAGTGGCTGGGCACTATGGCTTTGTAGTTGATCTTGTTGATTTTGATTTTGATTGCCCTGCTTGTGCTGTTGTTGTTCCAGAGAATGATGTTGCTGAAGTAGTGGCTGGGCACTATGGCTTTGTTGGTGATTTTGTTGATTTTGATTGCCCTGCTTGTGCTGTTGTTGAAGCAATTGCTGCTGTTCGCGTTGACCACGAGTTAAAATGGGCGAAAAATTACATTGACTGATAGGCAGTACTGGCGCTGGGGTCTTGGGAGAAGACAACTTCTGCTCTGCATCCACCACTGAAGCCAAAGAGTTTAATAGTTTAGCGGCGGATTCGAGCCTGCCACGCAAAGCGTTGAATTCAACCTGAATAGAGCCCACCACCCGTTTAGCAGACCGCAGCCGATCAACAAAAGTAATCATTGAATTAGATTTGCACTTCGAACAAAACCAATATACTCCGGATGACGACGATTGATGCCTGAATTACAGTCGACGCAGCGAGGCGCAGCCATCAGTGACCAAGCGCAGCCAACGAAATCGCCTGGTTACACTGCAACGTGACTAAGTGTCAGTGATGTAGAAGAATTTTCAGTTGATGTTTGAATTCCACAGCGACATCTCTGTATCCGCCTGTAGCCTTCTCATGAATAATCGGACGCTCCTTCATTTGGGCTATCAGCATCTCTATTGACACCTCGTCATCCAACACTGCATCTTTAATTGACTGCATTTTGAAATAATTCTTTACAATTTTTTCAATCAATGTGAATACGAGTGTGGAACTCGGCGACTCACTTTACCCCTGATATTAACCACGTACCTAATTAGAGCAAGATGAACTCAAAGCTTGGTTCGCGGGCCTTCGTCCGAACTTGGATTCGAATCAGGGATCCCACAAGCAAGAAGTCAGTAATCTACCAACTAGGCTAATAAAGTATTTTATGTTACTATATTCAATTTGCTATTAATTATCTTTCAAATTTGTTTTTAACTATCTTATTATTTTACTTTTAACTATCTAAGCTATTACCAATAAAAATTGTTTTTGAATTCCTCAAAAAGTTAGTAATATAAAATCAACTCTATTTACATTTTCGCATACATTTCAAATCCCACGCGTTTCTCAAGTAATTACATATAATTGCAACTCTTCGCTGCGACAAAAGTTGAATCCATTTCGACCTGAGCTGCGCCTGGCTGCGCCTGGCTGCGCATAGCTGCGACTTGGTGTGCTCACTGCTATGGAAAACCCATATAGTCAACTCAACTGACAGCTTTCAGCCAAAAAAGAAGATGAATGTTTCAAATGGCAATAAAATTTCATAAAAGTTTCCGATAAAATAAGGTAGGTGTCAATGTTAGCTTTTGGAAGCTGTCTCCGGTATATTATACTGCGTATCACCGTTAAAAATATGGCAGGTGACACAAATAGTTTTGGAGGCTTATTCCGATAAATTATATTGCGTATATAATAATTGAAAGCACCCTCTAGTGTATAAATGGCACGACACTGTACAGTACAAGTTAACGGCTCCGACGAAAAATCAGTACTCGCGCACTTGAAGAGAAAATAAGTCGGAGCACAAGAAAAGAAAAATTAAACTAGCGTATCAGAACCGCTAGAAAACTAATTTTCGAAGAAATTGTCTTTGAGTGACAAAAAACCTGGAAAGACGTAATACACTTTTTTGTAGAATCATATCAACCATTCCTTATCTAAAGCAATAAAACTCAATTATCGCACAAATGATGAAAATGCTCAGTGCTGGCAACACTTTCCCAACGAAGCAGCAATAAGTTTACCATAATAAGCTCATACTTGAATCAATTTATCCTTTGAATTTCGTTCTCATCGGAGGATTTCATCGAAAGTTTCAGCGGTTAAACTTTGTTTGAGGCTGCCATCCGAAAAATTTTCAAAACTCGGAAAATTTAAAAATTGGTTTCTTATTTTTATTGCAAATGCTTTGCATATGAGTTCATAATTTGAAGCATCTGTTGGTGCAATATTTACGAAAATGGCTAATGCTGGTTAGCCTGTGTCAGCAGCAAAGCAAAATATATACAAAATCCGCTTCACGTTAAGTTTAACCCAACCAGTAAATTTCGTTTTGATTGAATCACTGCGCTAGAAGTTATACGGATGAGAAAAATTTTAGGGTGACCACCCCCAAAACTTTTAAAATTTGTAATAATTGTTGTTAATTTTCATTGCAGGATCATTCCCATTTGCAAATCTAATGACATAATCGCTCAGTAAAGAAATTCCACAAAATAACAAAAATGGTCATAGCCGGCAGCCCTTTCATGATTTTTGTACAAAATTCCTACGAAATTTGGCTTACACTAAGGTCTATTTACTGCATGAACTTCGTTTTGATTTCTACACTAGACCGGAAGTTATAGGAAAAAAAGCTTTATTTTGCTGAGCAAATTTGCAAGATTTATGAGACAAAAATCACCATAGCTGGCAACTCTATTCTATTTTTTATGTTATCTTTAGTATGATCCAAGTACTGTGTGAATTTTGTTAAAATCTGATGGCTGAATCGGAAGTTATAGGCCAAAAAGCTGTTTTTATTCTCAGTGATTTTTCAAGATGGTACCATTGCCACAAAGTTGCCCGCATTTCAAAATCACTTCTATCAGACTTGGTCCTAGCTAATACCAATCTGTCCTGTCATTTTCATTATGATCGGATTATCCGGTCGTCAGTTCTCGTGAACAGAACTTTGGAGTGCTGAAAAAAGAGGTTATTTGGTGATGGGCTGCCGTTCTTGTGCAAATCGGAATTTTAAAAATTTCAATTGGACATGATGAACAAAGGTAAAAATTTATCACTGATTTGAAGTATTTGTCAAAAATCAAATATTTTTCAGGAGGGCCAATGATTTGAAGGATATTTTTTCAGGAGCCTACCTACCGTAGCTACAGGGTTACCTGCATTATCTTGAAAATCCATGTGTGTTAAATCTTAGTCAACATCAATACGCTCTGTAAATTTCATGATGATCCAATGTTGTTGTCAGAAGTAATGACAAATCAAAATTTGAAAAAAAATCCTCGCCTACTTTTAGGCACACTGCACCCACACATGGCTCTCAATTTCCAATTTTTTAACACAAACAAGCTTAAAACGTAATAAGTTTTCATTTCCAAACATTTATTTTAACAACAATTGACACTGCTTGGAAATATAGGAGTACCTCAAAAGTTACTAAAACGCTTGCCGACGCCAAAACTTTTCGGATATCTGATATTTAGCAAATCATGGATCTATCTATTATATACATCTACGTTCTCCGAAAATTTCAGCTCAATCGGACTGGCCACTCCAGATATTATCTCCCTTAACCATTTTGCTGATATATATATAAATATATATATATATATATATATATATATATATATATATATATATATATATATATATATATATATATATATATATATATATATATATATTTATATATGTTCATCATCATCTTCATTTTTTCATCAAATTCCAACATTCAGAAATCAAAGACAAAGAATTAAAGAATTCCCACAAGCTACCAGTCGCGTCGTCAGCAAAACGCACTAATTGCTTACCATTTCTCGTAATGCTCGTCAAGCTCATAGTTACCTGCACTCGTGCACCTTTTTTCTCGCATAAGATTTAACAAAACACTCTATCTAATTGTTTACCATTTCTCAAGTTCATAGTAACTTGTACTCGTGCACATCTTTTCTTGCATAAGATTTAGCAAAGCACTCCAATTGTTTATTATTTCTCAAATTCATATTTGCTTGCACTCGCGCATATCTGTTCTCACATTGCATCTTGGTTATGCGATGTCCAGATTGCTAGGTAGTCAAATGAATGCGCATTTTGTTGACGACGTGGGAACTTTGTTTGGTCAATTTATGCTAGCAAGTAAGTGAAATGTATATATAAAGAACTTAAAGTAAAAACTCTAGCGCACCTGAACCGCTAGAAACACTAATGTTCGAAGAACAGCCAAAATAAACAAAGCCAAAAATATATCACATCTGCTTTACGTTGTTATATTACATTCGAAGTTATAGGAGTATAAAGAAATTTAGGATTACCTGCAGCGAGTTTTTTCAAATAATCGAAAGCTTAATATTTGCTGTTTATTGTTACTACAATATCATTACCAATTGAAAATTCTACGATAAAACCGCTTAATAAAGATATTGCAAGCAAACACAAAACCAACAATAGCTGGCAACCTTATCGTGGCTTTTCAACCAAATTTGGCCTGAATAATCCTTATAATAGGTTCTATTAATTGTATGAAATTCGTATTGATTTCATGACTGCACTGGAAGTTATAGGGCAAAAAGTTTTATTTCCCTGAGCGAATTTTCAAATTCAAAGACACAAAAATTACCATAGCTGGCAGCACCAATCGAATTTTTCAACCAAATTTCTATCAAACAGAGTTTAGAGTAAGGTTCAGCTACTGTGTCAATTTCATGAAAATCTGGTAACTTATTCACATTTCATAGGGCAAAAAGCAGTTTTTTTTCTTGGTAATTTTTCAAGATGGCACCACTGGCACAGAGTTACCTACAATTCAAAATCGCTTCTATCAGACCTGGTTCTAATTAAGTCCAATGCATTCTGTAAATTTTAAATGGTATCTGATTATTGATTCGTGAGTTCCCGTGAACAGAAGTTTTTGATGCTAAAAATATAGGTTGACTGGGAAAGGGTTACCGTTCTTGCCCGACATGAAATTTCCAAAGTTTTACTTTGAACGTGTAGATAAAGCATAAGATTTGTATACAGATTGGTTTTATTGTAAGAAACGGACAGTTTTTGGAAATTCGATGGTTTAATGTTTTCACTTCCAAATTTTTATTTTTTCAAATTTAAGACACCAAAATTATCATAGCTGGCAGTTCCAACCGAATTTTTCGACCAAACTTCTACCAAACGTGGTATTAAATAAGGTTCAGCTACTGTGTGAATTTCGCCAAAATCGAACGATTCAATCAGAATTTATAGAGCTAAAAGCAGTTATCTCTTTTAGTGATTTTTCAAGATGGCACCACTGGCACAGAATCACCCGCATTTCAAAATCACTTCTACCAGACCTGGTCCTATATAGGACCAATACATTCTGCAAATTTCAATTAATTCTGCTCATTGGATCGTGAGTTTCCGTGAAAAGAAGTTTTTGATGCTAAAAATATAGGTAAATTGGGCAAGGGTTACCAGGCGTGCCCGTTATACCATATAAAATTTTTTTTTTTGATTATGTAAACAAAGCACAAGATTTACATATGAGTGGCTTTTTTTTAAGAAGCGGCTGTTTTTCAAGAGAGACGATGATTTGAAGGTTTTCACTTTCAGTGCCTGCCCTAGCATCAGGGTTGCTAGCACGCTCATCTACACAAATCTACAACTAAATAATACTAATATATTCTAAAAATTTCGTAATGATTGAAAAGCTCTGTCAAAAGTTATCGCAATTTAAAAATTTTCAAGTTTTCCGGTTCTGTTTTTAGGCACCCAGCGCACACATGGGGTTAAAAAATTCCAAAACATTATCTGATTCGCATGTAAAACACGTTCAAAATTTATTTCGTCAACTTTATTTTTGCAAAACTTATTTGTGTACAGAATAATAGGTATATTAAAAATATCACTAAAATGGCCACCGGCGCCAAAGGGTTAAAGATTATTAACTTTTTGTGAGACCTGGCACTATTCTGCATATACGTCAATGTGTCCTGAAAATTTCAGCTCAATCGGATGGCGCGTTCCTGAGATTTTTTGATGATACATATATATATATATATATATATATATATATATATATATATATATATATATATATATATATATATATATATATATATATATATATATATATATATATATATATATATATATATATATATATATATATAGAAATATGAATTTTTGGCCAAAGTGATTTTAATACTAATGTTCTTCTTCGAACATTAGTAAAAACAAACTCTAGCGCACCTGAACCGCTAGAAACACTAATGTTCGAAGAACAGTAGAAGAATCGTGCAGATTTTGAGTGCATATTTTACCACACTAGCTGCTTATTACAGCCAAACTACTTTGGTTTTACTTTGGTCTTATAACTCATATGGTGAAAAGGTTTCAGATATTACCAGTGGCATGAATTTCAAAGTTTATGAGAGCAACACTTGTTAATTATATTCGCTCTCAGTGGCTTATTTCACAAACATTTTCAAAGCAGCATCTCATATAACATCAATGAAGAAAATGCTCAGTGGCTGCAGCACTGTAACTGAAGTTGGTGTTTGGAGCTGCGATCCGAAAAATTTGCAGAACTTTGGGAATTGAAACATTGGTTATTTATTTTCATTGTAAATGTTTCCGGTATGAATACTAACTGTAAGCATTTATTGATACATAAGTAGCACAACCGACTCGCGCTGGCAACCTTTTGCCAGCATCAAAGCCAATAATATATTGCATCTGCTTCACGTTGTTATATTACATTCAAAGTTATAGGAGTATAAAGAATTTTAGGGTTACCTGCAGCAAGTTTTTTCAAATAATCGAAAGCTTAATATTTCCTGTTTATTGTCACTACAATATCATTACCATTTGAAAATTCTACGATAAAACCGCTTAGTAAAGATATTGCAATTAAACACAAAACCAACAATAGCTGGCAACCCTATCGTGGCTTTTCAACAAAATTTGGCCTGAATAATGTCTATAATAGGTTCCATTAATAATATGAAATTCGTATTGATTTCATGACTGCACTGGAAGTTATAGGGCAAAAAGTTTTTTTTTTTTCTGAGCGAATTTTCAAAACCAAAGACACAAAAATTACCATAGCTGGCAGCACCAATCGAATTTTTCAACCAAATTTCTATCAAACAGAGTTTAGATTAAGGTTCACCTATTGTGTCAATTTCATGAAAATCTGCTAACTTATTCACATTTCATAGGGCAAAAAGCAGTTTTTTTTCTTTATAATTTTTCAAGATGGCACCTCTGGCACAAAGTTGCCCACAATTCAAAATCGCTTCTGTCACACCTGGTCCTACTTAAGCCCAATGTATTCTGTAAATTTCAGTTGTATCTGATTATTGGTTCGTGAGTTCCCGTGAACAGAAGTTTTTGATGCTAAAAATATAGGTTAACTGGGAGAGGGTTACCGTTCTTGTCCGACATGAAATTTCCATAGTTTTACTTTGAAAGTGTCGATTAAGCATAAAATTTGTATACAGATTTGTTTTATTGTAGAAACGGACATTTTTTACGATATTCGATGGTTTGAATGTTTTCACTTCCAAATTTTGATTTTTTCAAATTTAAGACACCAAAATTACCATAGCTGGCAGTTCCAACCGAATTCTTCAACCAAATTTCTACCAAACGTGGTATAAAGTAAGGTCCAGCTACTGTGTGAATTTCGTCAAAATCGAACGATTCAATCAGAATGAATAGGGCTAAAAGCAGTTATCTCTTTTAGTGATTTTTCAAGATGGCACCACTGGCACTTCTATCAGACCTGGTCCTATTTAAGACCAATACATTCTGCAAATTTCAACTAATTCTGCTCATCGGATCGTGACTTTCCGTGAACAGAAGTTTTTGATGCTAAAAATATAGGTAAATTGGGCAAGGGTTACCAGGCGTGCCCGTTATACCAAATGTTTTTTTTTCGATTAAGTAAACAAAGCACAAGATTTACTTGTGAATGGTTTTTTTTTGAAGAAACGGCATTTTTTCAAGAGAGACGATGATTGGCAGGTTTTCACTTTCAGTGCCCGCCCTAGCTACAGAGTTGCCACCACGCTCATTAAAAGCTACACAAATCTACAACTAAATAATATCAATATGTCCTGAAAATTTTGTAATGATTGAATAGCTCTGTCAAAAGCTATCGTAATTTAAAAATTTTCAAATTTTCCCGTTCTCTTTTTAGGCACCCAGCGCACACATAGGGTTAAAAAATTCCAAAGCATTATCCGTTTTACATGTAAAACACGTTCGAAATTTATTTCGTTAACTTCATTTATGCGAAAACTATTTGTGTACGGAATAATAGGTATATTAAAAATATCACTTAAATGGCCGCCGGCGCCAAAGAGTTAACAAAATAATTGACATTTAGTGTAACGTGGACCTATTCTGCATATACACCAATGTATCCTGAAAGTTTCAGCTCAATCGGATGGCGCGTTCCCGAGATTATCTCACTGAAATTTTTTGATGATATATATCCAGTCATACAAAAACGTATTCGTACAGCGGTTTCTTTCTATAATTTTATATTCATTTCAAAATATAAGGAATAATTATCAAAATAAAAACTTTCACAATTAAAAAATATCACATAAAATATAATACAGTCTTAATTGTAGTTTTAAAAAATTTGGAATTCGTTGGTTATAGTTGGATGATAAGCATAATACCGAGAGTCGTCTGAAAAATGGATACAAAAAACTATTCGTACACCTGGCATATGGATATTTTTATTTGGTAAACTTTTTATAAAATATCTGTATAGTTAACGTAATTAGTACTTCGTCAGATTGTCTTTGGATTGTGAAATTGCATTTAAGCGTCTTGGCATGGATTCAACTAAATTTCTTGTCAAATCTGCTGTGATTGAAAGCCAAGCCTTCACAATCTCTTCTTTTAAAGTGGTTCGTCGCCCCAAAGCGAGAAGACTGCGACGGTTATATTTTTAACTTTTGCACGCACGCACCAAACGATAATTTTGAAAAACAAAAAAAAATAGGCCAGCGTTACATATATAAATTTACAAGTTATATTTATATCACTTTCGTTCACTATTACCCTGACGGCGCCGCGTTACACAATAAACCAAATCCTATTTCAATTCACAAAACTTATCTTTCGTTAACTTATTCTTGCGTACTAATTATCTATTCTTGCGCCTTACACATACCTCGTAGCAGCTTCGCTTACAACCGCCACCTGCCGCTGCCTAGCCGCGCCTCGTTTTGCAGGTTCCTCCACCAAGAAATCGATGATAGTGATCGTCGCCGAAATCTCACCACAACTTATGGTTTCGATGGTAACCCCGTCTATCGCTATCTAGCTATCTCTGGTTGTAATACGCCGTCCGATGTTTGACGCACAGCCCGAGTAAAAATCTCTGCTGGCTACGAAGCTCGTTCGCCAAACTCCAATCCTCGGTTGTTTTTCTAGATTCACCAATGTAATACTCAGTCTCGTGATTGTGTTTCCTTATGCAGCATCTCAGTCTCACCCAGAAAAAGAAAAGATCGAAGTTTGTGTTAACTAATTTTTCGCAAGGCACCTCTGTAGCTCACCTCAGACTTGACCAGAAACAAGGAAGCGTCGTTCCCACATCAACCATCATGCCTCGGATGGTGTTCAATCTACCGCTTCAGCGGGATTTTCCTCTGACCCGTTCTTCCAGCCTTGTGCATTCTTCCATACGGGTGCATTGGTCACTCGTACTTGGGGATGACCTTTCACACTTGCTTTCGCTGCTCCGTCTTTTGGCTGACCGACCACAGCCTTTCGGTTCTTTCCAGTCGGCTGGAATTAACGATGTTCCCAACCGCTTGGCGGCGTTCCTGTCGCCGATCAGCAGTTCGTTCTGACGTTTCGCAAGAACCATAACAAACTTGACCAGGTGCGGAAGTCTTTTCGTGTGACTTTAGTATCGAATCAAAATAGATTATTGTGTGCAATCTCCAGAGACTCGGTTCGTTCATGGTCCGTGTGGTGTTGGCGACTAGTCGCGGGGGAGCAAGTATCTGCATTCGCTCCTTCATCCAGTTCACGGGTTGTCTCGTTTCTGGACCACGTCTTCGGCGTTCGTTTGACATGAATCGTCGGCGATGGCCTGGTCTGGCGAGGAGCAACTTCCTTCATCGACGGGGTTCAGCGCCTATCCTCATTTATTCATTTATTCATCATTTATTCATCTATTACTGTTCATCTATAACTATTTGTCTATAACTATTCATCTATACCTATATTTACATAGTTTTCTTTCCATTCGTATAATTCGCTTTCTTTATTTTATTTTTAGATATCCGTCCGCTGGCGTGACATCACCCCCTTCTCCAGAGAATTACCCGTAATTCTCATCCGATTTTCAGCCTTAGAAGGTGTTAGATAACGATGCGATCGCGATCCCCGCGCCCGATTGAATTGCAGTACCATTCCAGTTCTGACGTACGCGCCGATTTCATTCATAATTTCCGTTTGGTTGACTTGGGTTTTCGCGTAACTTCGAGTTTCTACTTGATCGTTGCCTGCCTTTGCTTATGTATATTTCTTATTTTTTACTAATGTTCGAAGAAGAACATTAGTATTAAAATCACTTTGGCCAAAAATTCATATTTATATATATATATATATATATATATATATATATATATATATATATATATATATATTTTTATATATATATATATATATATATATATATATATATATATATATATATATATATATATCATCAAAAAATTTCAGTGAAAAAATCTCAGGAACGCGCTATCCGATTGAGCTGAAATTTTCAGGACACATTGATGTATATGCAGAATAGTGCCAGGTCTCACAAAAAGTAAATAGTCTTTAACCCTTTGGCGCCGGCGGCCATTTTAGTGATTTTTTTAATATACCTATTATTCCGTACACAAATAATTTTTGCAAAATTAAAGTTGATGAAATAAATTTCGAACCTGTTTTACATGTGAATCAGATATCGTTTTGGAATTTTTTAACCCCATGTGTGCGCTGGGTGCCTAAAATGAGAACGGGAAAATTAGAAAATTTTTAAATTGCGATAACTTTTGACAGAGCTATTCTATGGTTACGAAATTTTGAGGGCATGTTTGTTTTATTTAGTTGTAGATTAGTGTACGTTTCAATGAGCGTGCTGGCAACTCTGTAGCTAGGGCAGGCACTGAAAGTGAAAACCTCCAAATCATCGTCTCTCTTGAAAAAATGTCGTTTCTTAAAAAAAAGCCATTCATATGTAAATTTTGTGCTTTGTTTACATAGGCAAAAAATAAAATTTGACATGGTATAACGGGCACGCCTGGTAGCCCTTGCCCAAGTTACTTATATTTTTAGCATCAAAAACTTCTGTTCACGGAAACTCACGATCCGATGAACAGAATTCATTGAAATTTGGAGAATGTATTGGTCTTAAATAGGACCAGGTCTGATAGAAGTGATTTTGAAATACGGGCGATTCTGTGCCAGTGGTGCCACCTTGAAAATCACTAAAAAAGATAACTGCTTTTATCCCTATAAATTCTGATTGAATCGTTCGATTTTGACGAAATTCACACCGTAGCTGCATCTTACTTCAAACCACGTTTGGTAGACATTTGGTTGAAGAATTCGGTTGGAACTGCCAGCTATGATAATTTTGGTGTCTTAAATTTGAAAAAAAAAATTTGGAAGTGAAAACATGAAAACATGCTTAATCTACACAGTCAAAGTAAAACTTTGGAAATTTCTTGTCGGACAAGAACGGTTACCCTTTCTCAGTTAACCTATATTTTTACCTTCAAAAACTTATGTTCACGGGAACTCACGAATCAATAATCAGATAGAATTGAAATTTACAGAATGCATTGGACTTAAGTAGGGCCAGGTCTGATAGAAGCGATTTTGAATTGTAGGCAACTCTGTTCCAGTTCACAGCAAATATTAAGCTTTCGATCATTTGAAAAAAGTCGCTGCAGGTAACCCTAAATTTCTTTATACTCCTGTAACTTCGAATGTAATTAAACAACGTGAAGCAGATTTGATATATTCTTGGCTTTGATACTGGCGAAAGGTTGCCAGCACGAGTCGGTTGTGCTACTTTTGTATCAATAAATGCTTACAGTTAGTATACATACCGGAAACATTTACAATGAAAATAAATAACCGATGTTACAATTCGCAAAGTTCTACAAATTTTTCGGATCGCAGCCCCAAACACCAACTTCAGGTACAGTGCTGCAGGCACTGAGCATTTTCTTCATTGATGTTATATTAAATGCTGCTTTCAAAATTATGTGAAATAAGCAACTGATAGCGAATATAATTAACCCGTGTTTTGCTCTCATAAACGTTGAAATTCATGCCAGTGGTAATATCTGAAACCTTCCACCATATGAGTTATAATGCATTCTTAAGACGAAAGTAAAACGTGGCATTTGAAACAGTTTGGCCATAATAAGCAGCACATGTGGTGGAATATGCACTCAAAACCTGCACGATTCTTCTACTGTTCTTCGAACATTAGTGTTTCTAGCGGTTCAGGTGCGCTAGAGTTTTTTTTATCTATATTTACTAGATTGAGGGTTTTCGCGACATTTTGAATTCCGGTCTCATTCCGTGCGGTTTCTTTCTACAAAATTCCTGCATTCGTACATAAACTCCCTGACTCTTCCTAAGCAAAGTCACAGACATATCCTGATATCTTCCACTCATCTCATCTACTGTCTTTTTAGGGAAAACTATCTTCGCTTGGAGACAACACGGGTAAAAGCAAGTAAAAGCAAAAAGCAGTCCCCCAACGAGTTTACCCGATTAGGATCAAAGCAATCGAGCACACGTAAAGGTAGAAACATCCCGGTATGTGTCTAAGGAGGAAAAAAAAACTTGAGGATACGCGCCTGCTGAGGTTGCGCTCCGGCGTCGCCGCTGCCTACCGGGTAATATTTTCTCTTTTTAGTCTAACCAATAACATTTCGTCATCTTTTAGCCCGAATGTAACAATCATTAGTCCGCGAACCCTCTTTCTCCTTTCCATCAAATTACTACCTTATTACACTACCCACCACCACATACTGAACCTAACCTAACAATTTATTCGCTACACCACCACCAAGAAAACTTACTACTAAACCGATACTAACTAAATTCCCAAAATCGACACCAACCTATGGTAACAGTTTGTTTGTGGCGACCTTTCGCCAACGATCTGACTATCCTATCTGCGTGGCAGGATTCCTCTGACCTAGAACTTCATAACCTAACGGATATTACTAATATGACGTGCTGATTGAAATAATTTCCCCACTCTTTATTCCGCTCCTCCTGGAGTTGTCTTCGAAATACCGCTTGAGATCTTTTGAATGCCACGTACCGGACTTCTTCCCCTTTTCGTCGATCAAATCATAGATCCCTGCTGACGTTCGTTTGGCTATCACGAAAGGTCCGACGAACGCCGGCGCCAGTTTGGCTGCGAAATTTTTGCTAGAATCTGACAGTACATAGTTCTTCCTCCACATGCGATAACCTTCGCGAAAGCTCTCAACTCACCGCCGAAGATCGTACCGTTTCTTACTGTCAGATGCTGCTTGCTTCATTCTCCGAACGACCTCCTCATGAATCCTTCCCAGAGCTTCTGCCTTTCGTGTCGGCGATAAGTCCCCGCTGTCGATGGTTGGGGGTTCCCATGATTCACGATATGTAACCATTTCTCTGCCCAAGTTCAGAAAATACGGCGAAAAACCGGTGACTTCATGTTTGTAAGTTCGCAACGCACATGCAATCTTCGCTAAACACTGGTCTCAGTTACAGTGGTTATCTGAAGCGTAGCACCGCAACATACACTTTATATCTTGATTGCGTCGCTCTGTGCGATTGGCCTGAAGGTGATACAGCGCAGTATAGCATATCTTCACCCCGTACTCCTCCATCCCTGTTTTGAATTTCAAGCCTCTAAACTGCACGCCATTATCGCCGATTAGAACCCTGGGTACCCCGTAAACTAGCAAAACATTTTCGTTCAGTAGACGGAAGATGGTTGGCGCCGCTGCTGATCGAACTGGGAAGATTACCGAGTACTTAGTTACGTAATCTAACACAGTGAGTATGTAGCAGTGACCCCGAGTAGATCGGGGTAACGGGCCGATCAGATCTACACAGATCATCTCCCAAGGAGATTTCGCTACCCCTGCCCTCGTTGCCATCGCCCCAATCGGTGCCTTTCACTCTACTTTATTCTTCTGACACACAATGCATCTCTTGACGTATTCCCGCACGTCAGCGCCCATTCAAGGCCAATAATACTTCTGAGCAACTGGAGCCACTGTCCGGTCCGACCCCATGTGCCCTGCCTTCGGATCGTCGTGACACCTGTGGAGAATGCTTACCCTCTCCGCCTTCGGAACGACTCGTTTCCAATCCGACTCAGCCCCCAAAAGCTCCTTTTTGCCTGGCTTCCGCTTCCACAGCGTACCATCGACTACTCTCCAACTTGGATAGCTGGTAGGATCCGCCTGAACCTTTTCCCGCATCATCGCATACCAATTCTCCCCGATCAACGGTGCAGCCAGACTATCCACGTTCACTACGGCTCGCGATAGAGCATCTGGGACTAAATGGTCCTCTCCCCTCCTGTGCACGACCTCAAAGTCATATTGTTGGAGACGTACGGCCCACCTTGCCAATCGACCGGAAGGGTCTCTTAGCTTGTTCAACCAAATCAACGAATGGTGATCTGTGATGACTATAAAATGCGTACCTTCGATATAGGGGCGTAATTTTTCAATCGACCAAATGACTCCGAGACATTCCTTTTCCATCGCCGAATACTTTCGTTCCTGCTTCGACAACGACCGACTCAGGTAGCAGACTACCTTCTCCCCCGTTGGGTGTGCCTGGCTTAGTACAGTTCCTATCCCTACGTCCAAGGCGTCTGTCTGTACCTTAAACGGAAGGTCAAAGTCAGGACAGGATAAGATTGGTGCTGATATTAGTTTGGCTTTGCACGAGCCAAGGGCTTCTTCACACTCGTCGGTCCAAGTGAATTTCCGGCTTTTCTTCAGGAGGTCACTTAGGGGAGCTATCATGGTGGCGTGATTGGGGATGCATTGCCTGTACCATGACACCATTCCGAGTAATTGACGAACTTGTTTCACTGAAGATGGACGAGGAAACTCTCTGATTGCTTTGACCTTCTCTGAATCCACTTGTAGACCCCTCTCGTCGATAATATAGCCCAGATATCGCAATTGGGCCCTGCAGAATTGACATTTCTCCTTTGCCACCCGTAGCCCCTCCTCTCTCAACCGGGTGAAAACATCTCGAAGTACCTCCACATGTCGCTCGAATGTGTCCGTAACGATGATTATATCATCCAAATATGTGAAGACGTATGTTTCAAGAGCGGGCCCGAGCACTGTGTCAATTAACCCTTGCCATGTGGCCCCTGAATTGTGCAGGCCGAAAGGCATTCTGAGGAAATGGAACAGCTCCCGCCCGGGTACGGTGAACGCCGTGTACTGCTGGGACTACTTTGCCATCGGCACCTGCCAATAGGCCGATTTCACATCCAGAGTGGACAGGTATTTCGCGTTCCGCAGTTTATCGAGAGTCGCAGCGGATATGCGTCTTTCTCCGATACCACGTTCACTTTACGAAAGTCGACGCAGAACCTGAACGAGTCGTCTTTCTTCCGCACAAGTAGAATCGGCGAGGACCATGCGCTTGCCGATGGCTCCACCACTCCCATCTTCAGCCTCTCGTCCAGCTCCCAGTTAATTTGCTTCTGCACTGCGGAGGACATGGGATAATATCTTTGTTTGATTGGGGATGACTTCGTATTGATGACATGATTCACAGACTTCGCGCAGCCCAGTCCATCCCCCATCAACCTGAACTGCTCCTCCAGGAGGTTCGTCAAAGTTCGAGCCTCCTCACTCGGCAAGCGAGCCCGACCCAGTAATGCCTTGGCTTCCACCACCTCCGCTGCGGCAAGAGACGTCCACTGCCGTCCCTTCATATCTAAAACGACTCCGAACCGCTGCCAGAAATCGACTCCTAAAATCAGCTCTTGAGGAACAGACAGAATCACCAGGACATCCAGATCATGTGTTCGACCATTCAACGTGAACTTCAATCGCACTGAACCTGCTACCCCATTCGCGAGTCGAACCTCCTCGATCCCCGTCCGATCTAGTTCGAGCCCCTTATCTGCCAGACGAGTCTACCCTTCCTCCCAAAAATGGTACGGCTCGCCCCCGATTCTAGAAGTCCCTCCATCCTAACATCCTCTACATTCACTCTTAAGTGCGGACGACTATCTATACTACTTTCCACTAGGGCGTAATCGATCGTTGGCTGATGTTTCCTCGTTTGCGGCCGCGATTTCGTGCTCACCTGGCCGCTTAGGGAGCACGTCGGCCGTTTCCCGATTCGCGCCGGTTGACCTGCGTCCCTGCCTCGTGACCCCTAGTACCGTTTCTACTCTGTCTATTCTTGCAGGACGGGTATGCGGACCGTAAAACTCCTAGGCGTCTGCATCCAAAGCAGCGTAAAGGTTCAGGACAATCTCTCAACAAGTGTCCTGCGCCTCTACGATTCCAACAGCGAACACTACTTGGCCCGACTACAGCAGCCAGCTGCGCATTACTTTCTACCCCCACGTATGCCAAGTCCGGTTCTAGGCATCGTCTCACCCGCGAGGTAGGAGGCACAAAAGCTGCCACAGACGCTCTTGTCGCATCCAAGGTACGACCCATCTTCACTAGTTCAGCAATGGATTTTACGGGGGTTAAGCACAATTGTTGCTGATAAAAGGTGCGATGTTTCTACGCAACACCTTCAGCTTTTCCTCATCCGAGCAACTCATTTTCAACCTGCTGAAGAGGCGCTCCATTGCAGCCACATAAACACCCATTGATTCGCTTTCCCCTTGGGTACGTTTGTGAATCTCGTCCCACAGGCGATCCTCGTAGTCGGATGGTAAGAATTCAGCCTTGAGCTCTTCCACCAACTCGTCCCAGCATCCGACTAGTCCCCAATAGGCCCGAAACTATATAAGCGCTCGGGAATCAAAAAAATCCACCGCCGCTCTAAAAAGCTGCGATTTAGTCAGCCCCCTTAACTGCCGCAATTCCTCCACCCGCTCGAGAAAAGCGTTCACTGAACCTGAGGAGTCCCCGCAAAATTTCAGGCCCCATTTAGCCACCTCCATCGGATTCGCCCCCTTCACCTGTTGTACTATGGAAGTCACTTGCGCTTCTCCGATTGGCTCCATATCATCTTCGCTAGGATCCTCACTTTTTTCCGCTAGGTTCCCCATCGCCAAGATGAGCCTATTTCGAAGCTTCACAGCGTCCTTCTGCTCCTGGGTCACGGAACGCACGTTCTTGAATCTGCGGAATCCGAACTCAATCCTGGTTCGTGCCTTTAGGTATTCCAGCGAAGCCTAATCGCCCGACACCCTGCCTACCAATTCTTCAGCTTCCAATACCTTCGCCGTGAGCTCCCTGTAGTCCGTCTCGTAGTCGAACGGGTATTCCGCCTCGACGTATGACGCATCCAACGCCGCCTCTGCCTTCAGTGTAGCCCTCAAGGTCTTCCTCATATTATCCACTGTTTCCGACGGGAAGCCGCGAATGGCGAGCTCGTAGGTGAACTCATCCTTGGTCAACCTATCAACAGGAATCTTCATTTCAAGACCAATAACTCTCTGCCGCTCTGCAACCGAAACGCCTCCAGCGAACTCTACCCAAACCGTGACCTACTCACAACAGATTATTCACCCAACACTGACACCAAGTGATGCTCTCACCGAACCTATAACCCCTAGAATATCAGCCCCGGTAACTTTCCGCCGCCCTATATCTGAGAATTTTGCCTCTTAAACTAAATTTTCACCCACACTTTCACGCGCTCACTTCAAAATAAATTCACTATTCACACATTCCATTCGCTCCCACCATAGTACCAGAATTCAAAATATTTAATATATATATATAAGAAATATAAACGAAAATATTCAATTTCGGCGGTATTATTTCCAAATTACTAATCTATGCAATATATATATATATATATATATATATATATATATATATATATATATATATATATATATATATATATATATATATTTATATATATATATACAGGTATATATACATATATCAAAATACGCTGAATTTCCAATATTTCCCAATTGTTAAAAGCCACATTAATCATACATTTGTATACTTATCATTTTATCCCATCATAACATTGCATGCCTAGACATATTACACGCAAGCATATTCATAGAACATTTTCCATGCACATTCGAACATGACACCATGAGTGCCTGCATTATTCTATTCTTATTAAACATGTTATCAAAAGTCACATGGCTCATGCTCACACATCTGCTGTGATATTACACCAATTGTCTCATGGTCAACCATGCCCGTTTCACGGTCAACCATGCACGTCTCATGGTCAATCTTGTGTCATAATGACACCATTAGATACAAGATAGGTTGTACAGACACAGCGATGTCTTTTCCCACAGAAATGTAAATTATGCATTTTTCGTGGGAACTAGAATAAGTGAGTAAATTTAAGTAAATAGAATTTAAGTGACTATGTAAGAAAAATTTTGGTATAAATTAAAGAACGCTCTAATAAACAATTCAATTCATTTTCGGACAACAAACCAGTTGTTTTATTCATTGGTGACCCCGAGCACGTCCAAGCCTAAAATTGATTCCTAGTATGAGGCTGCATTAGGGTGCTCAAAGAAGAGTTAACTTAGGAGTCCTTGCAGTTTTCTCGATTGTATCTACGCCTCCCTACGACGCTAAGAATCAGCAACAGGAACGTTGCCAGCGATTGTATCTGAGCCTTCCTACGACGCTGAGGATCAGCACCAGGAAGGTTGCCAACGTCTATATCTGCGTCTCACCACGACGAGGATCAACACCAGCAACTGCGCCTTCCTACGACGCTGAGGATCAGCACCAGGAAGGTTGCCAACGACTACATCTGCGTCTCACCACGACGAGGATCAGCACCAGCAACTGCGCCTTCCTACGACGCTGAGATGAAATGCAATGACACATGTGACAATCAAATGCATAAGTAAAGCCTGTTTTCGAATGCAATACATTTGACCGTCGCATGCAACATTGCACTCCCAATGCTTGTGGGTGTGTGAGGGTGCTATATGAGCAAGGCTGTTTCGCAACAATCGTGGGGACGACTCAGACCCTGAGATCTCACAGCCGGGCTACTATTGAAATAAAACATTTAGCAAATGAAATTAAATAAGATAACCGAAGCCATTAGTTCCGTATATCTTTGGAGTGGTAAACTCCAAGCAGCTTCCCACTAGAATCTTGCAATTCGTAAGTCACCTGTTCGATTTTTCGTTTCACGATCGCCGGAACAAATCGGGGGGCGAACTTAGCAGCGAAACGATCTATGGCATTGCTAACAGTGAAATTACGTACATAGACTTGCTGACCTTCGGAAAAATTGCGTGGCCTCGTTCGAAGATTATAGCGCTGAGCCCCCTTTTTGTAAGCCTCACTCAGTTTGTCTTTAACAAGGTCCTGCACTAGGCGTTATCTGTCGCAGCCAGAACGCAATTGCACCTCACCATCTTCAAAAGCTTGTAGACTCCTGAGGAGTGCGTATTCTGAGCCATGCTGAATAGGGTGATATCCGATCATGAGGAAGTGAGGCGAAAAACCAGTAGAATCATGAACTACCTTTCGAAAAGCAGAACACGATTCCGGGAGCCTTTCGTCCCACTTGCCATGATCGGAACCTATATAGGCTCTAATTGCGTTCAGCGTTGACACATTAGTTCGCTCCGAAGCATTTGCCTGTGGTGAGTACAGTGGCGTGAAACAATGCTGCACGCCATATTTATCCAACAGCTGAGCAAATGCTTTGGAAGCAAACTGGACCCCATTGTCTGAATGAAGCCATTCGGGCACTCTGAAGGTCAGAAAGATCCCACGCTCAAGAAAACGCACAATCGCCTCGCCTGTAGCCTTCACCATAGGCCTGAGACACACAAACTTTGTATAATGGTCCAGGACCACAAACAATTGGGTATTCCCAGATTTAGAGCGAGGATATGGGCCCATGAAATCCACAAATAGTCGCTGCATCGGTCGCTCGGACTCTCTGGGGGATCCCAAAGGCGGTCTCAATGAAGAATTCGGAGGCTTAATCTGCTTGCAAACCACGCATTCTTAAACATGCTGTGTAACATCTTGCCTCAATCGAGGCCAATAGTAGTATCTTCGCAGCAGCTCAATAGTTTTCCGAATTCCACAATGCGACCCACGGGGATCATCGTGAGCTCGTTCGATGAGCGACTTCTGCTGACCATCAGGAACCCATAACTTGACCCGGGGAATATCCTAAATCGGCGCTTGGCTGGTGCTCATGGTTATGTAAATACGACCATTAGAGACATGCAAATTTTGGAACAGATGAGGCTGCTTCAAAATTTGCCCCCTCAAATGCTCGTAAGAAGGCTCCTGAAATGCCGATTCCGGAATGACTGCACCCAAATGCTTGTGCTCCGGGAGACAACCCCCAATCGCGGCTACCTGAGCATCCGAAAAGCAGACCCTTGACAGGGCGTCTGGAACGACGTTGAGGTTACCTTTTCGATGCTCAATTTTGAAATCGTACCCCTGTAGCTTCAGGCTCCAGCGAGCCAATCGTTTAGACAGATCCTGCTGTTGCATCAGCCATTTTAGGCTGGCATGATCTGTGATGATAGTGAAGGGCAGCCCCTCGACGTACGCTCTGAACCTCTTAACACTTTGCACCGCAGCTAAGCATTCCAATTCGGTGACACTGTAGTTGTGTTGCGCCGCGTTAAGTTTCAGGGACATATACGCGATGGGATGCTCTCCACCATCATCATCCTTCTGGAACAAGACACTTCCAATACCCAATGTACGCCCAATATACTAGCGTCACATTGAATATAAAAGTGCCTTGTAAAATCTGGATTGGCTAACACTGGAGCGGAAACCAACAGTTTCTTGACTTCATTGAAGGCATTGTTAGCAGCCAAAGACCAGTTGAAAGAACGCTTGCCTTTTAGCAGATCCGTGACTGGAGCAGTGACTGAAGCAAAATTTGGGATAAAACGTCTGTACCATCCCGCCATTCCCATGAATCGTCTCACGTCTTTTACCGTTCGGGGCTCTGGATATGTCAGAATACCTGACACCTTCTCCAGGTCGGTTCGTAAAATTCCATCACTAACCACAAAGCCAAGGTACTTGATCTCATTTTGGACAAACTTGCTTTTTTCAACATTGATGATCAAGTTGGCGTCTCTGAGCCGTCTCGCAACAGTGCTCAAGAGCTCCAAATGCTCATCAAATGTTGAGCTTGTAACGAGCAAGTCATCCAAGTAAACAAACACCTTGTCCTGCAGCTCGTGTGGTATTACTTTGTGCATTAACCGACACATAGTCTGCGGAGCGTTGCACAGACCGAACGGCATAGCCGTGAAACGATACAAAGGTCTGCCAGGGACGGTAAAGGCAGTTTTATCACGTGATGCTTCGTCTAATGGAATTTGCCAGAAAGCGTCTTTCAGATCCAAACTAGTGATGAATCGGGTGTCTTGTAGGCGTGCCAACAGTCCCTCAATGAGAGGTAACGGGTATGCATCTTTTAAGGTGACCTCGTTCAGACGTCGAGCATCAAGGCATAGACGAACCTTGCCAGGCTTCCTCACCAAGGTGACGGGGGAACTCCACGCGCTGTGGTTTTCCTCTATTACACCCAGTGACAACATACGATCAAGTTCGTCATACATCAGTTTCTGTATAACCGGTGACATGGCATAGTGTCGTTGTTTAATGGGCTGAGCGGAACCCGTGTCGATCTTATGTGACACGAGTTTGGTTTTGCCCAGGCCCTCCTTGTTATATGAAAGAAACTGATGTATGACAAGGTCGAGTCGTTGCTGCTCCTGAGGGGTCAATAGGTGAAAACCAGGGCACGCAGGCTCTGTAAGGGCCTCGACCGAGTGACATTGCGTCGGAGCGATTTTGAAAAGGTTGACGGAACGACCAAAAACCGCATCCATTTACTCTGGTCGTTAAATCGCACCAGGGTGCCAACATATCCCACCAATGGACTCTTTTGACCCGAAGCTGTCTGGACGTGGGTCTGCATAGTATGCATATACAGGCCCAAGTCTGAGAGCAGATCCAAAGAACCAGCGCCGAGTATGCTGACACTAGCCCCACTGTCGAGTAACCCCGTTAACTTTCGTCCCTTGATGATGATCTCAGCGAAAGGGCGGTTATCACCATTAATGGTGACAATCGACTCAACGCTGGCGCGTTTTAAAAATCTCCTTGCAGCGAAGTACCTCCAAGATCGATGAAAGCGCTTGGATGAGGACAACCCCAAACAAACAGGTCGAAATGACTTGGGACATGTAGGCTCATCATACGAGTCGGTGACTGCAAAGTCTTGCGTGTCATAAGAATTAACTTGGGTGCTGGAGGTATGAGTGTGTGGTGATGTATAGATAAATTGCGAAGAAATATGACCGAGACGTGAAGTATCCTGTCAGGATACACGTTACAACTCCGGATCTACATTTGTTGCTGCATCCACCTTCCCATGACGATTACCATATCTAGGGATGACAGTCTGATTCTTCCCTCCCGCAGTATCTCTTCCTACCACATAGGGTCGACATCTAGAACACTGTGGTTTCAGCACTCCTTCGGTGCCACACCCAAAGCAAAAGGTCCTTTTGATGGGGACCGAACAGTCGAGAAAAGAGTGTCCCAAGTCTTTGCAATTCCAGCAAATGCAGAATTGTCCACGGTGATTGTCAGCTTGCCGATCCAGACCAAATCGTTTCGGCATGACTTCATGCACCTGGTTTGAAGTCTCGGTTTGATCGAAATTAGGCTCATTCGTTTCCCCATAATTAACGGCACTACGGGTCCGTTCTTCGAAGTGTACTGGTGGCAGGTGACGTCGGGGTTCTGGACGCCCCGCGATCTCGTCATCTAAGTATACTTCGTTAACCCCATATGGACGACGAGTCGCTCGACGTTCAGTTTCCAATTCACGCCACACAGACTCAATGCGATTGCATTTCCTGACAAGCTCACGAGTCGTCGCGAAATCAAAACCTGCTAGATGCTCCTGAAGACGAGTATTCATGTTTCTAAATAGAATACACTGGAGATCCACGTCCAGTAAAGGCACCTGCAACTGCAAAGCCAAAGATTCAATTGATTCATAGAATTCAATGAATTTCTCATTCGGCCTTTGCTTGCGAGCATCTATTGCTCGACGTATATCAACGTCCGTGCGATGCGGGGCAAAACGTTCCAGAAACTCAGTTTTTAATTGCTGCCACGTGAGACTGCCGGAGAGATCTCGCACTTGCCAATAGCAATTGACAGCCATACCTCTTAAGAGTAGATGTAGATCTCTGACCAAATCCTGCCCTGACACTCCGTAATCGCTAGCCATAGTGGATATGCGAAATATAAACTGCCGTGCATCCATGTCCTTGGAAACTCCATCGAACATCAATCCCCATTTAGTGATAGGAACCAATGCTCGCGGGTGTTCATGCTTCGAACGGTATCTCGAAAAGTAACCCGTGGTTCAGCAGCATTCGGACCCATGGTAAGCGTGGACGATAGATGTTCGTTATTAATACGAATAGGCTCCGAAGCAGTAATGGGTGGCACAACTGTATGTCCGGGACCAACTTTTGGTGGAGTACTGGAAGTTGAAAGACTGAGGCGCCCTAGTTCTCGATCAATGCGAGAATAACTGGGGTCCCAACTCGCCGTTCTGCGACGCATTTCGAAACAATTCTTTCGAGTAGTAAAATTTTTCAATATCAAATTCAAAAACTAGGCACAACAAATAACCAAAAATATTCTCAAAATAATTCACCCAAAATCCGAAACCCCTGCAGTTTTCCCCTCTCAAAACTAAAATAAACCCGAAAAATTAAACAACCAGTGAAAAAGAAATATATTTCCCCCTCCCTCTAAAGCAATCTCGTGACGATATAAAGCAAAGCAATAATTCTTGTACAGAAGGAGAAACGAAATTTCGTAAGAAAAATAAACTAAAATTATTAAAGCGATTAAATATTTTCCCGCTCCGATAAGTACTAAGTAACTGGTTTGTTATAATTAATAGTACTCCTTAGATTTCCAACACTTCCAAATTGAAAATAAACGCAAATCATAAAAAAATAATGATTCCTACATTTCCTCTTCCTGTAGGGATGTTTGTGAAGGAAAGGAAAAGGTAATAAAATTTGAACACATAATGAGAAAATGGGAATTCAGGAAATAGTAAACAAATGTCAACAAGTTGAACTTCCCAGCTGAGTCAAGAAAATTCGATGACCCTATTTCGTGAACTGCTCACAAGGTTACAATCATGTAAACCTACACCGTCATACCGGTGGACTCAGTCACGATCTAGTATCATCAAACTTCCCTGCAAGAAACAAAAGGCTCCAGGCGCTGAAAAGAAATCAAAACTGCTCGCCTCCAGGCCAAGCGACTTCACAACCGAAGGATATTTCAGCGGCTTTCAACTCGAGTGGTTCCTTTTGCTTCGCCTCACGCTGAAAGTCAGTATAAAAGTGAAAAGAGGCGTCCGTCTGTCAAACACTGGACAACACACAATAGCACGAGAACGGGCGCCAATGTTGCACTGACGACCGCTCGACCGGAATGAAATAAAGGAAAAATAAACATTTGAAATAGAAAAAGAGAAAAAAAAAGTATTAGTTTAAATGAAATCCAACATGAATAATCTGATTAAGTTGCCAACTATGGCCAAAGAAAAAAAAAAATATGGCTGAGGCAATCAAGTGCTCCCGGGAACAAATATCACCCCAGCCCATCAGATTAATCATGCGGAAGAAATGAAATCAAGAACCAAACTTAATAAGAAAAAAAACATACAAAATTTACTAAAAAAAATTCTGAAGAAAACCAAAAATTAAATTACCAAATCAAAACCTACGTACATATGCCTACTATTTTTGGGCGCCATTTGTTGCGAAACCCGAAGGCAGCCGAGCCGCCGTCAGTGCAACATTTTAAATTAAGGTCAGATTCGGTTCTGTCCCGCGTGCCAAACCTGCCAGCTAGCTCAGTCCGGCGTGAGTTTTCGGGACGAACCTGACCGTGCTATGGCACAAAAACAATACAACATTTAACACACCGTACAACACACAGGAGAAGGAAGTGGAACTGTAGGAATCATTAACGATACTAAATTATTTCCGATTCATTGTATTTATTTTATTCATCAAAGTTAACAAAGAAAAAGAAATAAAAAGGAAATTATGTCTAATAAAACTTCAATCAAAATTTAAACATTCAAAATGAAAAGAATATTTCATTTACTATCAAAAGTATAAATTCATAAGGCAAGAAATAATAATGCAAAAAAAAATGTATGTCATAATCTGAGTGAATAAAGTTTGGACCCAACCCCGGCCGGAATCAGTTTACACACATCATAACAAGCGATTCTGTTCCTATGTAATTAACGTGCAAATGAATATCACGAAATTGGAGTACCGAGTAATATGTATGTAAAAATATAGGTAACAAAAATGTATCTGCACACACACACCAAAAATGATGAATATATTATTGAAATTATCTTTTCATTATCATTAAAGTATATTCTCAATTTGTGATTTAGGTAAGCACAAAAAAATTAACTAGATCTTATTTTTCAACTTTGCTTATTCGATTCGCATTTTCTACCAGGTACTTATCTGGACTCCTCGCGAGCTGATCCGTTCTCCTTCATACACCATCCCACGTTAAGTATTTCCGCTTCCCAGCATTTATTCTTCATCCAAGAATAAGAAAATCATCAAATCCAATTGGAGAAATTCCGATTAATTTTTAATTGTGCACGTTCAAATCCAAAACCTCGTAAATTATTGACCAATTTTCAATTTTATGTCTTTTGTAAATTTATTCACCAATTTTCAATTTTCAATTCCCAATTCAATTGTGAATTCGAATCTGCTTCAGTTCCAAAAATTAACTTTTCCTTTTTTTTTTCACTCAAAAAAATTTTCCCGTCCCGCCAAGTTCACCGTTCAATGCTTGCTTTTCGTTTTTCTTTGTTTCACAAATCTCACAACCACAGTCGTTTTTCGGAAAAATCAAATAAAAATCGCACTATCAGATATCTATAGGAATTCAATGCATAAAAATTCCTCCTTTTCACTTTTCAGGGTAATTCATTAAGTCCACTTCAAAAATAATCCATCACACCATACAGCCCACAAGTTTTTCTTCAAAAAAAACGTTTTTTTCCAAAAATCATCTTTTTCACCCAATTGCCAAATTCGAACTCCCAACCTCGACTCCACCAGCAATCCAGCTCCCGTTGCCGCCACTTTCCGTTGTTTTTCGTTCCTCAGCTCTGCGGCAATTCCTCTGCACAACCAGCACAAAACATCTCCCGTTTTCGCTGGCCTGATAACACAGCTGATGCAAGTATCATCGCAAATCAGCTGCGCTCAGGTCAGCGAACCCGATGAAATGCAATGACACATGCGACAATCAAATGCATAAGCAAAGCCTGTTTTCGAATGCAATGCAATACATTTGACCGTCGCATGCAGCATTGCACTCCCAATGCTTGTGGGTGTGTGTGGGTGCTATGTGAGCGAGGCTGTTTCGCAACAATCGTGGGGACGACTCAGACCCTGAGATCTCACAGCCGGGCTACTATTGAAATAAAACATTTAGCAAATGAAATTAAATAAGATAACCGAAGCCATTAGTTCCGTATATCTTTGGAGTGGTAAACTCCAAGCAGCTTCCCACTAGAATCTTGCAATTCGTAAGTCACCTAACCGATTTTTCGTTTCACGATCGCCGGAACAAATCGGGGGGCGAACTTAGCAGCGAAACGATCTATGGCATTGCTAACAGTGAAATTACGTACATAGACTTGCTGACCTTCGGAAAAATTGCGTGGCCTCGTTCGAAGATTATAGCGCTGAGCCCCCTTTTTGTAAGCCTCACTCAGTTTGTCTTTAACAAGGTCCTGCACTAGGCGTTATCTGTCGCAGCCAGAACGCAATTGCACCTCACCATCTTCAAAAGCTTGTAGACTTCTGAGGAGTGCGTATTCTGAGCCATGCTGAATAGGGTGATATCCGAACATGAGGAAGTGAGGCGAAAAACCAGTAGAATCATGAACTACCTTTTGAAAAGCAGAACACGATTCCGGGAGCCTTTCGTCCCACTTGCCATGATCGGAACCTATATAGGCTCTAATTGCGTTCAGCGTTGACACATTAGTTCGCTCCGAAGCATTTGCCTGTGGTGAGTACAGTGGTGTGAAACAATGCTGCACGCCATATTTATCCAACAGCTGAGCAAATGCTTTGGAAGCAAACTGGACCCCATTGTCTGAATGAAGCCATTCGGGCACTCCGAAGGTCAGAAAGATCTCACGCTCAAGAAAACGCACAATCGCCTCGCCTGTAGCCTTCACCATAGGCCTGAGACACACAAACTTTGTATAATGGTCCAGGACCACAAACAATTGGGTATTCCCAGATTTAGAGCGAGGATATGGGCCCATGAAATCCACAAAAAGTCGCTGCATCGGTCGCTCGGACTCTCTGGGGGATCCCAAAGGCGGTCTCAATGAAGAATTCGGAGGCTTGATCTGCTTGCAAACCACGCATTCTTAAACATGCTGTGTAACATCTTGCCTCAATCGAGGCCAATAGTAGTATCTTTGCAGCAGCTCAATAGTTTTCCGAATTCCACAATGCGACCCACGGGGATCATCGTGAGCTCGTTCGATGAGCGACTTCTGCTGACCATCAGGAACCCATAACTTGACCCGGGGAATATCCGAAATCGGCGCTTGGCTGGTGCTCATGGTTATGTAAATACGACCATTAGAGACATGCAAATTTTGGAACAGATGAGGCTGCTTCAAAATTTGCCCCCTCAAATGCTCGTAAGAAGGCTCCTGAAATGCCGATTCCGGAATGACTGCACCCAAATGCTTGTGCTCCGGGAGACAACCCCCAATCGCGGCTACCTGAGCATCCGAAAAGCAGACCCTTGACAGGGCGTCTGGAACGACGTTGAGGTTACCTTTTCGATGCTCAATTTTGAAATCGTACCCCTGTAGCTTCAGGCTCCAGCGAGCCAATCGTTTAGACAGATCCTGCTGTTGCATCAGCCATTTTAGGCTGGCATGATCTGTGATGATAGTGAAGGGCAGCCCCTCGACGTACGCTCTGAACCTCTTAACACTTTGCACCGCAGCTAAGCATTCCAATTCGGTGACACTGTAGTTGCGTTGCGCCGCGTTAAGTTTCAGGGACATATACGCGATGGGATGCTCTCCACCATCATCATCCTTCTGGAACAAGACACTTCCAATACCCAATGTACGCCCAATATACTAGCGTCACATTGAATATAAAAGTGCCTTGTAAAATCTGGATTGGCTAACACTGGAGCGGAAACCAACAGTTTCTTGACTTCATTGAAGGCATTGTTAGCAGCCAAAGACCAGTTGAAAGAACGCTTGCCTTTTAGCAGATCCGTGACTGGAGCAGTGACTGAAGCAAAATTTGGGATAAAACGTCTGTACCATCCCACCATTCCCATGAATCGTCTCACGTCTTTTACCGTTCGGGGCTCTGGATATGTCAGAATACCTGACACCTTCTCCAGGTCGGTTCGTAAAATTCCATCACTAACCACAAAGCCAAGGTACTTGATCTCCTTTTGGACAAACTTGCTTTTTTCAACATTGATGGTCAAGTTGGCGTCTCTGAGCCGTCTCGCAACAGTGCTCAAGAGCTCCAAATGCTCATCAAATGTTGAGCTTGTAACGAGCAAGTCATCCAAGTAAACAAACACCTTGTCCTGCAGCTCGTGTGGTATTACTTTGTGCATTAACCGACACATAGTCTGCGGAGCGTTGCACAGACCGAACGGCATAGCCGTGAAACGATACAAAGGTCTGCCAGGGACGGTAAAGGCAGTTTTATCACGTGATGCTTCGTCTAATGGAATTTGCCAGAAAGCGTCTTTCAGATCCAAACTAGTGATGAATCGGGTGTCTTGTAGGCGTGCCAACAGTCCCTCAATGAGAGGTAACGGGTATGCATCTTTTAAGGTGACCTCGTTCAGACGTCGAGCATCAAGGTATAGACGAACCTTGCCAGGCTTCCTCACCAAGGTGACGGGGGAACTCTACGCGCTATGGCTTTCCTCTATTACACCCAGTGACAACATACGATCAAGTTCGTCATACATCAGTTTCTGTATAACCGGTGACATGGCATAGTGTCGTTGTTTAATGGGCTGAGCGGAACCCGTGTCGATCTTATGTAACACGAGTTTGGTTTTGCCCAGGCCCTCCTTGTTATATGAAGGAAACTGATGTATGACAAGGTCGAGTCGTTGCTGCTCCTGAGGGGTCAATAGGTGAAAACCAGGGCACGCAGGCTCTGTAAGGGCCTCGACCGAGTGACATTGCGTCGGAGCGATTTTGAAAAGGTCCCAAAAGTCCATACCCAGATAGACAGGGTGGGTTAGAGACGGAACGACCAAAAACCGCATCCATTTACTCTGGTCGTTAAATCGCACAAGGGTGCCAACATATTCCACCACTGGACTCTTTTGACCCGAAGCTGTCTGGACGTGGGTCCGCATAGTATGCATATACAGGCCCAAGTCTGAGAGCAGATCCAAAGAACCAGCGCCGAGTATGCTGACACTAGCCCCACTGTCGAGTAACCCCGTTAACTTTCGTCCCTTGCTGATGATCTCCGCGAAAGGGCGGTTATCACCATTAATGGTGACAATCGACTCAACGCTGGCGCGTTTTAAAAATCTCCTTGCAGCGAAGTACCTCCAAGATCGATGAAAGCGCTTGGACGAGGACAACCCCAAACAAACAGGTCGAAATGACTTGGGACATGTAGGCTCATCATACGAGTCGGTGACTGCAAAGTCTTGCGTGTCATAAGAATTAACTTGGGTGCTGGAGGTATGAATGTGTGGTGATGTATAGATAAATTGCGAAGAAATATGACCGAGACGTGAAGTATCCTGTCAGGATACACGTTACAACTTCGGATCTACATTTGTTGCTGCATCCACCTTCCCATGACGATTACCATATCTAGGGATGACAGTCTGATTCTTCCCTCCCGCAGTATCTCTTCCTACCACATAGGGTCGACATCTAGAACACTGCGGTTTCAGCACTCCTTCGGTGCCACACCCAAAGTAAAAGGTCCTTTTGATGGGGACCGAACAGTCGAGAAAAGAGTGTCCCAAGTCTTTGTAATTCCAGCAAATGCAGAATTGTCCACGGTGATTGTCAGCTTGCCGATCCAGACCAAATCGTTTCGGCATGACTTCATGCACCTGGTTTGAAGTCTCGGTTTGATCGAAACTAGGCTCATTCGTTTCCCCATAATTAACGGCACTACGGGTCCGTTCTTCGAAGTGTACTGGTGGCAGGTGACGTCGGGGTTCTGGACGCCCCGCGATCTCGTCATCTAAGTATACTTCGTTAACCCCATATGGACGACGAGTCGCTCGACGTTCAGTTTCCAATTCACGCCACACAGACTCAATGCGATTGCATTTCCTGACAAGCTCACGAGTCGTCGCGAAATCAAAACCTGCTAGATGCTCCTTAAGGCGAGTATTCATGTTTCTAAATAGAATACACTGGAGATCCACGTCCAGTAAAGGCACCTGCAACTGCAAAGCCAAAGATTCAATTGATTCATAGAATTCAATGAATTTCTCATTCGGCCTTTGCTTGCGAGCATCTATTGCTCGACGTATATCAACGTCCGTGCGATGCGGGGCAAAACGTTCCAGAAACTCAGTTTTTAATTGCTGCCATGTGAGACTGCCGTAGAGATCTCGCACTTGCCAATAGCAATTGACAGCCATACCTCTTAAGAGTAGATGTAGATCTCTGACCAAATCCTGCCCTGACACTCCGTAATCGCTAGCCATAGTGGATATGCGAAATATAAACTGCCGTGCATCCATGTCCTTGGAAACTCCATCGAACATCAATCCCCATTTAGTGATAGGAACCAATGCTCGCGGGTGTTCCATGCTTCGAATGGTATCTCGAAAAGTAACCCGTGGTTCAGCAGCATTCGGGCCCATGGTAAGCGTGGACGCTAGATGTTCGTTATTAATACGAATAGGCTCCGAAGCAGTAATGGGTGGCACAACTGTATGTCCGGGACCAACTTTTGGTGGAGTACTGGAAGTCGAAAGACTGAGGCGCCCTAGTTCTCGATCAATGCGAGAATAACTGGGGTCCCAACTCGCCGTTCTGCGACGCATTTCGAAACAATTCTTTCGAGTAGTAAAATTTTTCAATATCAAATTCAAAAACTAGGCACAACAAATAACCAAAAATATTCTCAAAATAATTCACCCAAAATCCGAAACCCCTGCAGTTTTCCCCTCTCAAAACTAAAATAAACCCGAAAAATTAAACAACCAGCGAAAAAGAAATATATTTCCCCCTCCCTCTAAAGCAACCTCGTGACGGTATAAAGCAAAGCAATAATTCTTGTACAGAAGGAGAAACGAAATTTCGTAAGAAAAATAAACTAAAATTATTAAAGCGATTAAATATTTTCCCGCTCCGATAAGTACTAAGTAACTGGTTTGTTATAATTAATAGTACTCCTTAGATTTCCAACACTTCCAAATTGAAAATAAACGCAAATCATAAAAAATAATGATTCCTACATTTCCTCTTCCTGTAGGGATGTTTGTGAAGGAAAGGAAAAGGTAATAAAATTTGAACACATAATGAGAAAATGGGAATTCAGGAAATAGTAAACAAATGTCAACAAGTTGAACTTCCCAGCTGAGTCAAGAAAATTCGATGACCCTATTTCGTGAACTGCTCACAAGGTTACAATCATGTAAACCTACACCGTCAAACCGGTGGACTCAGTCACGATCTAGTATCATCGAACTTCCCTGCAAGAAACAAAAGGCTCGAGGCGCTGAAAAGAAATCAAAACTGCTCGCCTCCAGGCCAAGCGACTTCACAACCGAAGGATATTTCAGCGGCTTTCAACTCGAGTGGTTCCTTTTGCTTCGCCTCACGCTGAAAGTCAGTATAAAAGTGAAAAGAGGCGTCCCTCTGTCAAACACTGGACAACACACAATAGCACGAGAACGGGCGCCAATGTTGCACTGACGACCGCTCGACCGGAATGAAAGAAAGGAAAAATAAACATTTAAAATAGAAAAAGAGAAAAAAAAAGTATTAGTTTAAATGAAATCCAACATTAATAATCTGATTAAGTTGCCAACTATGGCCAAAGAAAAAAAAAAATATGGCTGAGGCAATCAAGTGCTCCCAGGAACAAATATCACCCCAGCCCATCAGATTAATCATGCGGAGCAAGAAATGAAATCAAGAACCAAACTTAATAAGAAAAAAAACATACAAAATTTACTAAAAAAAATTCTGAAGAAATCCAAAAATTAAATTACCAAATCAAAACCTACGTACATATGCCTACTATTTTTGGGCGCCATTTGTTGCGAAACCCGAAGGCAGCCGAGCCGCCGTCAGTGCAACATTTTAAATTAAGGTCAGATTCGGTTCTGTCCCGCGTGCCAAACCTGCCAGCTAGCTCAGTCCGGCGTGGGTTTTCGGGACGAACCTGACCTTCGTGCTATGGCACAAAAACAATACAACATTTAACACACCGTACAACACACAGGAGAAGGAAGTGGAACTGTAGGAATCATTAACGATACTAAATTATTTCCGATTCATTGTATTTATTTTATTCATCAAAGTTAACAAAGAAAAAGAAAAAACACTAATGTTCGAAGAACAGTAGAAGAACCGTGCAGGTTTTGAGTGCATAATCCACCACATGAGCTGCTTATTACGGCCAAACTGTTTCAAACGCCACGTTCTACTTTGGTCTCAAGAATGCATTATAACTCATATGGTGGAAGGTTTCAGATATTACCACTGGCATGAATTTCAACGTTTATGAGAGCAAAACACGGGTTAATTATATTCGTTATCAGTTGCTTATTTCACAAAATTTCGAAAGCAGCATCTCATATAACATCAATGAAGAAAATGCTCAGTGCCTGCAGCACTGTAACTGAAGTTGGTGTTTGGGGCTGCGATCCGAAAAATTTGCAGAACTTTGGGAATTGAAACATCGGTTATTTATTTTCATTGTAAATGTTTCCGGTATGAATACTAACTGTAAGCATTTCTTGATACAAAAGTAGCACAACCGACTCGTGCTGGCAACCTTTCGCCAGTATCAAAGCCAAAAATATATCACATCTGCTTCACGTTGTTATATTACATTCGAAGTTATAGGAGTATAAAGATATTTAGGATTACCTGCAGCGAGTTTTTTCAAATAATGGAAAACTTAATATTTCCTGTTTATTGTCACTACAATATCATTACCAATTGAAAATTCTACGATAAAACCGCTTAATAAAGATATTGCAAACAAACACAAAACCAACAATAGCTGGCAACCCTATCGTAGCTTTTCAACCAAATTTGGCCTGAATAATGTTTATAGTATGTTACATTAATTGTATGAAATTCGTATTGCTTTCATGACTGCACTGGAAGTTATAGGGCAAAAAGTTTTATTTTCCTGAGCGAATTTTCAAATCCAAAGACACAAAAATTACCATAGCTGGCAGCACCAATCGAATTTTTCAACCAAATTTCTATCAAACAGGGTTTAAAGTAAGGTTCAGCTACTGTGTCAATTTCATGAAAATCTGATAACTTATTCACATTTCATAGGGCAAAAAGCAGTTTTTTTTCTTTGTAATTTTTCAAGATGGCACCACTGGCACAGAGTTGCCCACAATTCAAAATCGCTTCTATCAGACCTGGTCCTACTTAAGTCCAATGCATTCTGTAAATTTCAATGGTATCTGATTATTGATTCGTGAGTTCCCGTGAACAGAAGTTTTTGATGCTAAAAATATAGGTTGACTGGGAAAGGGTTACCGTTCTTGTCCGACATGAAATTTCCAAAGTTTCACTTTGAACGTGTAGATAAAGCATAAGATTTGTATACAGATTGGTTTTATTGTAAGAAACGGACAGTTTTTGGAAATTCGATGGTTTAATGTTTTCACTTCCATATTTTTATTTTTTCAAATTTAAGACACCAAAATTATCATAGCTGGCAGCTTGAACCGAATTTTTCGACCAAATTTCTACCAAACATGGTATTAAATAAGGTTCAGCTACTGTGTAAATTTCGTCAAAATCGAACGATTCAATCAGAATTTATAGGGCTAAAAGCAGTTATCTCTTTTAGTGATTTTTCAAGATGGCACCACTGGCACAGAATCACCCGCATTTCAAAATCACTTCTATCAGACCTGGTCCTATATAGGACCAATACATTCTGCAAATTTCAATAAATTCTGCTCATTGGATCGTGAGTTTCCGTGAACAGAAGTTTTTGATGCTAAAAATATAGGTAAATTGGGCAAGGGTTACCAGGCGTGCCCGTTATACCATATCAAATTTTTTTTTTTGTTTATGTAAACAAAGCACAAGATTTACATATGAGTGGCTTTTTTTTGAAGAAGCGGCAGTTTTTCAAGAGAGACGATGATTTGAAGGTTTTCACTTTCAGTGCCTGCTCTAGCTACAGGGTTGCCAGCACGCTTATCAAAAGCTACACAAATCTACAACTAAATAATACCAATATGTCCTAAAAATTTCGTAATGATTGAATAATTCTGTCAAAAGTTATCGCACTTTAAAAATGTTCAAGTTTTCCCGTTCTGTTTTTAGGCACCCAGCGCACACATGGGGTTAAAAAATTCCAAAACATTATCCGATTCACATGTAAAACACGTTCAAAATTTATTTCGTCAACTTAATTTTTGCAAAACTTATTTGTGTACGGAATAATAGGTATATTAAAAATATCACTAAAATGGCCGCCGGCGCCAAAGGGTTAAAGATTATTAACTTTTTGTGAGACCTGGCACTATTCTGCATATACACCAATGTGTCCTGAAAATTTCAGCTCAATCGGATGGCGCGTTCCTGAGATTTTTTCACTGAAATTTTTTGATGATATATATATATATATATATAGAAATATGAATTTTTGGCCAAAGTGATTTTAATACTAATGTTCTTCTTCGAACATTAGTAAAAAAGGAAATTATGTCTAATAAAACTTCAATGAAAATTTAAACATTCAAAATGAAAAGAATATTTCATTTACTATCAAAAGTATAAATTCATAAGGCAAGAAATAATAATGCAAAAAAAAATGTATGTCATAATCTGAATGAATAAAGTTTGGACCCAACCCCGGCCGGAATCAGTTTACACACATCATAACAAGCGATTCTGTTCCTATGTAATTAACGTGCAAATGAATATCACGAAATTGGAGTACCGAGTAATATGTATGTAAAAATATAGGTAACAAAAATGTATCTGCACACACACACCAAAAATGATGAATATATTATTGAAATTATCTTTTCATTATCTTTAAAGTATATTCTCAATTTGTGATTTAGGTAAGCACAAAAAAATTAACTAGATCTTATTTTTCAACTTTGCTTATTCGATTCGCATTTTCTACCAGGTACTTATCTGGACTCCTCGCGAGCTGATCCGTTCTCCTTCATACACCATCCCACGTTAAGTATTTCCGCTTCCCAGCATTTATTCTTCATCCAAGAATAAGAAAATCATCAAATCCAATTGGAGAAATTCCGATTAATTTTTAATTGTGCACGTTCAAATCCAAAACCTCGTAAATTATTGACCAATTTTCAATTTTATGTCTTTTGTAAATTTATTCACCAATTTTCAATTTTCAATTCCCAATTCAATTGTGAATTCGAATCTGCTTCAGTTCCAAAAATTAACTTTTCCTTTTTTTTTCACTCAAAAAAATTTTCCCGTCCCGCCAAGTTCACCGTTCAATGCTTGCTTTTCGTTTTTCTTTGTTTCACAAATCTCACAACCACAGTCGTTTTTCGGAAAAATCAAATAAAAATCGCACTATCAGATATCTATAGGAATTCAATGCATAAAAATTCCTCCTTTTCACTTTTCAGGGTAATTCATTAAGTCCACTTCAAAAATAATCCATCACACCATACAGCCCACAAGTTTTTCTTCAAAAAAAACGTTTTTTTCCAAAAATCATCTTTTTCACCCAATTGCCAAATTCGAACTCCCAACCTCGACTCCACCAGCAATCCAGCTCCCGTTGCCGCCACTTTCCGTTGTTTTTCGTTCCTCAGCTCTGCGGCAATTCCTCTGCACAACCAGCACAAAACATCTCCCGTTTTCGCTGGCCTGATAACACAGCTGATGCAAGTATCATCGCAAATCAGCTGCGCTCAGGTCAGCGAACCCGATGAAATGCAATGACACATGCGACAATCAAATGCATAAGCAAAGCCTGTTTTCGAATGCAATGCAATACATTTGACCGTCGCATGCAGCATTGCACTCCCAATGCTTGTGGGTGTGTGTGGGTGCTATGTGAGCGAGGCTGTTTCGCAACAATCGTGGGGACGACTCAGACCCTGAGATCTCACAGCCGGGCTACTATTGAAATAAAACATTTAGCAAATGAAATTAAATAAGATAACCGAAGCCATTAGTTCCGTATATCTTTGGAGTGGTAAACTCCAAGCAGCTTCCCACTAGAATCTTGCAATTCGTAAGTCACCTAACCGATTTTTCGTTTCACGATCGCCGGAACAAATCGGGGGGCGAACTTAGCAGCGAAACGATCTATGGCATTGCTAACAGTGAAATTACGTACATAGACTTGCTGACCTTCGGAAAAATTGCGTGGCCTCGTTCGAAGATTATAGCGCTGAGCCCCCTTTTTGTAAGCCTCACTCAGTTTGTCTTTAACAAGGTCCTGCACTAGGCGTTATCTGTCGCAGCCAGAACGCAATTGCACCTCACCATCTTCAAAAGCTTGTAGACTTCTGAGGAGTGCGTATTCTGAGCCATGCTGAATAGGGTGATATCCGAACATGAGGAAGTGAGGCGAAAAACCAGTAGAATCATGAACTACCTTTTGAAAAGCAGAACACGATTCCGGGAGCCTTTCGTCCCACTTGCCATGATCGGAACCTATATAGGCTCTAATTGCGTTCAGCGTTGACACATTAGTTCGCTCCGAAGCATTTGCCTGTGGTGAGTACAGTGGTGTGAAACAATGCTGCACGCCATATTTATCCAACAGCTGAGCAAATGCTTTGGAAGCAAACTGGACCCCATTGTCTGAATGAAGCCATTCGGGCACTCCGAAGGTCAGAAAGATCTCACGCTCAAGAAAACGCACAATCGCCTCGCCTGTAGCCTTCACCATAGGCCTGAGACACACAAACTTTGTATAATGGTCCAGGACCACAAACAATTGGGTATTCCCAGATTTAGAGCGAGGATATGGGCCCATGAAATCCACAAAAAGTCGCTGCATCGGTCGCTCGGACTCTCTGGGGGATCCCAAAGGCGGTCTCAATGAAGAATTCGGAGGCTTGATCTGCTTGCAAACCACGCATTCTTAAACATGCTGTGTAACATCTTGCCTCAATCGAGGCCAATAGTAGTATCTTTGCAGCAGCTCAATAGTTTTCCGAATTCCACAATGCGACCCACGGGGATCATCGTGAGCTCGTTCGATGAGCGACTTCTGCTGACCATCAGGAACCCATAACTTGACCCGGGGAATATCCGAAATCGGCGCTTGGCTGGTGCTCATGGTTATGTAAATACGACCATTAGAGACATGCAAATTTTGGAACAGATGAGGCTGCTTCAAAATTTGCCCCCTCAAATGCTCGTAAGAAGGCTCCTGAAATGCCGATTCCGGAATGACTGCACCCAAATGCTTGTGCTCCGGGAGACAACCCCCAATCGCGGCTACCTGAGCATCCGAAAAGCAGACCCTTGACAGGGCGTCTGGAACGACGTTGAGGTTACCTTTTCGATGCTCAATTTTGAAATCGTACCCCTGTAGCTTCAGGCTCCAGCGAACCAATCGTTTAGACAGATCCTGCTGTTGCATCAGCCATTTTAGGCTGGCATGATCTGTGATGATAGTGAAGGGCAGCCCCTCGACGTACGCTCTGAACCTCTTAACACTTTGCACCGCAGCTAAGCATTCCAATTCGGTGACACTGTAGTTGCGTTGCGCCGCGTTAAGTTTCAGGGACATATACGCGATGGGATGCTCTCCACCATCATCATCCTTCTGGAACAAGACACTTCCAATACCCAATGTACGCCCAATATACTAGCGTCACATTGAATATAAAAGTGCCTTGTAAAATCTGGATTGGCTAACACTGGAGCGGAAACCAACAGTTTCTTGACTTCATTGAAGGCATTGTTAGCAGCCAAAGACCAGTTGAAAGAACGCTTGCCTTTTAGCAGATCCGTGACTGGAGCAGTGACTGAAGCAAAATTTGGGATAAAACGTCTGTACCATCCCACCATTCCCATGAATCGTCTCACGTCTTTTACCGTTCGGGGCTCTGGATATGTCAGAATACCTGACACCTTCTCCAGGTCGGTTCGTAAAATTCCATCACTAACCACAAAGCCAAGGTACTTGATCTCCTTTTGGACAAACTTGCTTTTTTCAACATTGATGGTCAAGTTGGCGTCTCTGAGCCGTCTCGCAACAGTGCTCAAGAGCTCCAAATGCTCATCAAATGTTGAGCTTGTAACGAGCAAGTCATCCAAGTAAACAAACACCTTGTCCTGCAGCTCGTGTGGTATTACTTTGTGCATTAACCGACACATAGTCTGCGGAGCGTTGCACAGACCGAACGGCATAGCCGTGAAACGATACAAAGGTCTGCCAGGGACGGTAAAGGCAGTTTTATCACGTGATGCTTCGTCTAATGGAATTTGCCAGAAAGCGTCTTTCAGATCCAAACTAGTGATGAATCGGGTGTCTTGTAGGCGTGCCAACAGTCCCTCAATGAGAGGTAACGGGTATGCATCTTTTAAGGTGACCTCGTTCAGACGTCGAGCATCAAGGTATAGACGAACCTTGCCAGGCTTCCTCACCAAGGTGACGGGGGAACTCTACGCGCTATGGCTTTCCTCTATTACACCCAGTGACAACATACGATCAAGTTCGTCATACATCAGTTTCTGTATAACCGGTGACATGGCATAGTGTCGTTGTTTAATGGGCTGAGCGGAACCCGTGTCGATCTTATGTAACACGAGTTTGGTTTTGCCCAGGCCCTCCTTGTTATATGAAGGAAACTGATGTATGACAAGGTCGAGTCGTTGCTGCTCCTGAGTGGTCAATAGGTGAAAACCAGGGCACGCAGGCTCTGTAAGGGCCTCGACCGAGTGACATTGCGTCGGAGCGATTTTGAAAAGGTCCCAAAAGTCCATACCCAGATAGACAGGGTGGGTTAGAGACGGAACGACCAAAAACCGCATCCATTTACTCTGGTCGTTAAATCGCACAAGGGTGCCAACATATTCCACCACTGGACTCTTTTGACCCGAAGCTGTCTGGACGTGGGTCCGCATAGTATGCATATACAGGCCCAAGTCTGAGAGCAGATCCAAAGAACCAGCGCCGAGTATGCTGACACTAGCCCCACTGTCGAGTAACCCCGTTAACTTTCGTCCCTTGCTGATGATCTCCGCGAAAGGGCGGTTATCACCATTAATGGTGACAATCGACTCAACGCTGGCGCGTTTCAAAAATCTCCTTGCAGCGAAGTACCTCCAAGATCGATGAAAGCGCTTGGACGAGGACAACCCCAAACAAACAGGTCGAAATGACTTGGGACATGTAGGCTCATCATACGAGTCGGTGACTGCAAAGTCTTGCGTGTCATAAGAATTAACTTGGGTGCTGGAGGTATGAATGTGTGGTGATGTATAGATAAATTGCGAAGAAATATGACCGAGACGTGAAGTATCCTGTCAGGATACACGTTACAACTTCGGATCTACATTTGTTGCTGCATCCACCTTCCCATGACGATTACCATATCTAGGGATGACAGTCTGATTCTTCCCTCCCGCAGTATCTCTTCCTACCACATAGGGTCGACATCTAGAACACTGTGGTTTCAGCACTCCTTCGGTGCCACACCCAAAGTAAAAGGTCCTTTTGATGGGGACCGAACAGTCGAGAAAAGAGTGTCCCAAGTCTTTGCAATTCCAGCAAATGCAGAATTGTCCACGGTGATTGTCAGCTTGCCGATCCAGACCAAATCGTTTCGGCATGACTTCATGCACCTGGTTTGAAGTCTCGGTTTGATCGAAATTAGGCTCATTCGTTTCCCCATAATTAACGGCACTACGGGTCCGTTCTTCGAAGTGTACTGGTGGCAGGTGACGTCGGGGTTCTGGACGCCCCGCGATCTCGTCATCTAAGTATACTTCGTTAACACCATATGGACGACGAGTCGCTCGACGTTCAGTTTCCAATTCACGCCACACAGACTCAATGCGATTGCATTTCCTGACAAGCTCACGAGTCGTCGCGAAATCAAAACCTGCTAGATGCTCCTTAAGGCGAGTATTCATGTTTCTAAATAGAATACACTGGAGATCCACGTCCAGTAAAGGCACCTGCAACTGCAAAGCCATAGATTCAATTGATTCATAGAATTCAATGAATTTCTCATTCGGCCTTTGCTTGCGAGCATCTATTGCTCGACGTATATCAACGTCCGTGCGATGCGGGGCAAAACGTTCCAGAAACTCAGTTTATAATTGCTGCCATGTGAGACTGCCGTAGAGATCTCGCACTTGCCAATACCAATTGACAGCCATACCTCTTAAGAGTAGATGTAGATCTCTGACCAAATCCTGCCCTGACACTCCGTAATCGCTAGCCATAGTGGATATGCGAAATATAAACTGCCGTGCATCCATGTCCTTGGAAACTCCATCGAACATCAATCCCCATTTAGTGATAGGAACCAATGCTCGCGGGTGTTCCATGCTTCGAATGGTATCTCGAAAAGTAACCCGTGGTTCAGCAGCATTCGGGCCCATGGTAAGCGTGGACGCTAGATGTTCGTTATTAATACGAATAGGCTCCGAAGCAGTAATGGGTGGCACAACTGTATGTCCGGGACCAACTTTTGGTGGAGTACTGGAAGTCGAAAGACTGAGGCGCCCTAGTTCTCGATCAATGCGAGAATAACTGGGGTCCCAACTCGCCGTTCTGCGACGCATTTCGAAACAATTCTTTCGAGTAGTAAAATTTTTCAATATCAAATTCAAAAACTAGGCACAACAAATAACCAAAAATATTCTCAAAATAATTCACCCAAAATCCGAAACCCCTGCAGTTTTCCCCTCTCAAAACTAAAATAAACCCGAAAAATTAAACAACCAGCGAAAAAGAAATATATTTCCCCCTCCCTCTAAAGCAACCTCGTGACGGCATAAAGCAAAGCAATAATTCTTGTACAGAAGGAGAAACGAAATTTCGTAAGAAAAATAAACTAAAATTATTAAAGCGATTAAATATTTTCCCACTCCGATAAGTACTAAGTAACTGGTTTGTTATAATTAATAGTACTCCTTAGATTTCCAACACTTCCAAATTGAAAATAAACGCAAATCATAAAAAATAATGATTCCTACATTTCCTCTTCCTGTAGGGATGTTTGTGAAGGAAAGGAAAAGGTAATAAAATTTGAACACATAATGAGAAAATGGGAATTCAGGAAATAGTAAACAAATGTCAACAAGTTGAACTTCCCAGCTGAGTCAAGAAAATTCGATGACCCTATTTCGTGAACTGCTCACAAGGTTACAATCATGTAAACCTACACCGTCAAACCGGTGGACTCAGTCACGATCTAGTATCATCGAACTTCCCTGCAAGAAACAAAAGGCTCGAGGCGCTGAAAAGAAATCAAAACTGCTCGCCTCCAGGCCAAGCGACTTCACAACCGAAGGATATTTCAGCGGCTTTCAACTCGAGTGGTTCCTTTTGCTTCGCCTCACGCTGAAAGTCAGTATAAAAGTGAAAAGAGGCGTCCCTCTGTCAAACACTGGACAACACACAATAGCACGAGAACGGGCGCCAATGTTGCACTGACGACCGCTCGACCGGAATGAAAGAAAGGAAAAAAAAACTCTAGCGCACCTGAACCGCTAGAAACACTAATGTTCGAAGAACAGTAGAAGAACCGTGCAGGTTTTGAGTGCATAATCCACCACATGAGCTGCTTATTACGGCCAAACTGTTTCAAACGCCACGTTCTACTTTGGTCTCAAGAATGCATTATAACTCATATGGTGGAAGGTTTCAGATATTACCACTGGCATGAATTTCAACGTTTATGAGAGCAAAACACGGGTTAATTATATTCGTTATCAGTTGCTTATTTCACAAAATTTCGAAAGCAGCATCTCATATAACATCAATGAAGAAAATGCTCAGTGCCTGCAGCACTGTAACTGAAGTTGGTGTTTGGGGCTGCGATCCGAAAAATTTGCAGAACTTTGGGAATTGAAACATCGGTTATTTATTTTCATTGTAAATGTTTCCGGTATGAATACTAACTGTAAGCATTTCTTGATACAAAAGTAGCACAACCGACTCGTGCTGGCAACCTTTCGCCAGTATCAAAGCCAAAAATATATCACATCTGCTTCACGTTGTTATATTACATTCGAAGTTATAGGAGTATAAAGATATTTAGGATTACCTGCAGCGAGTTTTTTCAAATAATGGAAAACTTAATATTTCCTGTTTATTGTCACTACAATATCATTACCAATTGAAAATTCTACGATAAAACCGCTTAATAAAGATATTGCAAACAAACACAAAACCAACAATAGCTGGCAACCCTATCGTAGCTTTTCAACCAAATTTGGCCTGAATAATGTTTATAGTATGTTACATTAATTGTATGAAATTCGTATTGCTTTCATGACTGCACTGGAAGTTATAGGGCAAAAAGTTTTATTTTCCTGAGCGAATTTTCAAATCCAAAGACACAAAAATTACCATAGCTGGCAGCACCAATCGAATTTTTCAACCAAATTTCTATCAAACAGGGTTTAAAGTAAGGTTCAGCTACTGTGTCAATTTCATGAAAATCTGATAACTTATTCACATTTCATAGGGCAAAAAGCAGTTTTTTTTCTTTGTAATTTTTCAAGATGGCACCACTGGCACAGAGTTGCCCACAATTCAAAATCGCTTCTATCAGACCTGGTCCTACTTAAGTCCAATGCATTCTGTAAATTTCAATGGTATCTGATTATTGATTCGTGAGTTCCCGTGAACAGAAGTTTTTGATGCTAAAAATATAGGTTGACTGGGAAAGGGTTACCGTTCTTGTCCGACATGAAATTTCCAAAGTTTCACTTTGAACGTGTAGATAAAGCATAAGATTTGTATACAGATTGGTTTTATTGTAAGAAACGGACAGTTTTTGGAAATTCGATGGTTTAATGTTTTCACTTCCATATTTTTATTTTTTCAAATTTAAGACACCAAAATTATCATAGCTGGCAGCTTGAACCGAATTTTTCGACCAAATTTCTACCAAACATGGTATTAAATAAGGTTCAGCTACTGTGTAAATTTCGTCAAAATCGAACGATTCAATCAGAATTTATAGGGCTAAAAGCAGTTATCTCTTTTAGTGATTTTTCAAGATGGCACCACTGGCACAGAATCACCCGCATTTCAAAATCACTTCTATCAGACCTGGTCCTATATAGGACCAATACATTCTGCAAATTTCAATAAATTCTGCTCATTGGATCGTGAGTTTCCGTGAACAGAAGTTTTTGATGCTAAAAATATAGGTAAATTGGGCAAGGGTTACCAGGCGTGCCCGTTATACCATATCAAATTTTTTTTTTGTTTATGTAAACAAAGCACAAGATTTACATATGAGTGGCTTTTTTTTGAAGAAGCGGCAGTTTTTCAAGAGAGACGATGATTTGAAGGTTTTCACTTTCAGTGCCTGCTCTAGCTACAGGGTTGCCAGCACGCTTATCAAAAGCTACACAAATCTACAACTAAATAATACCAATATGTCCTAAAAATTTCGTAATGATTGAATAATTCTGTCAAAAGTTATCGCACTTTAAAAATGTTCAAGTTTTCCCGTTCTGTTTTTAGGCACCCAGCGCACACATGGGGTTAAAAAATTCCAAAACATTATCCGATTCACATGTAAAACACGTTCAAAATTTATTTCGTCAACTTAATTTTTGCAAAACTTATTTGTGTACGGAATAATAGGTATATTAAAAATATCACTAAAATGGCCGCCGGCGCCAAAGGGTTAAAGATTATTAACTTTTTGTGAGACCTGGCACTATTCTGCATATACACCAATGTGTCCTGAAAATTTCAGCTCAATCGGATGGCGCGTTCCTGAGATTTTTTCACTGAAATTTTTTGATGATATATATATATATATATATAGAAATATGAATTTTTGGCCAAAGTGATTTTAATACTAATGTTCTTCTTCGAACATTAGTAATAAACATTTAAAATAGAAAAAGAGAAAAAAAAAGTATTAGTTTAAATGAAATCCAACATTAATAATCTGATTAAGTTGCCAACTATGGCCAAAGAAAAAAAAAAATATGGCTGAGGCAATCAAGTGCTCCCGGGAACAAATATCACCCCAGCCCATCAGATTAATCATGCGGAGCAAGAAATGAAATCAAGAACCAAACTTAATAAGAAAAAAAACATACAAAATTTACTAAAAAAAATTCTGAAGAAATCCAAAAATTAAATTACCAAATCAAAACCTACGTACATATGCCTACTATTTTTGGGCGCCATTTGTTGCGAAACCCGAAGGCAGCCGAGCCGCCGTCAGTGCAACATTTTAAATTAAGGTCAGATTCGGTTCTGTCCCGCGTGCCAAACCTGCCAGCTAGCTCAGTCCGGCGTGGGTTTTCGGGACGAACCTGACCTTCGTGCTATGGCACAAAAACAATACAACATTTAACACACCGTACAACACACAGGAGAAGGAAGTGGAACTGTAGGAATCATTAACGATACTAAATTATTTCCGATTCATTGTATTTATTTTATTCATCAAAGTTAACAAAGAAAAAGAAATAAAAAGGAAATTATGTCTAATAAAACTTCAATCAAAATTTAAACATTCAAAATGAAAAGAATATTTCATTTACTATCAAAAGTATAAATTCATAAGGCAAGAAATAATAATGCAAAAAAAAATGTATGTCATAATCTGAATGAATAAAGTTTGGACCCAACCCCGGCCGGAATCAGTTTACACACATCATAACAAGCGATTCTGTTCCTATGTAATTAACGTGCAAATGAATATCACGAAATTGGAGTACCGAGTAATATGTATGTAAAAATATAGGTAACAAAAATGTATCTGCACACACACACCAAAAATGATGAATATATTATTGAAATTATCTTTTCATTATCTTTAAAGTATATTCTCAATTTGTGATTTAGGTAAGCACAAAAAAATTAACTAGATCTTATTTTTCAACTTTGCTTATTCGATTCGCATTTTCTACCAGGTACTTATCTGGACTCCTCGCGAGCTGATCCGTTCTCCTTCATACACCATCCCACGTTAAGTATTTCCGCTTCCCAGCATTTATTCTTCATCCAAGAATAAGAAAATCATCAAATCCAATTGGAGAAATTCCGATTAATTTTTAATTGTGCACGTTCAAATCTAAAACCTCGTAAATTAATGACCAATTTTCAATTTTATGTCACTTGTAAATTTTTTCACCAATTTTCAATTCCCAATTCAATTGTAAATTCGAATCTCCTTCAGTTCCAAAAATTAACTTTTCCCTTTTTTTCACTCAAAAAAATTTTCCCGTCCCGCCAAGTTCACCGTTCAATGCTTGCTTTTCGGTTTTCTTTGTTTCACAAATCTCACAACCACAGTCGCTTTTCGGAAAAATCAAATAAAAATCGCACTATCAGATATCTATAGGAATTCAATGCATAAAAATTCCTCCTTTTCACTTTTCAGGGCAATTCATTAAGTCCACTTCAAAAATAATCCATCACACCATACAGCCCACAAGTTTTTCTTAAAAAAAAAACGTTTTTTTCCAAAAATCATCTTTCTCACCCAATTGCCAAATTCGAACTCCCAACCTCGACTCCACCAGCAATCCAGCTCCCGTTGCCGCCACTTTCCGTTGTTTTTCGTTCCTCAGCTGTGCGGCAATTCCTCTGCACAACCAGCACAAAACATCTCCCGTTTTCGCTGGCCTGATAACACAGCTGATGCAAGTGTCATCGCAAATCAGCTGCGCTCAGGTCAGCGAACCCGATGAAATGCAATGGCACATGCGCTAATCAAATGCATAAGCAAAGCCTGTTTTCGAATGCAATGCAATACATTTGACCGTCGCATGCAGCATTGCACTCCCAATGCTTGTGGGTGTGTGTGGGTGCTATATGAGCGAGGTAACAATATATATATATATATATATATATATATATATATATATATATATATATATAATATATTGGTGCCGGCGGCCATTTAAGTGATATTTTACATATACCGATTTTTCTGTCAAAAAATAACTTTTGCAAAAATAAAATTTATGTAATGAATTCGGAACGTGTTCCAAATGTGAATATGATAACGTTTTTAAATTTTTTTTTAACTCTATGTGTGTGCTAGGCGCCTAAAATGAGATTGGGAAAATTTAAAAATTTTTGAAATTTGATAACTTTTTATTTGATTATCAATCATTATGACACTTACAGGGCATATAAACGTTGTTAAGTTACATACTTGCGTAGATTTTCAGGAACGTGCTGGCAGCCCTGTAGCTACGGCAGGCACTGAAAACGATAGCATTCAAACCTTCGAATCTCCTAAAATATGTCTGTTCCTAAGAATGAAAACTAACTTTTATACAAATCTTATGCTTTTTCTAAACAGTGAAGGAAAAACTTTGGAATTTCCATGTCGGACAAGAACAGTAACCCTTTCCCAGTTTACCTATATTCTTAGCATCAAAAACTTCTGTTCACGGAAACTCACGAATCAATAATCAGATGCAGTTGAAATTTATAGAATACATTGGAATTAAGCAGGACCAGGTCTGAAAGAAGCGATTTTGAATTGTGGGCAACCCTGTGCCAGTGGTGCCATCTTGAAAAATTACAAAGAAAAAAACTGCTTTTTGCCCTATGAATTCTGATTCAGTTACCAGATTTTCATGAAATTGACATAGTAGTTGAACCTTACTCTAAACCGTGTTTGATATAAATTTTGGTTGAAAAATTCGATTGGTGCTGCCAGCTATGGTAATTTTTGTGTTTCTTAATAGTTATCGTTTCTGATGCTTGTAGTTTGGATTTAATAATAAAAATAAAAATCCGTAGTTTCTCCTACTACAAAATTGTTTATTTGCGTATATACGTATTTCGGGAGCTATTTACTCCCTTCTTCAGTACTTTAGCTACTAAATCATTTGCAAGGTCACATGGGCTTAAATACAAAATCGGTACAAAATTCAGGTAAAAATTATAAAAGTTACATTAAAAGTGGGAAGATACGTAACTCTGGTAAAAGTAATTAGAGAAATATTAAAAGTAGTTAGTGTAACACGCCCATTAAAAAGTAATTAGTGTAAAATGTTCATTAAAAAGTAATTAGTGTGACACGCGATTTGTCCATCTTTTGGCGAGCAGTTTTATTAATTTGGATGAACAATTTCCTTCGTCTGTGTTCATCAACTTTTCCGCATCCTTCCGCAATATTTCTAAACTCTCCCAGGCGTCCAAAGTATAGGGTTTGTTTACGTGTCGTAACAATTCCAGGTTTTCTTTCGTCACAGAATGTCCTTCTTCGATAATATGAATTGCCACCGCTGATCGAACCGAATTAATTCCTCGTCTTTCCCCGCTTGCTACTTCCTTTATGTGCTCTCGGAGCCTCGTCGTGATGAGCCGTTTCGTCTGGCCAATGTAATATTTATCGCAATCACCGCAGCTTATTTGATATATACCGCTTTTTTCTCCGTCCGTTAGTGGGTCCTTCTCGCTTCCTAATCGTCTTTTCAGCGTAGCGTCTCTACTGGATCCGACAACTTTGATGTTGAACTTTTCCATAAATGATTTGATTTTGTAGAAATTACTGGACATCGGTATACTAATCCATTTTGTTTCTTCTCTGGCGTTGGCTTGTTCGGATAATGTTGTATGCTGGTTTTTCCATATTTGGTCTTCTTTCTTCCTCATTCGTTTTTTAATTGCTTCGATGCAGTACCCGTTCTTTGTTGCTGTATCGAGGGTGTATGCCCTTTCTTTTTGAAACCCTGCTTTTGTTAAGGGGTATGTGAACAGCCGATGTATCATTGAGTTATATGCCGCCATTTTTTGTGTTGTGGTATGTGATGAGGTTTGAACTATCGTCCTCTGAGTTGCAGTTGGTTTTCGGTATACTTCATATTCGAGCTTCCCGCTGTTGTTTATTATCCGCAGATCTAAGAATGGTAGTGAGTGCTCTTTTTCCATTTCCATTGTAAATTGGATGTTCGGGTGAATGTTGTTAATCTCTTTCAGGATATTCTCGGCTTTATCCTTTTGAACTATGGCGAAGAAATCGTCGACATACCTTAGCCATACTCTCGGCATTACTCCTTTTTCCTCAATGATTGTTTCAATGTAGGCCATGAACATTTCGGTTACCAGTGGTGACATTGGGTTGCCCATCGAAACTCCTGCTGTCGTTTTGTAAAATTTTCCGCGGGACGTAAAGTAGCCTTCGCTCATACAAAGTGACGATAGTTTTATATAGGCTCTCACCTTCTTCCTCCATTCTGGCATGTTTTCAAATTTGTTGAGCCAAACTTCTAGTTGGTGAATAGCTTGTTTGACAGGTGTGTTGGGGAATAGCGCCTTAACGTCGAAGGATATAAGTACCTCGTTGTCGTTAATGTTTCCGCCGTTCTGTAACTTGTTGAAAATACATAAGGAGGGGAATGAAATGAGAGAGATAATCGCTGATTCCAATTCCCCAACATATAACATCGCGAAATGGTTAATTCAAGAATTTGCGGCCCTTGGAGACACATACGGAAAACACGCGGTTAGGAACACGAGCGAACTTATCAAACTACGGATTTTTATTTATATTATTTGTGTCTCTTGTTTTGAAAAATCGCTCAGAAAATAAAGCTTTTTACTCGATATCTTCCAGTGCAGTCATGACATCAATACGAATTTCATACATTTAATGGAACCTATTATAGCCATTATTCAGGTCAAATTTGGTTCAAAAACCACGAAAGGGTTGCTAGGTATTGTTGGTTATGTGTTTATTTCCAATATCTTTCTTAAGCGATTTGATCGTAAAATTTCATACCGAAAACGTCTACAATGAAAATAAATAACTAATGTTTCAATTCCCAAAGATCTGCAAAATTTTCGGATCTCATCCCCTAACACCAACTTCAATTACAATTCTGCAGGCACTAAGCATTTTGTTCATTGATGTTATATGAGATGCTGCTTTCAAAGTTTTGTGAAATAAGCAACTGATAACGAATATAGTTAACAAGTGTTTTGCTCTCATAAACTTTGAAATTCATGCCAGTGGTAATATCTGAAACCTTTCCACCATATGAGCTATAATGCATTCTTGAGACCAAAATTAAACGTGGTGATTGAAACAGTTTGGCTGTAATAAGCAGCTCGTGTGGTAGAATTTGCACTCAAAATCTGCACGATTCTTCTACTGTTCTTCAAACATTAGTGTTTCTAGCGGTTCAAGTTGTTATTCGATTCTTAATTGTATTCATTTTTTCAGTCCTAAGCTATTCCATTTGTAATTGCTTAAATAAATAAACAGCGATGTAAATGGGAAGCTCGTACGCTAATTCATCTTAACTGAGACGATCTACCGATATCTTTCCTACCCCAAAATGTTAGACATTTTACGAAAATGGTTGCTCAAACTGATAATTTAAATAAAGTAACGCCAAATGGGCTTTTAATTAATATATCAATAGAAAAATAAAACTATAAGCACTACACTCGAGCTACTTATTGCTTTTCCGTTTAAAAACTCTTTAAACTGATCATTAAATGAAGCAACACCATATGGGCTTTTAATTTATATATAAATAGGAAAATAAAGGCAGATGCATTTACTTCCGTTTAAAAACTCTTAAAACTGATCATCAAATGAAGCAACACCAAATGGGCTTTTAATTTATATATATAGAAAACAAAGGCAGATGCACTTACATCCGTTTAAAAACTCTTCAAACTGATCATTTAATGAAGCAACACCAAATGGGGTTTTAATTTATATATAAAAAGAAAAAAGGTCTAGCGCATCAGAACCGCTAGAAAACTAATTTTCGAAGAAATAGTCTTTGAGTGACAAAAAAATGAGGAACGACGTAATACACTTCTTTGTAGAATCATATCAACCATTCCTTATCTCAAGCAACAAAACTCAACTATAACACAAATGATGAAAATGTTCAGTGCTGGCAACACTTTCCCAATGAAGCAGCAATAAGTTTACCTTTAGCAAGCTCATACTTAAAGCAACTTATCCTTTGAATTTCGTTCTCATCGGAGGATTTCATCAAAAGTTTCAGCGGTTAAACGTTGTTTGAGGCTGCCATCCAAAAAATGTTCAAAACTCGGAAAATTTCAAAATTGGTTTCTTATTTTTATCGCAAATGCTTTGCATATTAGTACGTAATTTAAAGCATCTGTCAAAAATGGCTTAAGTTAAGTTAAATGACATTAAGTTAAACGCAACCAGTAAATCTCGTTTCGATTGAATCAATGCGCTGGAAGTAATACGGGTGAAAAGCATTTTAGGGTTACCACCCTCAAAACTTTTCAAATTTTTAAAACGTTAATATTTGTTGTTAATTTTCATTGCAGGATCATTCCCATTTGCAGATCTAATGACATAATCGCTCAGTAAAGAAATCCCAAAAAATTACAAAAATGGGAATTTCGGTTGTGGGGCACCTGGAACTCTTAAGGTGCGTTGCTAAAAATGTCATCCTTCGGAAAACGGCAACAGGAGTGTTTTAAAGCTGGGGAACCGATTCACTCCCAACACAATCAATCTTCCGTTACATTTCAACCGTGTGAGACCTTCAACCGAGGAAGCAGCCACCAACATCGATCCCGAATTCCATCGTCGCCACTAGATGCGAGATCTTTCAATTCATTTTTATCGTGTACTACTGTGTTCGAATTAAAACCTAAAAGGAAATTTATTAGTGAAATAAATTTAAAATAAACAAATTGACTTACCTGCTGTCATCGTCGCTGTCACCGATTGTACACAATGGAGACTTGTCAAATTGTCAATTCGCCTGATGTTCTCGACAACTCTTGTTATCTCTTTTACTCTTACTAGTCAGCAATTGTAAAGTAATTTATAGTATTAGTTCGCAAAGTAAAACTTGAAGTTTGTTAAAATGTTACATTTTGGATTGAAAACTTGAAATTTGTTAATATGTTAAACTTTGGATTGTAATTGATAAAATGTTGCTTAAAACTGTAAATTTTCGGAAACATCGTATAAATAGCAAAACTAACGGATTCTCGCCCTCTTTGTCTGAAAAACTTCGTTGGAACAAGATAAGTTTTGTAGTTTGTGAATAATTTAAATAAAATAAGAATTTTCTAGAAATTTGGAGGTTTTGAAATTTGCACATGGTCCTTCGAACCGGATAAATTGTCGTATATCTTGGTGGAAATATTGTTGGAGTCAATTGATAACGAAGTTCTGGTTTTGGATTCATTGTCGGATCTTGGTGGAAATATTGTTGTAGTCAATTGATATCGAAGTTCTGATTTTCGGATGAATTGTCGTATATCTTGGTGGAAATACCGTTGGAGTCAATTGATATCGAAGTTCTGATTTTCGGATGAATTGTCGTATATCTTGGTGGAAATATTGTTGGAGTCAATTGTTAACGAAGTTCTGGTTTTGGATTCATTGTCGGATCTTGGTGGAAATATTGTTGGAGTCAATTGATAACGAAGTTCTGGTTTTGGATTCATTGTCGGATCTTGGTGGAAATATTGTTGGAGTCAATTGATATCGAAGTTCTGATTTTCGGATGAATTGTCGTATATCTTGGTGGAAATATTGTTGGAGTCATTTGATAACGAAGTTCTGGTTTTGGATTCATTGTAGGATCTTGGTGAAAATATTGTTGGAGTCAATTGATATTGAAGTTCTGATTTTCGAATTCATTGTCATACATCTTGGTGGAAATATTGTTGGAGTCAATTGATAACGAAGTTCTGGTTTTGGATTCATTGTCGGATCTTGGTGGAAATATTGTTGGAATCAATTGATATTGAAGTTCTGATTTTCGGATGAATTGTCGTATATCTTGGTGGAAATATTGTTGGAGTCATTTGATAACGAAGTTCTGGTTTTGGATTCATTGTCGGATCTTGGTGGAAATATTGTTGGAGTCAATTGATATCGAAGTTCTGATTTGCGGATGAATTGTCGTATATCTTGGTGGAAATATTGTTGGAGTCAATTGATATCGAAGTTCTGATTTTCGGATGAATTGTCGTATATCTTGTGGAAATATTGTTGGAATCAATTTATATCGAAGTTCTGATTTTCGAATCTATTGTCGTATATCTGGGTGGATACATTGAGGAGCATCGTTCATCGCTCTTGGAAGTTAGGCAAGTCCACATGTAAGTTCCTTATTTGCATGCTATCTATGTGTGTTAAGTGTGTTCGTAATTTAAATTTTTTCAATCATACTTCAAATGAACATATAAATTCGCGTCTTGCATCGTGATTAAAACCGTTGGTTACGGCAAAGTTTACGGTATTATCGTTCGTTTATAGGCAGGAGGACAGTTGGTTAACTGTTCGTCAATAGGCTGCTCATATCGCACATATCTACTTATATTACTTATATCTATAATTCATATCGCACATATCTATTAACATTCCGTGGACAGTGAATTCATTCGTTATCAAAATTCATTCGAAGTCGTTCAAGGCCAACGTTGAGCAACAGGGTGATTTCTGAGCTCGTCAAATGGCTCTTGCAATTTCAAATTTGGTTTTGCTGCAAAGGCTGCTTCGGGATCAGTTGGGTAAAATGAACACCAACTTTCGTAAAGACTCAAAGTCAAGAAAAACTGTATCGTATCTGCAAAACTTGCTATCAAGCCTGCTGACACTATACAGTAAATTCATTTCTAATCATGAGAAAATTACCGATCAATTAAGTGATGAAAAAGAGTTAAATTCACCATATTTCGCGCAAGATTACGATCAATTTATTACGACTCACTTGAATTTTAAGTCAGAATTAGAAGATTTGTTACAGGGAGCACTTGGGTCGAGTCTTCAAGAGGTTGATGGCAAGTCTGAAGCCAAGGTCGACGAACCAGAACTTAGACTGCCACGAATCACTCTTCCTACATTTAAGGGAGATTATGAAAAATGGGTGACTTTTCGGGATCTGTTTGTGTCTCTCATTCACTCTAGAACCACTTTATCGAAAGTGGAAAAACTGCATTATTTGAAATGTAGTCTTTCTGGAGAAGCCGGAAATCTTTTGCAACATGTGGCTGTATCCGAAACCAAATACGATTCAGCGTGGAAATTGTTAAGTGATCGCTACGACAACCCACGTGTGTTGCTCAACGCAAAATTTAAGGCTTTATTTAACATAAAGGGTGCTTCAGAATCAGCTTCAGAGTTGAAAACACTATTAGATTGTACAGTAGAATGTGTACAATCCCTAGAAGCTATGAAGTTAGGAAACTTAGGAGAGTCGATGATCGTTTATTTGACAGCTCAAAGATTGCCGCAAGAAACACGACAATTGTGGGAGCAAGGGCAGGCGTTAAGGAAAGATCTGCCAGCCTTTGAAGAACTAAAAACATTCCTGCATCAACGTTTTCGGGCGCTCGAAGCGTCAGGGATTTGGAAGGCAAAGTTTGTGAAGAACAGTGCACAAATTCGAACTGTTCATTCGTTGGAAACACAAACACCCATCGTTTGTAATCAGTGCAAATCACCACATAGATTGACAGCTTGCGATCAATTTCGGCAGGCGTCACACACAAGTAAATTTGAACTAGTAAAAAAAATGGACTTTGCTTGAATTGTTTGAAATCGGGACACTTTGTCCGCAATTGCCCCAGCAAGTTTATGTGTGCACGTTGTGGAAAGGCCCATAATACCATCTTGCATAGAGATCGGTCGGAAAACGGAAATAATTTGAGTCAGCAACCAAATTATTCACAAATTCGGGAGGTGCATGTTTCATCTGCCATCGACCGACATCGAGAAGTTTTACTAGCCACTGCTATGGTCACGTTGATTTCGCAGAATGGTCCTATTCAATTGCGTGCGCTGTTAGACCAAGGATCACAAGTTAGCTTGATTACTGAAGCAGCAGCTCAGCAGTTGGGAATAAAGAGAAAGTCAAAAAACGTTATAGTGTCGGGTATAGGACATTCAAGTGACCATAAAGTCAAGGGTGAAATACAGCTTCAAATGAGGATTTCAGGAAATAAGATCTTAGAATTTAATTCATTAATTATGGATAGGTTGACAAATATGATTCCACCTCGTGCAATGTACACGGGGGATTGGAATGAATTAAAACAGCTTAATTTGGCTGACCCATTTTTTGATCGCCCTAGTCGGGTCGATATCCTGTTAGGTGCAGATGTAGTGTCTAAAATTGTGGTTGGACGGTTCAAACAATTAGCGGCTGGACCAATAGCTCAGGACACTCAGTTAGGTTGGGTTATATTTGGGCAAGTGGATGAAGGGTACACGCGCAACACTGTACAAAGCTTCAAGGTTGAAATTAGCGAAGATTTGGAACTCAACGCACAGTTGCGGAAATTCTGGGAACTAGAGGAAGTTATACCACAGGTGGTCCAATCTCAAGATGACGAATTGTGTGAATCGCTATATAAGAAAAATGTTCGGCGAGATGAGTCAGGAAGATATACAGTGCGGTTACCATTTAAGAGTAAAGAATTGAAAAATTCATTGGGTAGCTCGAAAGCCATTGCTCTTTCAAGCTTTTTATCATTAGAAAAACGCCTTGAAAGGGACAAGCAATTAAAGGCAAAATACAGTCAATGCATGAAAGAATATTTAGATCTCGGACACATGCATCCTGTCGACATTATGCAAGAGCATATTATAAGGAATGGTAAAATTGAGTGTTTAGCTCACTATCTGCCGCATCATCCAGTCTTTAAAGAGAGCAGCACAACCAGTTGCAGAATAGTGTTTGATGCGTCAAGAAAAACAAACTCAGGAGTTTCACTTAATGATGTACTGCTAACAGGACCGGCCATACAAAATGACTTGTTAGCAGTCTTAATGAATTGGCGACGTTATCGGTTTGTTTTCATGGCTGACATCGCGAAGATGTATCGGCAAATAAAGATACACCATGAAGACGCTCAATATCAAAGAATCTTATGGAGATTCAATAAGGAGGATGACATTCAAGAGTACATGCTTACTACAGTTACCTTTGGAGTGACTTGTGCGCCTTTTTTAGCAATTCGAACCTTAAAACAATTAGCTGAAGATGAACGTCAAAATTATTCTAATGCGTCTCATTCTATAAACCATGAATTTTATGTTGATGACCTGCTCTCCGGTGGACAAAGTTTACAGGAAACTATAGACAAAAGGAAGGAGATGCATGATTTATTAGCTGCTGGCGGATTCCCACTTCGAAAATGGGTAAGCAATGATGTGAGAATACTTGAAGGAATATCACAAGAAGATATTGAGATGCAAACGTCACTTGATTTAAACTTAGATTTGAATTATAAATCGTTAGGAATTATGTGGCATCCTTTGGATCAATTTAGTTATCGAATAAAAATGAATGGGAATAAAGATGTGCATTCTAAGCGGCAATTGCTCTCGGACATAGCCAGGTTGTTTGATCCACTTGGATGGCTGGCTCCCATAATAATAACCGCAAAGATTATCATACAGTCTTTATGGCTACAGGGATTAGGTTGGGATGAACCTTTGCCGAAAAATATTCACGAAATGTGGACAAAATTTAAAAATAAATTGTCTATAATTGAAAATTTGCGAATACCTCGTTGGATAAATTACACAAAAGAATGTAAATTTGAATTGCACGGCTTCAGTGATGCGTCAACTAAAGCGTATGCTGCGGCAATATATCTAGTTTGTAGAAATGGTAATAGTACATGTTCACATCTCATAGTCTCAAAAACTAAGGTTGCTCCTATTCGTCCGGTATCGATCCCACGGTTAGAACTGTGTGCAGCCGTTTTATTATCGAAGTTGATGGCAAAAGTGAAAACGACAATCATCTTGCCAAACGTTAAAATCTGGCTTTGGGCGGACTCTGAAATTGTTTTAGCGTGGTTGCGTGGACATCCAACCCGCTGGACAACGTTCGTCGTAAATCGAACTACGGTCATTTTCGAATCTGTCGGAAATACTACATGGCAGTATGTTCCTTCAAAACAGAATCCGGCCGACTTAGCATCTCGAGGCATAGAGTGTGAGGATATCTTAAATAATCGTTTATGGTGGAATGGTCCTGCCTGGCTAGTGCAGACAACAGATCTTTGGCCTAAAATAGCTAGTGTTCCTGATGTTAACTTAGAACTTAGAAAAACAACATTAATAAGTGTAATTAGAATTGTCAATATTGAATTGAATGACCTATTGAATAAGTTTTTGACCTTGAATCGTTTGATACGCGTAACTGCATACTGTTTTCGTTTTTTCGACCATACATCGAAACGATATCAAGGTCAAGATTTCTTAACTACAATGGAACTTAGTTGATCAATGGAGTTTTGGATCAAATATGTACAACAAACAGAATTTAAGTTAGAAATAGGAAGGTTAAAGAAGGGTGAGCAGGTGAGCAAGGATAGCAAATTAATAAAATTGAATCTATTCTTAGACGACAAGCATATATTGCGAGTTGGAGGACGTCTTACAAACGCCAATTTAACTTATGATGCGAAATTTCCTATCATTTTACCTAAAGATGGAAAATTTGTCGAACTTTTGATAAGGGAAATTCATCTTACTACACTCCACGGTCAAACCCAATTGGTATTAAATACCTCTAGGAGACGTTACTGGATTTTAGATGCTCGCACCAGCATTAAAAGGGAACTGCATAAATGTATAAGATGTATTCGAGCAAAGCCAGTTTTATTGAGACAGTTGATGGGCAACTTACCTTCTCCCCGAGTTAATATATCTAGGCCTTCCACGCACACCGGTGTGGATTATTGCGGCCCTATTGAATACCGTGACCGTCGGGGTCGAGGTGGTAAAAGGTTTAAAGGTTACATCGCCATTTTTATCTGGCTTGCTGTTAAAGCCATTCATATCGAGTTTGTTAGTGATCTCACTACGTCAGCCTTTTTGGCTGCTTCCGGCGTTTTACAGGAAGACGAGGACTCTGCAGTCACGTTTATAGTGACTGCGGAACCAATTTTGTAGGGGCAAATATTGAATTACGTAAGATATTAGAGAAAAATAACAAGCATGCTGCAGAATTAGTCGCTCATGATAATATTACATGGCATTTCAATCCCCCAGCTTCTCCTCATTTCGGGGGGTTATGGGAAGCAGGGGTAAAGTCGATCAAAGCACACTTACGTCGAGTTGTCGGAGAAGCCGCACTTACATTTGAAGAAATGTCAACGGTATTAACCAGAGTAGAAGCTTGCTTGAATTCTCGACCTTTGTGTCCCCTGTCAGATGATGCTATGGATGTCGAAGTTCTCACTCCGGCATATTTTTTTATCGGTGGTCCCTTATTGATGCCACCAGAACATGATTTGTTAAACGAAAAAATTGATTATATTAATAGATGGAAATACACGCAGGGAATGATCCAAACTTTTTGAAAACGATGGAAAGATGAATATCTATCGCGTCTGCAGGCTCGTCCAAAATGGCTTGCTAAAGAAGTTGAACCTTGCGTTGGTGATATATGTTTAGTTAAAGGTGAAAATTTATCGTCCTATAAATGGCCGCTGGCTAGAATAGTAGAATTGCATCCGGGAAAGGACTCCTTGGTCAGAGTAGTGACAATACTTTCTAACGGGAAATTATATAAACGTCCAATCTCAAAAATTGCACTATTGCCAATATCTAAACAAAACTCTTGAACGAATTCAGAATGCATATTTCAACGAGCATTTTAATGAACATTTGATATTGAACTTAATTTGTACTTGCACATATTCGTAAATGGAAACTCGAACATAGACTTTACTAAACATCATTGTATTTTAGAGACTTTTGAATTAATTTCTTAACGTCGATTTAACGAATTTTGAAACTATTAAAGACAAATTGTAAATAAAATCGGTCACTGAATAACCGTGAATCGGAAATAATAGTACTTAAAAAATATTCATCTTAATGTGTTGTACGTATCGTCAGAGCCCCCCCTTTCAATCCTTATATCTAGGCACGTCCTCTCCTGATCCTAGCTCCCATCGGCCTCCCAGCTTACCAAGCTGCGTACTGTCACTGGATCATACAAACAATGGGTAACGAGTGAATGCCTTTCTGATCTGGACAGACCAGCGGGGGGAGTGTGTTCGAATTAAAACCTAAAAGGAAATTCATTAGTGAAATAAATTTAAAATAAACAAATTGACTTACCTGCTGTCACCGTCGCTGCAACCGATTGTACACAATGGAGACTTGTCAAATCGTCAATTCGCCTGATGTTCTCGACAACTCTTGTTATCTCTTTTACTCTTACTAGTCAGCAATTGTAAAGAAATTTATAGTATTAGTTCGCAAAGTAAAACTTGAAGTTTGTTAAAATGTTACAATTTGGATTGAAAACTTGAAATTTGTTAATATGTTAAACTTTGGATTGTAATTGATAAAATGTTGCTTAAAACTGTAAATTTTCGGAAACATCGTATAAATAGCAAAACTAACGGATTCTCGCCCTCTTTGTCTGAAAAACTTCGTTGGAACAAGATAAGTTTTGTAGTTTGTGAATAATTTAAATAAAATAAGAATTTTCTAGAAATTTGGAGGTTTTGAAATTTGCACAACTGATTTTGCTTCAGATAACATTCAGTCCGTAGACATCGCTACTCAGACTGACTCTGTTCCTCTTTCTTCACACAAATTTTCCGTCTATGGTAATTTATCAACATAAGTTGATCGTTCTGTTATTCAGCCAAATAAATTTGGCATTTCTCTTAAAAGTCTTCGTCGATGTTCGCGTTTGATTTTATATTTTCGCGCTTATCGTGCCTTACGTCGATGAGCAGTTAGCTCCATGATTTCAGACAAGGTTTCTAATGATCCTCGACCATATTGTGACATTTACGTCAAAAACCACAAACTTACGGATTTGATGGATACTGGAGCTAGCGTTAGTGTGTTAGGTCAGGGTTCTTTGAATCTAAAGTCCTCGGTTATATTCTCGTTCTAGTTCGTTACGGTTCTGAACCAAAACCTTTACGGTTTTTAGTTGTCCCTTCGTTAGCTAACAAGCTTTATCTCGGAATAGACTTCTGGAACACTTTTAATATAGCACCAGTGCAAATGCCTATTGTAGGTGAACTTCGTGAAACCCTTCCTTCTGCCTCTAATGAGGACTCTTTGACATATCATAAATTGTCAGATGACCAAGAGCAACAATTACAGAAAGTAATTGATAAATTTCCGTCTTTCAATAAACTTGGTCTAGGAAAGACACATTTGGTTTCTCACCACATAGACACTGGATCCGCTAAGCCCATTAAGCAAAGGCATTATGCTATTTCTCTGGTTGTGCAAGACTTATTGTACCAAGAACTGGATCGTATGCTCTCGTTGGTGGTTATTTGTGAGAGTAATAGTTCTTGGACCGCACCAGTCACTTTAGTTCGTAAACCTGGTAAAGTGCGCTTATCTCTAGATGCATGACGGCTTAATGAGGTTACTATCAAAGACGCATATCCTCTACCTTTAATAGACGGTCTGCTCGCACGACTAAGGTCCACTTAGTTCATTACCAGCTTAGATTTGAAGGACGCCTTTTGGCAGCCTTCACGGTGCTAAGTCGTCCTTTATACCAATTTAAAGTTATGCGTTTCGGTCTTTGCAACGCTCCACAAACCATGTGTCGTCTTATGCACAAGGTAATCCCTCATGAGCTGCATGACAAGATCTTTGTCTACCTAGATGACTTGCTGATCACTAGTTCCTCTTTCGACGAACATATCGACCTTCTCATCACAGTTGCTAATTTATTATCAGCTGCTGGTTTGACAAGAAACGCAGGTTTGTCGAGAAAAGCAAGCTCATCCAGCGTGAGATTAGGTATATGGGTTATGTGGTAAGTGACGGAATACTCAAACCGATCATTCTAAAGTCTCTAGCATCGTTGACTATCCAACGCCTAAGTCAGCTAGAGACGTAAGTCGATTCATGGGGATGGCTGGCTGGTACCGTAGGTTTATCGGTCACTTTGCCTCCATCACGGCACCGTTGACAGATCTTTTGAAGGGCAAATGTTCATTTAAATGGACCGATGCAGCTGAAAACTCCTTTCAGCATGTTAAACAAGCCTTAGTTTCTGCTCCCGTTCTTATCATCCCTGATTTCAACACACCCTTTATTATTCAATGCAATGCTAGCACTACCGGAATAGGTAGCGTCCTCTTTCATAAGGACGAGAATGGTCATGAACACCCTATAGCTTTCATGTCCGCTAAGCTCACTTCTGCTCAGAAAAACTACACCATTACTGAGCTTGCGTGTTAAGCTGCAGTCCAAAGCGTGAAAAAATTCTGCGCGTACATTAAAGGCTTACCAATCACGGTCATTACTGACCATACTAGTCTAAAGTGGTTGATGAATCAAGAGGACTTATCTGCCAGATTGTCTCGTTGGAGCCTGAAACTTCAAGGTTTCAATTTTTCAATTCAATATTGTAAAGACTCTGCAAATACATTCCCTGATGTATTATCTTGAGTGCACGAGAGAATTGAAAGTATTTCATTCTTATTTTTGGCAGTTTTGCCTGAGCACACTCATATTATTGAACTTCTTCCCGATTCCGCGTTTTTAGAAACTAATAATTTAGAGCGTGTGCTGCTCGTAGCCAAACAACCTGAACGGTTTCTTAATATATGGGTTCGTGACGGGAAAGTTTTTATCAATACTGGCAGTATTTCGGATACCGACGTCGATATCCCTCAAACCAAAATATGGGTTCCGGACAGTCAACAACAAAACCTAATTTCCCAGGCACATGACAGTCCGACTTCATCTCATTGTGGCACACGTAAGACCACTGAGATTCTTCGCCGCTATTATTATTGACCTACTCTCACTAAAGACGTTTCGACATACATTTCCAATTGTGTTTCTTTTAAGCAAGTCAAACCATGTCATCAAGTCTTGAGACCTCCGATGGGTCAAGAACGTGTTTCTGATAGACCGATGCAACGACTTTTCATCGACTTTCTAGGGCCTTATACATGTTCCAAATGCGGAAATACCCAACTCTTCATAGTGCTAGATCACTATACTAAATTTATTTGGTTAAATGCTATGCCCAAAGCTACTGCAGAATCTTTTGTCAAATCTTTTCTTGGTATTTTTCACACTTTTGGTGTGCCTGAACTTCTCTATTCTGACAACGGCGTGCAGTTTACGTCCAAACACTTCACACAATTGATGCAGGACTATGGCGTGTCACATATTTTCACTCCTCGGTATTCTCCGCAGTCGAACGCTTCTGAGAGGGCAAACCAGCCTGTTTTGTTTGCTATTGGAGCATATATTGGTGAGGACCATCGGAACTGGGACGAACATCTCAGGGAGTCGTGTGCAGCATTTTGCAATGATGTGCACAAGTGTACGGGATGTTCGCCACATTTTCTTATGTTCGGATTTCAGGCGATCAGACATGGTTCAGATTATAATCTGCTAAGACAGTTATCCTCATTTGAGGATGGCAAAGTCGAATTGTCCACTCAGACCGATCGATTGAGGAGAATTCACGAGCGAGTCCGTGCCAGGCTTGCAGATGCCTACGCCAAGGGCCAACGCCGGCATAACCTACGTGTTCGAGAACGAGCCTGTTCACCAGGTCAATTGGTATACGTGCGTAATCACGTTTTGAGTAGTGCTGCAGAGGGATTCGCAGCTAAATTAGCCCCGAAATTTCTGCAGGCGAAAGTGGTTCGTTCAGTTGGACAGGTTTCATACGAGTTGGAGGATTTGAATGGAAAACGTCAGGGAATATTCAACACACAGGATATTTGTACCTAATACAGGTATAATTACGGTCCTTTACGTTTCTGTGTGCTGATGGTGATAAAAACGCTTCTGACGTTCCCCTTCTTCACACACATCCTTTTTTTAGTCCTTTTTTGGCTATATTAGCTATATTTTTATACTACACGTACCCTAGATCACGATTCTCTTCTCTTAAGAAAATGAATTTATTTTGCCCGGCTCCTTGAGAGACCCTTCTCAGGGCGATGTCGTCCCCACGTTTGTTACGGCGTTTTTCTATAAAAATTTATAAAGATTTAAAAAGGCACTTCGTTCGCATTCTCATGAATACATATCCCATGAGGTACGAGGGCCATTCGTTCGGATTCTCATGAATGCATGTTCGATAACGGTACGAGGGCCGTTCTTTCGGATCCTCTGAGTACATATTTGCCCTGGGACGGAAGAAAGAGGAGTGCAAAAATGAGAATTCACGCGACATATATATATATATATATATATATATATATATATATATATATATATATATATATATATATATATATATATATATATATATATATATATATATATATATATATATATATATATATATATATATATATATAAATATATATATATAATATATATATATATATATATATATATATATATATATATATATATATATATATATTAGGGCGGGCCAATTTGTATGGAGCCGAAAAATTCGATTAGACCTGCCCCCTAGGATGATTTTATGGACAATTCTAAGCAACTTTGCCGAAGAAACCATAGGTCTATCTTGATTTTCGAGTCTCCCACTTTTCAAAAAAAGATTTTTTCCCTATAACATCATTTTGATTCAAAATTCGTTTTTTTATTCATCGTTATATTATCTTTTTTATGTGTATATGGGGGTATTTTGGGGTCGAGAAATTCATTTCTGATCTTTATTTTTACCTATGACTACCGCCAGAGGGCGTTTCATGCATATTTTAACTATTTTTCGTCTATTTTCCGAGAAAAATTACAAGTTTTTCGGTAAAATTGATCTTTATTTAATTTTTTTCAATGAAAATTCAAATTAAAAAATAAGAACATGTGTAAAAAATAAAAAAAATGAATTTAGTGAGAAAAAAAGCGACAAAGTGTTGTTGCTTTCAAGTCAACAACGCATTTATTTAAAAAAAAACATCGGTAAAACATCATTACCGACATATTTTGTGAAAGAGCACAACACAATGACATTTATGAGTGTTCAGTTCATTAGTGTTTGAGCATCATTTCAGTGAAAGTGAATTATAAATTTCCTGCCAGTGAATAATTGTGAAATTCAAAAAGAATTAAAAGGTATGTGTTAAAATTTTGTAATTTAATACACATAGGCATCGATGTTGTTCTCTTGCTTGGTTACTTTTTTCTGAAATATGTAATACATTGTAATGTATTTATATGTATAGCATGTAGGAATAATGTGCGTTGGAATAATGTATTAACTGGTCCTTAGAGGCGAAATGTCGGTTGACATATGAGTAAATGCTGTTGATCACATATGAGTTATGCCAATTTGTAGGTGGAAAAAATATATTCGAACCAAATGTTTTGAAATATACTAATTTCAGTTTTTTAAAATTTTTTTAGTAAAATTATACAATGGATCCAAATGCATTGCCGTCTACATCTCAAACCGCAACAACATCAACAAGTACCGAAAGTCATTTGAAGCATTTGCCTTCGCACGATGTTGCTGTTTTTGGTGCATCTTGTGATTTGAGTGGACTCGATCTGCCAACGAAACAGGATATTTTAAGATGTTTTTTTTTCTTGGCCGAACGTGCTAAACTCCAAAACAAAATGTTTTCGTATAAAACATTCGTACCGCACGTAACAGACAAATTGATTGAAATTTGGAGTCAACTTAATGTTGAAATTCTAACCAAACAAAGTGTTGTTAGAAAATTGGGTACATTGATTGACAAGTATCAAATCGAAACTAAACATTCAAATATCGCCTCATTCAGAACGTTCGAGCAATCTACAAAAGAATTATTTTACATCGGCAAATGTCAATGTGACTTGAAAGCAGAATTATGCTCATGTGGATTGATTCCAGATCATTTGAAAGAGTTCATGCGAGATCAAAATAATGACAGAAGATTGACGATACCGGAATTCGTGCTAGAAGTTGAAGAGCCAGCACCAACGTCAACAATAATACCAACAAGCGTTGAACAGAGCCATTCAGCATATGAACCAAGTACTGATATAGATCAGCCAAGTTCAAATCCACAAGATATTCCGCCAATGATACGAGGACCGTATACTCCCAGATACGATGCTTCGAACTTCGCTGCGATGTGTGATCGATTTGGTGTGTCTGATAGAATAGCAGCAGCACTCGCAACATCTCTTATGCAAGACATTGACGTAAAAGATGCACATGGCAATCCTATCATCATGGATAAAAATAAAGTGCGTCGAGAAAAGGCCAAATGCAGAGAAGAACTGCTTCTTAAGCAGTATGATGCATCCAATTTGATAGCATTTTCATTCGACGGCCGAAAAAATGATGCTTTAACAATGGAAAAAATCGATGAGAAGTTGCATGCAAGGATGGTGAAAGAACCACATCTAGTTGTTTTGAAGGAACCAAATTCTCAATTGATAGGCTACACAAAAGTCGAAAATGAAGATGCTGAACACAAATTGATGACATTTAATGCATTCTTCGTCGAAAAAGAAATTGCTCTCGATGCATTAATCGGCATATGCTGTGATGGTGAGCCAACAAATACTGGCGTAAGAAATGGGATTTTGCGTCGATTTGAATTGCATTTGAATAGACCGCTGCATTGGTTTGTGTGCATGCTGCACTTTAACGAGCTGCCATTTCGTCATTTGTTTGACACTTTGGAAAGATCATCGACCACTGGACCACGAACAACAACTGGAACGTTGGGCAAACAAATTGAAACTTGTGAAAATCTTCCGGTATGTATCATTTGTCATTTTTCTCATCGATTTTTTCCATTATTAAATGGTAAAATTTAATTCATCTCATTTCTTTTTTTTCAGCTTGTAGATGAATTCGAGATAATCGTGCTAGAGAACATGCCACCTGATTTAGATCCATTTGAATTATCCACCGATTCAAAGTACTTATACAAAATGGCCAATGCAATTTCGAATGGTGTTGTTCCTGCGGATTTATCTCACAATAAACCAGGACCAATAGCACATTCACGTTGGCTCACCAAGGCGAATAGATTGTTGCGGTTGTATGTGTCAACTGAAAATCTATCAAGGAATTTGAAAATTTTGGCAACATACATAATGAAAGTGTATGTGCCGATGTACTTCAACATCAAGTACTATAATTCGGTGGTCTTCGGTAGTGTATTATTTTACAAATTCATTCGTTGGACACAATATTTGGATACAAATCTACGCGGAGTTGTGAATAATGTCATTAAAAACAATTCATATTACGCACATTCCGAAAATATTTTGTTAGCGATGTTATTTGATGATAAAAAAGAGACACGAAAAATCGCAATCAAGAAAATTTTACACTACCGAAGAAATCTGTACGACCCGGCACATCTTAGAGTTTATCAAAAACCTTTGATAAACTTCAATTGTACAGATTATACGAATATGATTGATTTCTATAGAGATGATGTCTTATTCGAACCACCGTTTACGTATAGCATTCCGTATGATCATTTGGAACAATATTTAGAATGCGATGATCCACCATTGCCTGATCCAAGAATTCCGGTACACATACAAGCAACGGAAAGACATGTTCAATTGCTGGCTAGCGTTTCTAAACGTGTTTTAGAAAAGAGTCGACACAGTGTTATGGCAGTTACATCAGAAAGCCGTGCAAAATACCCCCGACTTGAAAGCAAAAAAGACTTTCAAAAATAAGTTATTTCGCTTTTCTTCCACTAAATTCATTTTTTTTTTTATTTTTTACACATGTTCTTATTTTTTAAGTTGAATTTTTGTTGAAAAAAATAAAATAAAGATCAATTTTACCGAAAAACTTGTAATTTTTCTCGGAAAATAGACGAAAAATAGTTAAAATATGCATGAAACGCCCTCTGGCGGTAGTTATAGGTAAAAATAAAGATCAGAAATGAATTTCTCGACCCCAAAAACCCCCCATATACACATAAAAAAGATAATATAACGATGAATAAAAAAACGAATTTTGAATCAAAATGATGTTATAGGGAAAAAATCTTTTTTTGAAAAGTGGGCGACTCGAAAATCGAGATAGACCTATGGTTTCTTCGGCAAAGTTGCTTAGAATTGTCCATATAATCATCTTAGGGGGCAGGTCTAATCGACACAAAATTTGGCCCGCCCTAATATATATATATATATATATATATATATATATATATATATATATATATATATATATATATATATATATATATATATATTGTCACGGGTTCAGTGAGCTATCGTTAAGCCGTAACGATAAACCTTGAGCTACGAGAAACTGACTCAACTTCACAGCCCCCCAAACACCTGCCCACTATTAGCTGCGAACATAATCTTATCGTAGATTCACTGTTCCGATGGTTTCTCAGTGAATTTCTATGACTCACAATTGTCCACATATATGGGTAAATATATGATCAAACTTGATCGAAATATCAAATGCTGTCACGGTTTCGCGGAATATATATATATTAAGAAATTTAAGAAAGATGATAAATGAAAAGAATACTAAATGGGAAACGTAACGCCAGGGCATAGGGAAAGTTGTACAATGAAATAAAATTGTAAATTTAATTAAAAATTGTAAGGTTAACTGAGAATTGTAATAAAAATTGTTATGGTAATTTTGTCGCGACGAACCTGGACTCCCCTGTGATGAAGACGAGCGCTCCCCGCTCCCCAAGCCAAGCCATCGCCGTCGATTTACATAAGACGATCGACGATCACTTGACCCAGAAGCGTGCAACCTATAACGTAGCTAAAGAGCCAAGCGGAAATGGCCATCGCGGCAGCCGAAAGCCATTCCCAGCCGACTAATTCCATCACGTGAAACGGAGACTTGGAAGCGACGACCACAACAACTACCGCCACGACTTCAACAACAACAACAACAACAAGTTTGTGGATAAATAAGAGTCTGACTATTGATTGGGAAAACGAAATTACTTACGGGGAAATATGCCCATGAAAATTACATCAATGATGCGTAAAGGAAAACCTGATTTGTCGCCGAATCGCTTGGAACATCTGCAGCCAGATCAAGCAGCGAAGACGGTCGTAACTTCGTTTCTATGATGATCTTTTAGAAAATGAAGGCGGTCGATATGATGACACTAACGAAAACCAATAAACATTAGTCGCAAGTTTTCTATGAGGATCTTTTAGGAAATGAAGGCGGTCGATATGATGACACTAACGATAACAAATAAATATTAGTCGCAAGTTGAAAGATAAACTTGCGAAATGTCAAAGGGCGATCGAACCGCCACCAAGCGGCGAACGAAAAGGGTGCGTTCCGATCGCTGCCATTGCAGGAAAATGCTTTTTTCGGATGCGCGTGTGAAAAGTGCACTGGGCCAATGCACCCGTCTGCATGTTGCAATGGAGGTGGTGGCAACGGCATTTGGAATACCGCAGAAGCGGTTGATAACACCTCTAGCCGAGGCTTCGTGGTAAATTGACGGGGCCTAGAGAGGCTCTTGGTTGGCAACCACGGTAAGGAATAGTTGGCGAATTTAGCGGTGGACGGCGAATAAAATTAAAATTGAAATCTATCTACTTGCCATGTTCGAGAGCGAACCGAAGCAGCCAGGGATAAATTCGAAGATCGAGATCGGCAGTAGCAGATGGTTCATTTGGATTGAGGTGGTGAGAAGGAGTTTTCGACAAAATCTGGCCGAGACAAGAAGAATATCGTCCGACCGGCGAATGTGTGTACGTAACGAGATTGGCGGAAAAGATATTTGGGTGAACGAAGTACTCGACCAAGCAGATCGGCAAGCTACAAGCGGTTAATAGGCAGAGATTTTCAACGTTCGAATAACTGCGGCATTGGCACATCGCTCCGGGGAAGCACCGAGTAGGCGCATTGTGTAATTGAACGAGCGAGTGTCGGCAAGCGCATTTTTGAGGAGAAGGACCGGAGGTAGGTTAAGTCTTAACTCATTGTATTGAAATGTATTAAAATAAGTAAATAGTGAAATAGTTAGCGCTGTATTTTAATAAGTGAATAGTGAAATAGTTAGCGAGGCGCTGTCGAAATGTTTTGGGTAGGACGAATTTCCAGTAATGAAAATTGTTATAACGTTGTTATCTTGGCGTTACTTTTGGTGCCCTTCTGGCAGGATCGATACGGGAAATATCGTTGGCTTTAAGTGAAAATTTTACAAATCGTAAGAGTGAAGTGGCAGCCGTCGCGGCCTTCTCGCTTCGAAGCGACGGCATTGAGGCAGGTTTCGGTAACGAAGCGAGTGGCGACACCCGCGACCCTTTTCCGCGAGCATAAGCCTCCCAAAACCGGCCGCCCTTGCATCCCAGTTGGGGAATGAAGGGTTTTCGACCGATACAGGCAAGATTTGGTAATAAATTGGCGCCCAACGTTCTAAGGGGTGATAGTAAACGATTACCGAATTAACGATTGACCGAGATTTTAAGAGTAAATTAGTTAGAGAACGCGAATGTTAACGAAATACGTAATTTGGAAACGTGAATTTTAATTAAACGCGTCACTAAGCGAGTAAAATCTTGAGCATTTTCAGTCGGTTAAAGATCGAATATGCAGAACTAGCTTAGGATAGCAATATATTTGTTCCCAAAGTTTGTTTTTGGTTTTACCATCGATGTGTAATGATGATATTATAAGAGTGTAAGATTTGCATGATCTGCAGGGTAGGAAATATAATATCAAGTGTGACATTGGTGGAAAAAGACATCTTGCGGTGTGGTTTTTAGTGTGTGTGGATTCAGTTGACTAGTTCGGAAGACCTAGTACTGCGGTAGACGTAGTATAACTAACATTAGGCAGTTGGTATTTTCGAGTGTTGGTTTTTGAATTTCTTATTGGCGAGTGTCTGTAGCGGTAGAGGCTAAGGAAATTGTACCAGTATTTCCAGATTGTTAGCAACGAGGTTGGAAGAATTTACTGCCGCTTGTTCAATGCGGTGTGTATAGTTTATGTGCGAAGTTCTGGGCTTGAAAATCGATATTCGGGTTGTTCTAGGTGGTAGCTTGTGTCCGACTTGCGATTCTTGCGGATACAATATAATAGTCAAAGTAACTAAGTTCAGGGCGAGCGCTGGGAATTGGGAATTGTGATTTGTGTTACGTTGGTTCAATTGGAAGAGGAATATTGTCTTGTTGATGGGAGTGGGTCCCCGACGTAATCAACAGCAAAGACGCTGTCGAGTGGAAAAGCAACGGTCAGGAAAAGCAACGGTCAGGTGCATTGTAAAAGATAAAAACTCGAACTTAATTTTTTTTGTTGCGTGGGTAGGGCACAGGAATTGTGATAGTAGTATACTTTTTCGTCGATCTCATTGTGCAACCACCAGTAGTTTCAGCAGTTTAGCTAAGCTATTTGTTGCGGTTTGTACCAAGCAAGTAAAAAGTTGAGGCAGGTTTTTGAAACAAGTGAGGAATTTTAGATTTACTGCTGCATATTTACCGCCTCACAGCAAAGGCAGCCGGTATTCGCGCAGTACGAGAGGCGCTTGGGTTCTGGTGGCAGTGGGTATTTTCTGGTGGTGTTCAGTAGGGCGTTGGCGACTGCACAGTTCGTTCATTTAGTTTTATTGGATAGATTTTGGTGAAGGGCGAACATTAGAAAATGGCTAGCGGAAGCGGTGTCGGAAAGATCTCGGTCGATCGGCTGAGTAAGGACGAACTCGCGTATGAGCTAGCAATCCGGGGTCTGCCTGGTGACACGGTGGAGACCATGCGGAAACTGCTGAGGGGGCCGTTAAGAAGCGAAGTAGCCTTGGGTGAGTCTGTTGCAATTTCAACGTATCCGTTTTCATTCTCAGAGGACCGAGAGGCGATAAGCACAAAAATAGCTGAGATCAAAATGTTTGTGGACCCATTTGTGGGCGACTTTAATTCGCCGGAATTTAGTAAAGTCAAGAGGAAAATATGCTTCGCCCTGCGACGTCTGGGTAGAATAAAAGGGGAAACGGGGGAAGAAAGAGACTTCTTGAGGCAGGCCAAGGGCCAACTAATGATAGCTATGGGCGACCTGCTCTTCAAGGCAGGCGGCGCAGAAAGCGAGGAGTCGGAGGAGGTATGGACTCTGGACAGTCCAACATTGTCAACCCCGAGTACTCCGATGTTTCAGCCTCAAAAGCCGATAGATCTACAAAAGTGGGGGTTGAAATTTAGTGGAGAATCGCCATATTCGGTGAGCGCGTTCCTCGAACGGGTGGAAGTGATTAGGGAGGCGAAGGAACTAACAAAAGCGCAGCTGTTCCGGTCGGCCGTGGACCTCTTTGAAGGAAAGGCTCTAGTCTGGTTTCGGGCAAACCGCGCAATCTGCCAGAGTTGGGAGGGCCTTCCCACAGACTACGATGATAGGCTGCTGGATGAAATTAGACGTCGTACGCAGGGCAACACGGAGTCAATCGGGGTATTTGTGGCGGTGATGGAGGGTTTGTTCCGTCGATTGAGTGACCAACCGAGCGAAGCGGAGAAGTTGAAAATACTCCGTAAAAATATTGCTCCCTTTTACCAGACTCAGCTGGCTCTGGTAAAATTTGAATCGATCGGAGAACTGGTGACAATGGGGCGTTCATTGGAGGTGACGAGAATGTCCGTGGAGTCATTCGTGCCACCTACCCCAAGAAGAACTCCGAGGTTACTAGAACCGGACCTGGCGTATTTGGAGTCGCAAAACTTAGCCTCAGTGGAAGTACCGGGCGTATCGAAAAGCATCACGTGCTGGAATTGTAAGAAGTCGGGACATACGTTGAGGGAGTGTCAGGATCCTGCTAAGTGTTTCGGGTGTGGAAGAGTGGGAACGATTAGGGCCAGGTGTGTTGACTGTAGGGAGGGGGGACGAGGAAATGGAGTTCAAGCAAGGGCCGCCCAATATAACCAAAATTCAACTTCGGGGGTTTGTCGCCAGGGAAACGGCAATCGGGCCTAGTGGGCGACAAACTAGGCCCTCGTCCGATTTCGAACGTCGCAAGAAATATCCAAGTGGGGTATATGCTACACAGCGCAGAGGGGGATAACCGCCCTTACTTAGAGGTAGTAGTCCAGGGTCAGAGATTTCTGGGGCTAGTGGATTCAGGAGCGTCGAAATCAGTGATTGATGGGAAGGGATGGGAGCTGATCTGGAGTCTAGGGGTCAAACTTCAGCAAAGCGGTCGGAGAGACATACGATTGGCGAACGGAGTGGGTTGTGGTGTGGAAAGAGTAGCGTATTGCCCAATCACAGTGCAGGGGAAAGAAAGATGGCTGGGGGTCTTGGTAGCACCTGCGATCCCTCATCTCATACTGGGGGTAGACTTTCTGAAACTTTTCGGAATAGTGCTAAATGTAGCGAGGGAGCAGTGGGAGATGGTTGCATCGGTAGAGGGTCTTAAGCCGGAGCAGCTGGTAAGCAGAACGCATTTAACGAAAGAAGAAGAAAGACAGCTAGAAGCGCTACTCGAAGAGGAGTTTGGGTTGAGGGGTGAGGGGATTTGCTGTACTAATAGAGTGGAGCACATAATCAAGACCAATTCTCCACCAATCAAACAGCGGTACTATCCCGTCTCACCGGCGGTACAGAAGCATAACGATGCAGAACTTAATGAGATGCTTGAGGCTGTGATAGTGGAACCGTCGTGCAGCCCGTGGGCTTCGCCGATTGTTTTAATTAAGAAGAAGGATGGGTCGTTCCGGTTTTGTGTGGACTATCAGAAGCTCAACAAGGTGTCGGAAAGAGATGCCTATCCTCTGCCCTTCGTCACTGCAACCTTGGAGAGAGACAATTAAGAGACGCGAAATATTTATCTTCACTGGACATTAAATCCGCGTATTGGCAGGTGCCGCTGGCAGGAAATTCAAAGGAGCTCACCGCCTTCACTGTTCCCCACAGAGGACTGTTCCAATTCTGTAGGATGCCTTTTGGGTTACAAAATGCACCGGCAACTTGGCAACGACTCATTGACAGGGTCTTGGGACCAGATTTAGAGCCATTCGTCTTCACTTATCTGGATTATATAGTGGTAGTCACCCAGGATTTCCCCAAACATCGGGAGATTTTGAAGGACGTTTTTAGACGGTTACGCGAGGCGGGATTGAGGGTCTCTAGAGAGAAATGTGAGTTCTGCTGTTCTCGCCTTCGATATTTGGGCTACGTGGTAGATGGAGATGGTTTGAGTGTGGACCCGGACAAGGTCAAAGCAGTAATGGATATTCCTCGTCCAAGAAGAGTGAAGGAAGTCAGACAATTCTTGGCGATGGTTTCGTGGTATCAGAGATTTATTCCGGAGTTTGCGACGCTAATGTGTGACAGATCAGAATGACAGACTGACAGACGGGATATTTAATATCCCAATGTTTGGTGACAGTCCTACTTAATCTCCCATCAGCTGAAGTTATTGTTCAGAACTGTACCAGAGTGGGATGGGTGATGCCCTAATTGTATAAAAAGATGTTGAATTGGAAAGAAACCGCTTTAGCGGTACTGGGAAAAATTTTTCGAACAAAGGAAAAGGGGACTTTGGGCATTCGAAGCTGAGAGTTAAAGACACGAAGTTCAAAAAAAATCTTGGGTGTGATTGATTTTTGGGTAGAACAAGTTTTTTTGAGTGAAAAAGTGAAATATAGAAAAAAGTAACTAAAGTTCTTCTTTCCGATGTGTAAAGAAACGAGTGAAGTAGCTGAATGAGACAAGTACAGTCACAGTTCCGTGGTGCCTTTGTTCGTTTAAACTTCAAATTAAAATTGAATATTAATAATTTGAATTCAAAACCATCGGAAAAGACTAAGACATTGGGAGAGTGCAGAATTCAAATTTGGAATAGATTGCAACAGATAGGCTCGTGAATATAAAATTGGGCTTGTGAAGTCAACGAAGTCCGACGGAAAATTTTGCCCAGTAGCCAGAAGTGACTCCAATAGACGAACGTATAAGTCCAAGTGTAGCTGCGGAGACCAAGAAAAGAAAATATACGCTATTTCAGCTGCGACGATCAGTAAATCCATTTTCGGACTTGTTGGGAAAGGTCAAAACATGAACGTGAACAACTCTCAGGAGAATACTCACCACAGCTAAGTACGAAAATTTATTGCATGGTTATTGCAGAAGACTTCAGCCAGAACTTCTACTGATTATTCAGTAAACTAAATTTATTTTCTTTGATGATGAGCCCCAGAATTTAAAGGATATCAAATTAAAGAAGAAACATAAAAATTGATCACATTTTCTTTGATGCTGTATTTAAGTAGCAGTCACATCAATTTGGAAGAAAGAAAACTATATATTAATTTCTTTTATTAATTTCTTTTAACAAACTTAATATATTGGTGTGAGGTATTATTTTATAATATTTATTTTGCATGATCATTTTGAATTTATATTTAAACATAATAGCTAATTATTTATTCTTGCACCCTGTTAGGAAGTATAATTTGAATTGTTTTGCTTCATAATGCTTACAGTGCGTTATGTTTTATCGGTGTAAACCAATTCCGGCCGGGGTTGGGTATTAAACAAACCTCACCCAAATTATTTATAAGTTGATTTGCTTTGATTCGATTTGTTGGATTTTATTTGAATTATTATTTTGGAATTATTGAATTTTTTGGTTTAATTGTCTTTTCTTTTGGTTTTCTTTTAGTGCCTTTTTGTGTTGATAACTACTAAAATGTTTTTTGAATAAACTTTAATAAAATTAATTCTGAAGGATCCTCTTCTTTCCCTGCTTCTATGTGTTTGTCATTGTCCCAGTGATTTTTGAGATATTTTAAGTGTTGTGCTGTCTGCGTGCCGTAGCACGTAGGGATTTTTCCGCCCGCCAAACCAACGACAGACTGAGCTAGTCAGCGGGATAAGGCACGCCGGGCAAACAAAGGACAAATCCCTAACAAATATATGCTGCATTGACGACGGCTCGACAGAGCGTAGTCAGTTGCAACAAGTGGCGCCCAAACGTTTTGGCTTTCTTTTATATATTTTCTTTTGGCAGATATGCTTTTGGCTGGGGTGGCAAGTGTTTAATAGAAGCATTCTGTTGCCTCAGCCATTTTTTTTTTGTTTTCGTTGGCTGTGGTTGTAATTAAATACCTGAAATTTTCAATTATTTTGCATCACCTAGTCGAGCGGTCGTCAATGCAGGATTGGCGCCCATCTCGTGCTACTGTCTTGTGCTATGTGTCCTACAGAGCTTGTCTCTTCAATTTATATCTAGACTCTTGTCGTCGCGAGATTCTCTTCAGAAGAGAAAAATAAAAAGGCGTCAATATCTTCTTGTCAATAGAATAAATCTGGTAATAAGATTTACATGAGTTTGCCGCACCTGGAGCAAAATATCCATTGAAATGACCCATGATCTAGTCTTGATCCTTCTCCACCTGTAAGGTGTTGTTCATTCACTAGAACTTTTTCGAGCAGGATTCAAGACAGGTGATCATTGGAGCGTTTCTAAGTAACGACAAGATATCTACAGCTTCCCAAATTCCTAAGTCCTATATTTTCAATTTTATGTGAAATTTTATACCTTGTCCCTTCCGTATTGAATTCCCGTCTTGAAGAGGATCCGTCAGAATTATTTTTTTTTATGCTTGCTATCGTTCAAAAGATCTGACTAATATTTTTTCGCTGCAAATAAATAAAAACACAACTTATTACACTATTATAACATTTTTAGTGCATTTTCTGCTTTTAACACATATTTCGCACATTTAAAGCACAGTTACTTGAGAATTTTTATGATATTTGGTAGTTTGAATTGGACATTCGTTCAAGCTATTGCATTTCTTTTAGTGAATACTGTTTTACATAACAGGTACATAGTTGCATGAATTTAGTACCTTGGCTGTTATTTTTTTTTGTTTCTTTGGGGTTTTCTTGGGAGTCGAAAATATGCATTTCTTGTTATTTTGATTGCGCAAGTTATGTTTTGCGGTTAAGAATTTCTATAAAGAAAAAAAACTATAATCTGAAGCAATGCGTCGCAGAACGAATAGCTGGGATCCCAGCTACACGCCTTTCCAGCATCAACTGGAACGCCTAAGTTTGTCACCATCTGCTGCTCAAGCCACAAGTAATACCGAGTCACATATATTAAATAATTCCTTCCCAAGGCAATCGGATTCCCATTTGTCAGAGACCGAGACAAGGAGAAGACGGAACACACGAGAGGAGGATTCTAGCTACCTTCAGGATTGGTCAAATCGACCAACTACGTCTGGCAATAATGAGGCGAGAGTAACCTTTCGGGATCAAGTCGAAGCAAGTCCTCAGTCATCCGTTAAATTACCTATGTCAAAATGGAATATTATATTTGACGGGTCTACTTCGGGTTTAACTGCACGGCAGTTTATGTTTCGAGTGCTGTCTTTGGCGGAAGATTATTGCGTTCCATCGACTATTCTGGCAACTGATTTCCATCTGCTCTTGAAAGGTAAGGCATCCGATTGGTATTGGCGCTTTCGGGAGCAGAATTATCCTCTCATATGGAATAAATTGAGGTTGGAATTTTGGGAACGATTCAACGCATTTCGTTCCGATGTGGATATACGAAGGATGTTGGATGGTCGTTTAAATAAAACAGGAGAGCGGTTCCGGGATTTTTTCGACGCTCTCGAGAGTATATCTTTGCAGCTAAATATTCCCCTAACGGATTTAGATTTCCAATGCGTAGTGTTTAGGAACATGTCCCCCGCCCTTAGAGCCCATCTGTCTGGAGTAGAATTTCACTCAACCCGTGAGCTTGTTAAACGCTGTTGTTTAGTGGAAGCAGAGTGGAAATTGCTAGGGTGGAACAGCGAGCGCGAGTTGATTTGTCGAACGCGTCCGGTGCACGAACTATATTTTGATTGGGATCGCGCTGATAATAGTCAGTCTAGTCTATCTACTTCTTCCACTCGTCATCCATTGTGGGACTACGAGGCAAGCACACAGAACGAGTCTAGGCAACATGATAGGCAGACAGTGCGTTCGGATTTCCACGAAATTCCTTTTGAAAATTACAGCATATCCCAAACCCCCAGTCGTTCAGGTCAGTCATTTTTGAGACAACCCAGCTTTGAGGAAGAAACTCGCACGTATACAAACCGTGAAACACCCGCTCTTAGACATCCAGTAAAATATAGTGAATTTACACGAACACCGATCGCGTCAAGGCAGGAAGTACATGCCGTGCAATCTAGTTCAAATGAATATACTAATAGACGTCGCAGGATGGATGACAGAAATAATTTACGGGTATATTGGAATTGTCACGATCTGGGGCATGGATTTATGGATTGCACGACTCCCATACAGCGTGTTTTCTGCTTTGGCTGTGGTCGCGAGGGAATTTTGAAACCCAAATGTCCCAATTCTCGAGCGGGAAACTTGAACAGGAATGCGCTTCCCGCGGGGAGGTTGCGTATTCCTCCAAGCACTCGTTCCTCCCGACCCGAGATGACAGACGCAGCAACCAAAATCGACCCAGAATTTCGCCGAACACGATAAATCCCTTAAATTTTTCTTCAAGCAAGCTCCCTACCATCAATTCCGAATTTGATTGTACACGATTGGCCCGCAAGCGCTCGGTATCGCGCTTCCATCGAGCATGGAAGTATTTTGCCAATAGGCGATGGCTTTGTAAAGCGTGTGTCGACACCATTCTGACACCGCAAGGAGAGAACCGTCTTTTCGCCATCATCTCCATTGTTGTGTACACTTGACACTTGACGTTTCGACACTGGTCGAAATGTCAAATATCACATAGATGGCGACTAGAGCGCCCTAATTGCACGCGGTGGTAAATACCTGGAACTAGGTAATTATTTTTGATTCGCGCAGATTTTTTTGAAAAGCTTAACTGTAATACCATTGCTATAAAAGCTCAGGATTGGAATCAATAAAGATTATTCAGGATTGGTAAGCCAAAGAATAAGCGGCGACCAAGTTTGGGAAGAGAATAGTTTTTTTCCTTTTCCAAAAGCTAAGACTCGCTTGACTTAGCGTAGCGGCGACAGGCTCGCCAAAGCCAAGTCACAGCAGAGTCAATTATACAGAAAAAGTAGACTGTACTATTTTTGCATAGCGGCGACAGGTTCGCCAAAGCAAAAGCAAATAGAAGTCTGAATCTGTTTTCTGGCTCCAAGAGCTAAATTGTAGCCAGCGTCCAGTGTCCACTATATTACTGACACATTTCATGGCGATCCTCAAACGTACGATCCTGAGAATCAAGATCAAGTCGCTTACGACCCTGTGAGTCACAGTCCTGCATTTTTCGAGCGCCTGCTGAATTGAAGCGCGACAAAATTTTGCAATTGGATATTTGCAAATTATTGAAAAGACGATTGTGCAGCCTACATTTCTGTGAATCAGAATCCTGCACTTTTCGAGCGCATCAACTCAACAACAATTCGCCCATGACAACATTTGAATATTCTTTTGGAATTTTTTGAGTGACGCAGATTTCAAAACCATCAAATTAAGCAATATCACGATGGAAATAATATTGAAAGTAGGAATAATTACGAATACGATACGAAAAACACCCACCGACAGACAGCAGATCGGAGAATTCACAAACGAAATACAACATCATGAAACACAACCAGCGACTCATCCGACAACAATAGACGACCAGGAATCAAAATCGAATACGATACGTAAAACACGCACCGGCAGTCAAGATCGTTTAAGTAGAGAAATTTCATCATTGAAACGAATCCCCCACCATGGGAACTGCAGCAGCGTATGTACAACAGATGGAAGAATCAAAAACACTAATGAAGAAAAACCATTAATTTTAAAATAAAAACAAAATTTTTAAATGAATTTATTAATAATTTAAATGAACCAAAACATTGTACATTATAAAATTAATGAATTACACTTTAATAACAAAAAAAATACAACAAACAAACAATTTTTCTACTTCAAGAAAGTCCACTCAACAATAGAAAATAGTAATGAAAGTAAGAGAATAGCAAAACAACTTGTAAATATCTGTCTATTTTGACATTTGCACTTTATTGCATTTGGCGTCACAAACGACACCTATGATCTAGTAGTGGAGCTAAGAATTCAAATTTTAATTTGAATAAATATTATTGTTAGAAAAATGCTATATGGTCTATGATAATTTTTTCTAAATGGAATGGATCTAGTTACAAAAATAATAGTCAAAAAGAATTCAAATTTGTTCGATTAATTAAACAAAATTAAAGAAAAGTAAATTCAAAATAATACGAATGATTTGCATAAAATCAAATATTGTGGAATCACAAAAAAAAATGTACATGGTCCGTGGTATGACAAACAAGTACGAATGGAAGTAAAATATATTTTTTTTTTTTCTAAAAAAAAGTACCAGTAGAGTAGTTCTTGAAAAATTTCACTGAAAGCGTTTTTGAAAATTTAACAGTCGACAAGATGAGTAATTTTAATGTTGAGCTTGCATTAGAATGCATACCAGTTTTCAATGGTAGTGCAAAACAATTAGATTCGTTTTTAACCATATTAGGATTGATCAACGAAAACCTCAATAAAGACGGGAAAGAGGATTTATTAAAGTTTACGAAAAATGTCAAATTAGGGTCTAGCGTAAAGACTCAACTTTTGAGTACAAAAATAAGCAGCTATGAAGAATTAGAAAAAGTGTTAAGAGGTAGATTCAAGAATAGAAAAAGCTCACAACAAATCCATACACAATTAGCCCATTTATATCAAACTGGAACAGTTGAAAAATACAGTGAGAAGATATTGCAGCTCATTAGCGAATTGAGCGAAATCCAAATTTATAACTTAGAACAGAGTCCATCTGCAGCAGAGAAAGTAGCGATACAGAAATCTAACGATTCTTATGCGCTTACTATTTTCAAAAACGGTTTAGACGAGTCCCTTAAGCCCACAATTTTTGCGGCACAACCGAAAACACTTATAGAAGCAATTCAAATCGCAACGGACTTAGAGTCGAGCTATAATGCGACCAAAAATGTTATGTACATAAATAAAAGTTACAACAGTAATCGGCAATTCAAATACAGTTATAGATGCAGACCAAACAATACAGAAAATGTATATAATAGACGCACAAATGATAATAACTTTACCAAGGGTTATAGAAATACGAGGAAAAATTATGAAAACAAGGATATGATTAACAAAAATGATTATAGTAGTTATTATAATAATCTAAAAAGCCCTAATACAAATACTAGAAACCAAAGAAATAGTTACCATACTATGAAGGAAACTGCACCTCAAATTTATATAGGCAACTCAATTATCTCAGAACAGAGTGTAAAACACATCGAAGTATCAAACACAAATAAAAAAGATGAATTGATCGATAATATTAAAACAGAAACTGAATTATGGAATGAATACCGATCGATTAAAGTCGAAGGTCCAACAAACGAAATATTCAATGATGAAGAAATAATGCAAAGTATTGGCATGAACCATATGAGTTCAGAAGCATTAACAAATATTAAACCAACACAGAAAAATGATACCAATGATAAAAAAGTACTAACACGTACAAGAAAAATAATCAAAAACCAAAAAACTAAAGGGCAAGACAAAAATAAAAGTAAATCCGAAAAAGCACATAAACCAACCCACAATACAAACCATAAGAAAGCTGATTTATATAACAGCAATTCTACGATAAAGATTAAATACAATATGAAGCATAAGGAAGCTTTTCTTTGCAACAGCGATTCGACCGCTGATATACAAAATTTGATGAAATCAAAATTCAATATAGAGAATATTCCAAGACAGATAATGGAAAATAATAAAATTACAGTTAGATGCAGTGACAATCCATCGAAATTAGTTTTGCCATTGGAGAAGCTGACATCTCAAATAACTGAAAAAAAGATATCAAATGTGTGCCGAAACAAGAGCCACAAAATTCATAACACATCTAATATAGAGAAGTACAAAAACATACTCAATAAAATGCAACAAAACATTCAAAAACAAAATGAACCGATGAAAATAATCATCTACAAAACCCCAAAGAGAATAATTGAAAGCATAATTCAATTTAATTACATCAGCGAGCTACAAATCAAGCTGAGAAACAGCATTAGTTTAATGAAAAATATGAAAAAATAAACCAAAGAAAATAATAAAACAAATCCAAAAAATTAAATAAACTTTTATGGTTTAAAGTAATACATTTATTGTTTAACATATCGAATATACTTTTCGAAACCAAAGTATATTCAATCAAATACAGTAAATTATTCATAAATAAAAATGAATTTATAGAAATTTAAACACAAAAAAAAAAACAGCAAAAAGAATACCACGAACCATACGAAATAAAATTCAGAGATGGCGTAAATTCAGATATCTTAATAAACAACAAATGTAAAAGATATCACAACAATTTGTTAAAGTTATACAAGCCACAGACAAGAATAATAATGTAATAAACTATAAGCATACAACTACAAATTTCCACAATCAGAATAGAATCAAATAATATGTACACTATAAGATAAAATTAAGTCAAAATAAAGAAAATATCAAGAAAAGAAATACATACATATGAAATTGCGAATTAAATAGAAATAAGTCAAAAAAAAATTATATGAAATTGTAATGTGCGAATCAAAAAATTAAAATTCAAAAAATTTTCTTTGTACACAAAAGAAAATTTTTTTTTCCCAAAGAGAGAGGGTGTTGTGTACACTTGACACTTGACGTTTCGACACTGGTCGAAATGTCAAATATCACATAGATGGCGACTAGAGCGCCCTAATTGCACGCGGTGGTAAATACCTGGAACTAGGTAATTATTTTTGATTCGCGCAGATTTTTTTGAAAAGCTTAACTGTAATACCATTGCTATAAAAGCTCAGGATTGGAATCAATAAAGATTATTCAGGATTGGTAAGCCAAAGAATAAGCGGCGACCAAGTTTGGGAAGAGAATAGTTTTTTTCCTTTTCCAAAAGCTAAGACTCGCTTGACTTAGCGTAGCGGCGACAGGCTCGCCAAAGCCAAGTCACAGCAGAGTCAATTATACAGAAAAAGTAGACTGTACTATTTTTGCATAGCGGCGACAGGTTCGCCAAAGCAAAAGCAAATAGAAGTCTGAATCTGTTTTCTGGCTCCAAGAGCTAAATTGTAGCCAGCGTCCAGTGTCCACTATATTACTGACACATTTCACCATCAAGGGACGGGAACTTCAAGGGTTGCTGGACAGTGGTGCAAGTGTCAGCATCCTGGGAGCAGGAGCTTTGGACTTGATAGCGGAACTCAATTTATACATGCATACCATGGCATCAGATGTTCAGACCGCGTCAGGTCATAGGGCTTCTGTTCTGGGATATGTTGAGACCTTGGTGAAATTTGATTCGAAATCACGTCTGATTAAGTTCTTGGTCGTTCCATCGTTGACCAACCCAGTATACCTCGGAATGGACTTCTGGGACACTTTCAAAATTACACCGACTCAACAGGCGACGGTTGCATCCCTTTCTGAAGTTCCAACCCCGGCGTTTCACACTCTATCTTCTGAGGAGCAGTCCCGATTACAGCGCGTCATACATCAGTTTCCCTCTTATAACATCAACGGCTTGGGTAAGACTACTTTAGTCTCTCATCATATTGACACCGGGTCCGCCAAAGCCATTAAACAGCGGCATTATTCAGTGTCCCCAGTCATTCAGAAACTGATGTATGAGCTGATGTATGATGTATGATGTATGAGCTAGATCGCATGCTGTCCTTAGGAGTCATTGAGGAAAGTAGAAGCGCTTGGAGTTCACCAGTCACGCTTGTACGGAAGCCTGGCAAAGTACGGCTATGTTTGGATGCCAGACGACTGAATGAGGTAACCCTGAAAGATGAATATCCATCACCTCTCATTGAAGGCTTATTGGCACGTTTACAGTCCACTAAATTTATTACGAGTTTGGACCTTAAAGATGCCTTTTGGCAAATTCCGTTAGATGCAGAATCTAGGGAGAAGACTGCGTTTACCGTTCCTGGCCGCCCTTTATACCATTTCACAGTGATACCGTTTGGTCTATGTAACGCTCCTCAGACCATGTGCAGACTAATGCACAAAGTGATTCCTCACGAGCTGCATGACAAGGTGTTTGTATATATCGACGATTTGCTCGTTACTAGCTCTTCTTTTGACGAACATTTGGATCTACTTTCCAAGGTGGCGCAGCTGCTTCACGCAGCTAAATTGACCATTAACGTTGAGAAGAGCAAATTCGTACAGCGAGAGATCAAATACCTTGGATATGTGGTTAGTGATGGAATCCTCAAGGCAGATCCAGAGAAAATCTCCGGAATTGTAGGATACCCTACACCTAAGTCTGCAAAGGAGGTCCGGCGATTCATGGGAATGGCGGATGGTATCGGCGGTTTATCCCCAATTTTGCGGCAGTGTCATCAGCCCTGACGGATTTGCTGAAGGGTAAGCGCTCGTTTCAGTGGACAGACGCTGCTAATAATGCTTTTTTAGAGATTAAAAGACTGTTGATTTCGGCACCAGTGCTAGCTAATCCCGATTTCTCCCGAAGATTTTTCATCCAGTGTGATGCTAGTGCCACCGGGATCGGGAGTGTCCTATTCCAGAAAGATGATGGTGGTGGAGAGCACCCAATAGCTTTTATGTCTGTAAAGCTTAACGCTGCGCAGCGCAACTACAGTGTTACTGAATTGGAATGCTTGGCTGCGGTGCAGAGCGTTAAGAGATTCAGAGCATATATCGAAGGGTTGCTTTCACCATTATCACTGATCATGCTAGCCTCAAATGGCTCAGGGGACAGCAGGACCTCACTGGTAGATTGGCTGGCTGGAGCCTGAAACTGCAGTCTTTTGATTTTAACATCGAGCATCGTAAGGGAACTCACAACGTCGTTCCAGACGCATTATCGAGAGTTTGCGGGTCGATTGAAACAAGGCAATCTCTAATAGGTCACTTGCCTGAGCACTACAGGCTTGCTGAGGTAATCGCTGATACGGCATTCCGAGCTCCTGAGTATTTGGACCTCATCGCCCAAATTGAAAAGAGCCCTGATGATTTTAAGAATGTGCACGTTAGGGAGGGACGTGTGTTCATTACTACCGGAACACACCATGACTTGTGCACCGATATACCTCGAACAAAATTATGGGTCCATGAGAGTGAACGAGAGCAGTTGATCATGCGGGCACATGATGATCCTGGGGGGTCTCATTGTGGGATTCGAAAGACTTTGGAGCTGCTGCAAAGATATTATTACTGGCCGCAGTTGAGGAAACAAGTTAAAGATTACATTTCTTCCTGCACCGTTTGCAAGCAGGTCAAGCCTTCGAATCGTGCCATGAGGCCACCCATGGGGAATCAAAGGGAAACAGATAGGCCATTGCAACGACTGTTCATCGATTTCATGGGCCCATACCCTCGTTCGAAGGCAGGGAATACTCAGTTGCTCGTGGTGTTGGATCATTTCAGCAAGTTTGTATGGCTCAAGGCCATACCCAAAGCCACATCGGAAGCAGTCGTGAAGTTCCTAAAGAACGATATCTTTTTGACGTATGGGGTACCGGAGTTCGTGCACTCGGATAACGGTGTACAATTTACATCTAAATGTTTCAAAACTTTCCTTCTTGAGTACGGAGTCCAGCATATCACTACACCCTTGTATTCACCGCAGGCTAATGCATCAGAACGTGTCAACCGCTCCATACTTAGTGCCATTCGCGCCTACGTTGGTGATGATCACAGGAATTGGGATGTACTGCTGGTCGAATCATGTGCAACATTTCGAAATGTTGTTCATGAGGCGACTGGTTGTTCACCTCATTTCCTTTTGTTCGGTTTTCACCGTGTCCAGCATGGCGATGAATATAAATTACTCAGGCAAATGCAGGCATTGGATGATGGAGAGATAGAGCTCTGTCCCCACACAGACAGGATGCGGTGGATGCAGGATAGAGTGAAGGCTAAATTGACTGAAGCTCATGCTAGAGGAGTCCGGGTGTACGATCTCCGGAGCCGCACAAAAACCTTTATCCCTGGTCAGGTAGTCTTCGTACGGAACTTTGCACTTAGTAGCGCTGTGGACCGATTCACAGCTAAACTTGCCCCTAAGTTCCTAAGGGCTATTGTACGAAGGAAGTTAGGTGAAGTATCCTATGAGCTTGCTGATGAAAAGGGAAAAATATTAGGTGTCTATCATGCCAAGGACATTAAACAGTGATGAACTAACGAAAATTGCCCGGCATTTGAGGACTCTTCTCAGGGTAGGTCGGCCCCACGATTTGTGACAGATCAGAATGACAGACTGACAGACGGGATATTTAATATCCCAATGTTTGGAGACAGTCCTACTTAATCTCCCATCAGCTAAAGTTATTGTTCAGAACTGTACCAGAGTGGGATGGATGATGCCCTAATTGTATAAAAAGATGTTGAATTGGAAAGAAACCGCTTTAGCGGTACTGGGAAAAATTTTTCGAACAAAGGAAAAGGGGACTTTGGGCATTCGAAGCTGAGAGTTAAAGAGACGAAGTTCAAAAAAAATCTTGGGTGTGATTGATTTTTGGGTAGAACAAGTTTTTTTGAGTGAAAAAGTGAAATATAGAAAAAAGTAACTAAAGTTCTTCTTTCTGATGTGTAAAGAAACGAGTGAAGTAGCTGAATGAGACAAGTACAGTCACAGTTCCGTGGTGCCTTTGTTCGTTTAAACTTCAAATTAAAATTGAATATTAATAATTTGAATTCAAAACCATCGGAAAAGACTAAGACATTGGGAGAGTGCAGAATTCATATTTGGAATAGATTGCAACAGATAGGCTCGTGAATATAAAATTGGGCTTGTGAAGTCAACGAAGTCCGACGGAAAATTTTGCCCAGTAGCCAGAAGTGACTCCAATAGACGAACGTATAAGTCCAAGTGTAGCTGCGGAGACCAAGAAAAGAAAATATACGCTATTTCAGCTGCGACGAACAGTAAATCCATTTTCGGACTTGTTGGGAAAGGTCAAAACATGAACGTGAACAACTCTCAGGAGAATACTCACCAAAGCTAAGTACGAAAATTTATTGCATGGTTATTGCAGAAGACTTCAGCCAGAACTTCTACTGATTATTCAGTAAACTAAATTTATTTTCTTTGATGATGAGCCCCAGAATTTAAAGGATATCAAATTAAAGAAGAAACATAAAAATTGATCACATTTTCTTTGATGCTGTATTTAAGTAGCTGTCACATCAATTTGGAAGAAAGAAAACTATATATTAATTTCTTTTATTAATTTCTTTTAACAAACTTAATATATTGGTGTGAGGTATTATTTTATAATATTTATTTTGTATGATCATTTTGAATTTATATTTAAACATAATAGCTAATTATTTATTTTTGCACCCTGTTAGGAAGTATAATTTGAATTGTTTCGCTTCATAATACATATAGTGCGTTATGTATTATCGGTGTAAACCAATTCCGGCCGGGGTTGGGTATTAAACAAACCTCACCCAAATTATTTATAAGTTGATTTGCTTTGATTCGATTTGTTGGATTTTATTTGAATTATTATTTTGGAATTATTGAATTTTTTGGTTTAATTGTCTTTTCTTTTGGTTTTCTTTTAGTACCTTTTTGTGTTGATAGCTACTAAAATGTTTTTTGAATAAACTTTAATAAAATTAATTCTGAAGGATCCTCTTCTTTCCCTGCTTCTATGTGTTTGTCATTGTCCCAGTGATTTTTGAGATATTTTAAGTGTTGTGCTGTCTGCGTGCCGTAGCACGTAGGGATTTTTCCCCCCGCCAAACCCACGACAGACTGAGCTAGTCAGCGGGATAAGGCACGCCGGGCAAACAAAGGACAAATCCCTAACAAATATATGCTGCATTGACGACGGCTCGACGGAGCGTAGTCAGTTGCAACAAATGTCGCCACTAACGAACCTCCTCAAGAAACAAAGGAAATTTCTTTGGACTGAGGAATGCGAGATAGCATTCGCCCAGGCTAAGACCAAACTGGCATCTACTCCCATTCTGACGTGTCCGGATAACAGTCTGCCGTTTATTGTACAGACCGTCGCTTCAAATACGGGGGTGGGAGCGGTGTTGACGCAAGAGCATCCCGAAGGCGAGAAAGTGATTAGCTATCTGAGTCAAGCCCTAACTAGCGCCGAGATGAAATATTCGACAACAGAGCGGGAATGCCTGGCCGTGCTATGGGCCATTGAAAAATTAAGATTATATGTGGAGGGAACCAAGTTCAAGGTGATAACTGACCATCACTCCCTGGTTTGGTTAAATAACTTAAAGGACCCCAGCGGACGGTTGGCACGGTGGGCGGTGAAACTCCAACAGTACAATTTCGAAGTCGTCCATCGCAAAGGTAAGGAGCATCTGGTTCCAGATGCTCTCTCACGGTCCATCGAGGTAGCGGAAGTGCACGGGGACGAAATTAAGAGTGACCGATGGTATGAGCGAATGAAGAAGGAAGTAGAAGAGGATCCAGATCGGTTCCCGAATTGGCGGATTAGTAATGCCCATCTATGGAAACATGTGGACGGGCGATACCCAGAACTCCAATCCGACATTGCATGGAAGAGGGTAGTCCCGTCCGCGGAACGCTCAACAGTTTTGTTTCAGTGCCATGACGCGCCCACAGCAGGTCATATGGGGGTATGAAAGACATTAGACCGGCTGGCACAGAGTTTCTACTGGCCGAAGAGGGCCGCGGATGTACAAAAGTATGTCAGGCGTTGCAAGGTTTGCCAGTCAATGAAAGTGGAGCGAAAGCAACCAACTGGACATATGGTATCGAGGGTTGGAGAAATAACATCGCCCTGGGAGATGATCTGTCTGGATCTAGTAGGTCCGCTACCCCGTTCTTTGCACGGATATAAGTATATTTTGACGGTGGTAGATTATGCTACGAAATTTCCGCTAATATTTCCTTTAAGGAAGGCAACGGGGACCACTGTAACTCGTATTCTTGAGGAGCATGTGCTGTTTGTGTTTGGAGTCCCACGAGTGCTGGTGTGCGACAATGGAGTTCAATTCCGCTCAAAGGAATTCTCAAGGGTGGTCGAGACTCACGGGATGACGCTGCGATTCACGGCACTCTACCATCCACAGGTGAATCCAGCGGAAAGGGTGAACCAAAACATCAAGCAACTGTTACGGTTAAACGTATCCGAAAACCACAGGGATTGGGATTAAGTGATTCCACAAATCGGCTGCGCTCTAAGAACATGTCCCCATGAAGGCAGAAAGGCTGCAGGAGGTCCTGGAAGAGGTGCGGAAACGATTAAGGGAAGCGGCGGCTAAAGCAAAGTCAAGATACGATCTCCACCGGCGAGACGAGAAGTTCCTACCACAAGATCTAGTGTGACGGCGTAACTTCGTTTTATCTGATGCATCCAAATTTTTTTCAGCCAAATTAGCACCGGAATATGTGGGACCCTTTACGATGCGAAAACAAGTATCTGGTTTGACCTATGCCCTGGAAGACGCCAACGGGAAGCATATGGGGACCTGGCACGCCAAAGACCTAAAGAGATATGTGGCATGAATAAACCGGAGGAATTATCGATTGCATTAAAGTAGAATATATGACATTGAATTAGTTGTGGCCGTGTGAATGAGTGGGGTGACGGTAAATAAGGGATAATGGTGGAGGTTTCAATTGAAAGTTACATGCTGGATAGCTCGATTAAGTAATGAAAGGAAGAAGAGAAGAAAAGAAGGTATTTAGTAAATTAGTAAATGGGAATTAGAAGTAAGTTACGTAGAGTAACGGGTGGCGGTGTTGGGAACTAAGCTAGGAAAATTTTAACGGGAACAACGGGCTAAAAGTGAAATCAATTAGTTTATAAAATAGGAATTAATAAAGAGAAAACGTTACCATTGTCGCTCGCGTTGCCTTCGTGTTGTTTTCATCCTTCCGTTGTTGTGATTCTTTGTTTTGTATTGGTGACGGGTTTTCTTTGATTTTTCTTTTATTATTTATTCTTTATCCTATGCTCATTCAGTCTAATTCTTGTGACCGTTGTAACCTAAAATATAAGGAATGGAATTAACTGTGAGTATATGAAGGTGGTAAAATTTTTGGTAAACTGGTTAGGTCGAAGGTAGAACCAAAAATATATCGCGGAGCGGTCCAGGTCAAGTCTGAATAATAAGCGGGTCTTACGTTAGGAGATATATCGAGAATCACTGCGTGATTCTCTGGGAAGGGGGGAAATGTCACGGGTTCAGTAAGCTATCGTTTAGCCGTAACGATAAAACTTGAGCTACGAGAAACCGACTCAACTTCACAGCCACCCAAACACCTGCACACTATTAGCTGCGAACATAATCTTATCGTAGATTCACTGTTCCGATGGTTTCTCAGTGAATTTCTATGACTCACAATTGTCCACACATATGGGTAAATATATGATCAAACTTGATCGAAATATCAAATGCTGTCACGGTTTCGCGGAATATATATATATTGTGAGATTTAAGAAAGATGATAAATGAAAAGAATACTAAATGGGAAACGTAACGCCAGGGCATAGGGAAGGTTGTACAATGAAATAAACTTGTAAATTTAATTGTAAGGTTAACTAAGAATTGTAATAAAAATTGTAATGGTAATTTTGTCGCGACGAACTTGGACTCCCCTGTGATGAAGACGAGCGCTCCCCGCCAACCCAAGCCATCGCCGTCGATTTACATAAGACGATTGACGATCACTTGACCCAGAAGCGTGCAACTCATACCGTAGCTAAGGAGCCAAGCGGAAATGACCATCGCGGCAGCCGAAAGCCATTCCCAACCGACTAATTCCATCAGGTGAAACGGAGACTTGGAAGCGACGACCACAACAACTACCGCCACGACTTCAACAACAACAAGAACAACAAGTTTGTGGATAAATAGGAGTCTGACTATTGATTGGGAAAACGAAATTACTTACGGGGAAATATGCCCATGAAAATTACATCAATGATACGTAAAGGAAAACCTGATTTGTCGCCGAATCGCTTGGAACATCTGCAGCCAGATTAAGCAGCGAAGACGGTCGTAACTTCGTTTCTATGATGATCTTTTAGGAAATGAAGGCTGTCGATATGATGACACTAACGAAAACCAATAAACATTAGTCGCAAGTTTTCTATGAGGATCTTTTAGGAAATGAAGGCGGTCGATATGATAACACTAACGAAAACAAATAAATATTAGTCGCAAGTTGAAAGATAAACTTGCGAAATGTCAAAGGGCGATCGAACCGCCACGATCGAACGGCGAACGACAAGGGTGCGTTCCGATCGCTGCCACTGCAGGAAAATGCACTTTTCGTATGCGCGTGTGAAAAGTGCACTGGGCCAATGCACCCGTCTGCATGTTGCAATGGAGATGGTGGCAATGGCATTTGGAATACCGCAGAAGCGGTTGATAACACCTCTAGCCGAGGCTTCGTGGTAAATTGACGGGGCCTAGAGAGGCTCTTGGTTGGCAACCACGATAAGGAATAGTTGGCGAATTTAGCGGTGGACGGCGAATAAAATTAAAATTGAAATATATCTACTTTTCATGTTCGAGAGCGAACCGAAGCAGCCAGGGATAAATTCGAAGATCGAGATCGGCAGTAGCAGATGGTTCATTTGGATTGAGGTGGTGAGAAGGAGTTTTCGACCAAATCTGGCCGAGACAAGAAGAATATCGTCCGACCGGCGAATGTGTGTACGTAACGAGATTGGCGGAAAAGATATTTGGGTGAACGAAGTACTCGACCAAGCAGATCGGCAAGCTACAAGCGGTTAATAGGCAGAGATTTTCAACGTTCGAATAACGGCGGCATTGGAACATCGCTCCGGGGAAGCACCGAGTAGGCACATTGTGTAATTGAACGAGCGAGTGTCGGCAAGCGCATTTTTGAGGAGAAGGACCGGAGGTAGGTTAAGTCTTTACTCATTGTATTGAAATGTATTAAAATAAGTGAATAATGAAATAGTTAGCGCTGTATTTAAATAAGTGAATAGCGAAATAATTACCACGGTGCCGTCGAAATGTGTAGGGTAGGACGAATTTCCAGTAATAAAAATGGTTATAACGTTGTTATCTTGGCGTTACTTTTGGTGTCTTTCTGGCAGGATCGATACGGGAAATATCGTTAGCTATTAATAAAAATTTTACAAATCGTAAGAGTGAAGTGGCAGCCGTCGCGGCCTTCTGGCTTCGAAGCGACGGCATTAAGGCAGGTTTCGGTAACGAAGCGAGTGGCGCCCACCCGCGACCCTTTTCCGCGAGCATTAGCCTCCCGAAACCGGCCGCCCTTGCATCCCAGTTGGGGAATGAAGGGTTTTCGACCGATACAGGCAAGATTTGGTAATAAATTGGCGCCCAACGTTCTAAGGGGTGATAATTAACGATTAACGAATTAACGATTGACCGAGATTTTAAGAGTAAATTATTTAGAGAACGCGAATGTTAACGAAATACGTAATTTGGAAACGTGAATTTTAATTAAACGCGTCACTAAGCGAGTAAAATCTTGAGCATTTTGAGTAGGTTAAAGATCGAATATAAAGAACTCGCTTAGGATAGCAATATATTTGTTCCCAAAGTTTGTTTTTGGTTCTACCATCGATGTGTAATGATGATATTATAAGAGTGTAAAATTTGCATGATCAGCAGGGTAGGAAATATAATATCAAGTGTGACATTGGTGGAAAAAGACATCTTGCGGTGTGGTTTTTAGTGTGTGTGGATTCAGTTGACTAGTTCGGAAGACCTAGTACTGCGGTAGACGTAGTGTAACTAACATTAGGCAGTTGGTATTTTCGAGTGTTGGTTTTTGAATTTCTTATTGGCGAGTGTCTGTAGCGGTAGAGGCTAAGGAAATTGTGCCAGTATTTCCAGATTGTTAACAACGAGGTTGGAAGAATTTACTGCCGCCTGTTCAATGCGGTGTGTATAGTTTATGTGCGAAGTTCTGGGCTTGAAAATCGATATTCGGGTTATTCTAGGTGGTAGCTTGTGTCCGACTTGCGATTCTTGCGGATTCAATATAATAGTCAAAGTAACTAAGTACAGGGCGAGCGCTGGGAATTGGGGATTGTGATTTGTGTTACGTTGGTTCAATTGGAAGAGGAATATTGTCTTGTTGATGGGAGTGGGTCCCCGACGTGATCAACAGCAAAGACGCTGTCGAGTGGAAAAGTAACGGTCCGGTAGACATGTTGCATTGTAAAAGATAAAAACTCGAACTTAATTTTTTTTGTTGCGTGGGTAGGGCACGGGAATTGTGATAGTAGTATACTTTTTCGTCGATCTCATTGTGCAACCACCAGTAGTTTCAGCAGTTTAGCTAAGCTATTTGTTGCGGCTTGTACCAACCAAGTAAAAAGTTGAGGCAGGTTTTTGAAACAAGTGAGGAATTTTAGATTTACTGCTGCATATTTACCGCCTCACAGCAAAGGCAGCCGATATTCACGCAGTACGAGAGGCGCTTGGGTTCTGATGGCAGTGGGTATTTTCTGGTGGTGTTCAGTAGGGCGTTGGCGACTGCACAGTTCGTTCATTTAGTTTTATTGGATAGATTTTGGTGAAGGGCGAACATTAGAAAATGGCTAGCGGAAGCGGTGTCGGAAAGATCTCGGTCGATCGGCTGAGTAAGGACGAACTCGCGTATGAGCTAGCAATCCGGGGTCTGCCTGGTGACACGGTGGAGACCATGCGGAAACTGCTGAGGGGGCCGTTAAGAAGCGAAGTAGCCTTGGGTGAGTCTGTTGCAATGGCAACGTATCCGTTTTCATTCTCAGAGGACCGAGAGGCGATAAGCACAAAAATAGCTGAGATCAAAATGTTGGTGGACCCATTTGTGGGCGACTTTAATTCGCCGGAATTTAGTAAAGTCAAGGGGAAAATATGCTTCGCCCTGCGACGTCTGGGTAGAATGAAAGGGGAAACGGGGGAAGAAAGAGACTTCTTGAGGCAGGCCAAGGGCCAACTAGTGATAGCTATGGGCGACCTGCTCTTCAAGGCAGGCGGCGCAGAAAGCGAGGAGTCTGAGGAGGTATGGACTCTGGACAGTCCAACATTGTCAACCCCGAGTACTCCGATGTTTCAGCCTCAAAAGCCGATAGATCTACAAAAGTGGGGGTTAAAATTTAGTGGAGAATCGCCATATTCGGTGAGCGCGTTCCTCGAATGGGTGGAAGAGCTTAGGGAGGCGAAGGGACTAACAAAAGCGCAGCTGTTCCGGTCGGCCGTGGACCTCTTTGAAGGAAAGGCTCTAATCTGGTTTCGGGCAAACCGCGCAATCTGCCAGAGTTGGGAGGGCCTTCCCACAGACTACGATGATAGGCTGCTGGATGAAATTAGACGTCGTACGCAGGGCAACACGGAGTCAATCGGGGTATTTGTGGCGGTGATGGAGGGTTTGTTCCGTCGATTGAGTGACCAACCGAGCGAAGCGGAGAAGTTGAAAATACTCCGTAAAAATATTGCTCCCTTTTACCAGACTCAGCTGGCTCCGGTAAAATTTGAATCGATCGGAGAACTGGTGACGCTGGGGCGTTCATTGGAGGCGACGAGAGTGTCCGTGGAGTCATTCGTGCCACCTACCCCAAGAAGAACTCCGAGGTTACTAGAACCGGACCTGGCGTATTTGGAGTCACAAAACTTAGCCTCAGTGGAAGTACCGGGCGTATCGAGAAGCATCACGTGCTGGAATTGTAAGAAGTCGGGACATACGTTGAGGGAGTGTCAGGATCCTGTTAAGTGTTTCGGGTGTGGAAGAGTGGGAACGGTTAGGGCCAGGTGTGTTGACTGTAGGGAGGGGGGACGAGGAAATGGAGCTCAAGCAAGGGCCGCCCAATATAACCAAAATTCGACTTCGGGGGTTTGTCGCCAGGGAAACGGCAATCGGGCCTAGTGGGCGACAAACTAGGCCCTCGTCCGATTTCGAACGTCGCAAGAAATATCCAAGTGGGGTATATGCTACACAGCGCAGAGGGGGATAACCGCCCTTACTTAGAGGTAGTAGTCCAGGGTCAGAGATTTCTGGGGCTAGTGGATTCAGGAGCGTCGAAATCAGTGATTGATGGGAAGGGATGGGAGCTGATCCGGAGTCAAGGGGTCAAACTTCAGCAAAGCGGTCGGAGAGACATACGATTGGTGAACGGAGTGGGTTGTGGTGTGGAAAGAGTAGTATTGCCCAATCACAGTGCAGGGGGAAAAAGATGGCTGGGGGTCTTGGTAGCACCTGCGATCCCTCATCTCATACTGGGGGTAGACTTTCTGAAACTTTTCGGAATAGTGCTAAATGTAGCGAGGGAACAGTGGGAGATGGTTGCATCTGTAGAGGGTCTTAAGCTGGAGCAACTGGTAAGCAGAACGGATTTAACGAAAGAAGAAGAAGGACAGCTAGAAGCGCTACTCGAAGAGGAGTTTGGGTTGATGGGTGAGGGGATTTGCTGTACTAATAGAGTGGAGCACATAATCAAGACCAATTCTTCACCAATCAAACAGCGGTACTATCCCGTCTCACCGGCGGTACAGAAGCATATCGATGCAGAACTTAATGAGATGCTTGAGGCTGGGATAGTGGAGCCGTCGTGCAGCCCGTGGGCTTCGCCGATTGTTTTAATTAAGAAGAAGGATGGGTCGTTCCGGTTTTGTGTGGACTATCAGAAGCTCAACAAGGTGTCGGAAAGAGATGCCTATCCTCTGCCCTTCGTCACTGCAACCTTGGATAAATTAATAGACGCGAAATATTTATCTTCACTGGACATTAAATCCGCGTATTGGCAGGTGCCGATGGCGGAAAATTCAAAGGAGCTCACCGCCTTCACTGTTCCCCACAGAGGACTGTTCCAATTCCGTAGGATGCCTTTTAGGTTACAAAATGCACCGGCAACTTGGCAACGACTCATTGACAGGGTCTTGTTACCAGATTTAGAGCCATTCGTCTTCACTTATCTGGATTATATAGTGGTAGTCACCCAGGATTTCCCCAAACATCGGGAGATTTTGAAGGACGTTTTTAGACGGTTACGCGAGGCGGGATTGAGGGTCTCTAGAGAGAAATGTGAGTTCTGCTGTTCTCGCCTTCGATATTTGGGCTACGTGGTAGATGGAGATGGTTTGAGTGTGGACCCGGACAAGGTCAAAGCAGTAATGGATATTCCTCGTCCAAGAAGAGTGAAGGAAGTCAGACAATTCTTGTGGATGGTTTCGTGGTATCGGAGATTTATTCCGGAGCTTGCAACGCTAAGGTCGCCACTAACGAACCTCCTCAAGAAACAAAGGAAATTTCTTTGGACTGAGGAATGCGAGATAGCATTCGCCCAGGCTAAGACCAAACTGGCATCTGGTCCCATTCTGATGTGTCCGGATTACAGTCTGCCGTTTATTGTACAGACCGACGCTTCAAATACGGGGGTGGGAGCGGTGTTGACGCAAGAGCATCCCGTAGGCGAGAAAGTGATTAGCTATCTGAGTCAAGCCCTAACTAGCGCCGAGATGAAATATTCGACAACAGAGCGGGAAGGCCTGGCCGTGCTATGGGCCATTGAAAAATTAAGATCATATGTGGAGGGAACCAAGTTCAAGGTGATAACTGACCATCACTCCCTGGTTTGGTTAAATAACTTAAAGGACCCCAGCGGACAGTTGGCACGGTGGACGGTGAAACTCCAACAGTACGATTTCGAAGTCGTCCATCGCAAAGGTAAGGAGCATCTGGTTCCAGATGCTCTCTCATGGTCCATCGAGGTAGCGGAAGTGCACGGGGACGAAATTAAGAGTGACCGATGGTATGAGCGACTGAAGAAGGAAGTAGAAGAGGATCCAGATCGGTTCCCGAATTGGCGGATTTGTAATGGCCATCCATGGAAACATGTGGACGGGCGATACCCAGAACTCCAATCCGACATTGCATGGAAGAGGGTAGTCCCGTCCGCGGAACGCTCAACAGCTTTGTTTCAGTGCCATGACGCGCCCACAGCAGGTCATATGGGGGTACGGAAGACATTAGACCGGCTGGCACAGAGTTTCTACTGGCCGAAGATGGCCGCGGATGTACAAAAGTATGTCAGGCGTTGCAAGGTTTGCCAGTCAGTGAAAGTGGAGCGAAAGCCACCAACTGGACATATGGTATCGAGGGTTGGAGAAATAACATCGCCCTGGGAGATGATCTGTCTGGATCTAGTAGGTCCGCTACCCCGTTCTTTGCACGGATATACGTATATTTTGACGGTGGTAGATTATGCTACGAAATTCCCGCTAATATTTCCTTTAAGGAAGGCAACGGGGACCACTGTAACTCGTATTCTTGAGGAGCATGTGCTGTTTGTGTTTGAAGTCCCACGAGTGCTGGTGTGCGACAATGGAGTTCAATTCCGCTCAAAGGAATTCTCAAGGGTGGCCGAGACTCACGGGGTGACGCTGCGATTCACGGCACTCTAACATCCACAGGCGAATCCAGCGGAAAGAGTGAACCAAAACATCAAGCAACTGTTACGGTTATACGTATCCGAAAACCACAGGGATTGGGATAAAGTGATTCCACAAATCGGCTGCGCTCTAAGAACATGTCCCCATGAAGGCAGAAAGGCTGCAGGTGGTCCTGGAAGAGGTGCGGAAACGATTAAGGGAAGCGGCGGCTAAAGTGAAGTCAAGATACGATCTCCACCGGTGAGACGAGAAGTTCCTACCAAAAGATCTAGTGTGGCGGCGTAACTTCGTTTTATCTGATGCATCCAAATTTTTTTCAGCCAAATTAGCACCGGAATATGTGGGACCCTTTACGATGCGAAAACAAGTATCTGGTTTGACCTATGCCCTGGAAGACGCCAACGGAAAGGATATGGGGACCTGGCACGCCAAAGACCTAAAGAGATATGTGGCATGAATAAACCGGAGGAATCATCGATTGCATTAAAGTAGAATATATGACATTGAATTAGTTGTGGCCGTGTGAATGACTGGGGTGACGGTAAATAAGGGGATAATGGTGGAGATTTCAATTGTAAGTTACATGCTGGATAGCTCGATTAAGTAATGAAAGGAAGAAGAGAAGAAAAGAAGGTATTTAGTAAATTAGTAAATGGGAATTAGAAGTAAGTTACGTAGAGTAACGGGTGGCGGTGTTAGGAACTAAGCTAGGAAAATTTTAACGGGAACAACGGGCTAAAAGTGAAATCAATTAGTTTATAAAATAGGAATTAATAAAGAGAAAACGTTACCATTGTCGCTCGCGTTGCCTTCGTGTTGTTTTCATCCTTCCGTTGCTGTGATTCTTTGTTTTGTTTTGGTGACGGGTTTTCTTTGATTTTTCTTTTATTATTTATTCTTTATCCTATGCTCATTCAGTCTTATTTTTGTGGCCGTTGTAACCGAAAATATAAGAAATGGAATTAACTGTGAGTATATGAAGGTGGTGAAATTTTTGGTAAACTGGTTAGGTCGAAGGTAGAACCAAAAATATATCGCGGAGCGGTCCAGGTCAAGTCTGAATAATAAGCGGGTCTTACGTTAGGAGATATATCGAGAATCACTGCGTGATTCTCTGGGAAGGGGGGAAATGTCACGGGTTCAGTAAGCTATCGTTTAGCCGTAACGATAAAACTTGAGCTACGATAAACCGACTCAACTTCACAGGCACCCAAACACCTGCACACTATTAGCTGCGAACATAATCTTATCGTAGATTCACTGTTCCGATGGTTTCTCAGTGAATTTCTATGACTCACAATTGTCCACACATATGGGTAAATATATGATCAAACTTGATCGAAATATCAAATGCTGTCACGGTTTCGCGGAATATATATATATTGTGAAATTTAAGAAAGATGATAAATGAAAAGAATACTAAATGGGAAACGTAACGCCAGGGCATAGGGAAGGTTGTACAATGAAATAAACTTGTAAATTTAATTGTAAGGTTAATTAAGAATTGTAATAAAAATTGTAATGGTAGTTTTGTCGCGACGAACTTGGACTCCCCTGTGATGAAGACGAGCGCTCCCCGCCAACCCAAGCCATCGCCGTCGATTTACATAAGACGATCGACGATCACTTGACCCAGAAGCTTGCAACTCATACCGTAGCTAAGGAGCCAAGTGGAAATGACCATCGCGGCAGCCGAAAGCCATTCCCAACCGACTAATTCCATCAGGTGAAACGGAGACTTGGAAGCGACGACCACAACAACTACCGCCACGACTTCAACAACAACAAGAACAACAAGTTTGTGGATAAATAGGAGTCTGACTATTGATTGGGAAAACGAAATTACTTACGGGGAAATATGCCCATGAAAATTACATCAATGATGCGTAAAGGAAAACCTGATTTGTCGCCGAATCGCTTGGAACATCTGCAGCCAGATCAAGCAGGGAAGACGGTCGTAACTTCGTTTCTATGATGATCTTTTAGGAAATGAAGGCGGTCGATATGATGACACTAACGAAAACCAATAAACATTAGTCGCAAGTTTTCTATGAGGATCTTTTAGGAAATGAAGGCGGTCGATATGATGACACTAACGAAAACAAATAAATATTAGTCGCAAGTTGAAACATAAACTTGCGAAATGTCAAAGGGCGATCGAACCGCCACCAAGCGGCGAACGAAAAGGGTGCGTTCCGATCGCTGCCACTGCAGGAAAATGCACTTTTCGTATGCGCGTGTGAAAAGTGCACTGGGCCAATGCACCCGTCTGCATGTTGCAATGGAGATGGTGGCAATGGCATTTGGAATACCGCAGAAGCGGTTGATAACACCTCTAGCCGAGGCTTCGTGGTAAATTGACGGGGCCTAGAGAGGCTCTTGGTTGGCAACCACGATAAGGAATAGTTGGCGAATTTAGCGGTGGACGGCGAATAAAATTAAAATTGAAATATATCTACTTTTCATGTTCGAGAGCGAACCGAAGCAGCCAGGAATAAATTCGAAGATCGAGATCGGCAGTAGCAGATGGTTCATTTGGATTGAGGTGGTGAGAAGGAGTTTTCGACCAAATCTGGCCGAGACAAGAAGAATATCGTCCGACCGGCAAATGTGTGTACGTAACGAGATTGGCGGAAAAGATATTTGGGTGAACGAAGTACTCGACCAAGCAGATCAGCAAGCTACAAGCGGTTAATAGGCAGAGATTTTCAACGTTCGAATAACGGCGGCATTGGAACATCGCTCCGGGGAAGCACCGAGTAGGCACATTGTGTAATTGAACGAGCGAGTGTCGACGAGCGCATTTTTGAGGAGAAGGACCGGAGGTAGGTTAAGTCTTTACTCATTGTATTGAAATGTATTAAAATAAGTGAATAGTGAAATAGTTAGCGCTGTATTTAAATAAGTGAATAGCGAAATAATTACCACGGTGCCGTCGAAATGTGTAGGGTAGGACGAATTTCCAGTAATAAAAATGGTTATAACGTAGTAATCTTGGCGTTACTTTTGGTGCCCTTCTGGCAGAATCGATACGGGAAATATCGTTGGCTATTAGTGAAAATTTTACAAATCGTTAGAGTGAAGTGGCAGCCGCCGCATCTTTCTGGCTTCGAAGCGACTGCATTGAGGCAGGTTTCGGTAACGAAGCGAGTGGCGCCCACCCGCGACCCTTTTCCGCGAGCATTAGCCTCCCGAAACCGGCCAGCCTTGCATCCCAGTTGGGGAATGAAGGGTTTTCGACCGATACAGGCAAGATTTGGTAATAAATTGGCGCCCAACGTTCTAAGGGGTGATAATTAACGATTAACGAATTAACGATTGACCAAGATTTTAAGAGTAAATTATTTAGAGAACGCGAATGTTAACGAAATACGTAATTTGGAAACGTGAATTTTAATTAAACGCGTCACTAAGCGAGTAAAATCTTGAGCATTTTGAGTCGGTTAAAGATCGAATATAAAGAACTAGCTTAGGATAGCAATATATTTGTTCCCAAAGTTTGTTTTTTGGTTCTACCATCGATGTGTAATGATGATATTATAAGAGTGTAAGATTTGCATGATCAGCAGGGTAGGAAATATAATATCAAGTGTGACATTGGTGGAAAAAGACATCTTGCGGTGTGGTTTTTAGTGTGTGTGGATTCAGTTGACTAGTTCGGAAGACCTAGTACTGCGGTAAGCTTGAGTAGCCTAGTGGGTAGAGCACTGGCTTCTTGTGTGTGGGGCCCCTGGTTCGAATCCAGGTTCGGACGAGGGTCCGCGCACCAAGCTTTGAGTTCACCTAGCTCTGATTAGGTACCTGATTTAAATCAGGGGTAAAGTGAGTCGTGGAACTAATCACTCCACACTCGTATTCACAATGATTAAAAAAATTGTAATGAAGCTCTCTACCAGCTTCAACCCCTAGACCCGTACAAGGGTTGTCGTGGGATTACTTTACTTTACTTTACTGCGGTAGACGTAGTGTAACTAACATTAGGCAGTTGGTATTTTCGAGTGTTGGTTTTTGAATTTCTTATTGGCGAGTGTCTGTAGCGGTAGAGGTTAAGGAAATTGTGCCAGTATTTCCAGATTGTTAACAACGAGGTTGGAAGAATTTACTGCCGCCTGTTCAATGCGGTGTGTATAGTTTATGTGCGAAGTTCTGGGCTTGAAAATCGATATTCGGGTTGTTCTAGGTGGTAGCTTGTGTCTGACTCGCGATTCTTGCGGATTCAATATAATAGTCAAAGTAACTAAGTACAGGGCGAGCGCTGGGAATTGGGGATTGTGATTTGTGTTACGTTGGTTCAATTGGAAGAATAATATTGTCTTGTTGATGGGAGTGGGTCCCTGACGTGATCAACAGCAAAGACGCTGTCGAGTGGAAAAGTAACGGTCAGGTAGACATGTTGCATTGTAAAAGATAAAAACTCGAACTTAATTTTTTTTGTTGCGTGGGTAGGGCACGGGAATTGTGATAGTAGTATACTTTTTCGTCGATCTCATTGTGCAACCACCAGTAGTTTCAGCAGTTTAGCTAAGCTATTTGTTGCGGTTTGTACCAAGCAAGTAAAAAGTTGAGGCAGGTTTTTGAAACAAGTGAGGAATTTTAGATTTACTGCTGCATATTTACCGCCTCACAGCAAAGGCAGCCGATATTCACGCAGTACGAGAGGCGCTTGGGTTCTGGTGGCAGTGGGTATTTTCTGGTGGTGTTCAGTAGGGCGTTGGCGACTGGACAGTTCGTTCATTTAGTTTTATTGGAAAGATTTTGGTGAAGGGCGAACATTAGAAAATGGCTAGCGGAAGCGGTGTCGGAAAGATCTCGGTCGATCGGCTGAGTAAGGACGAACTCGCGTATGAGCTAGCAATCTGGGGTCTGCTTGGTGACACGGTGGAGACCATGCGGAAACTGCTGAGGGGGGCGTTAAGAAGCGAAGTAGCCTTGGGTGAGTCTGTTGCAATGGCAACGTATCCGTTTTCATTCTCAGAGGACCGAGAGGCGATAAGCACAAAAATAGCTGAGATCCAAATGTTGGTGGACCCATTTGTGGGCGACTTTAATTCGCCGGAATTTAGTAAAGTCAAGGGGAAAATATGCTTCGCCCTGCGACGTCTGGGTAGAATGAAAGGGGAAACGGGGGAAGAAAGAGACTTCTTGAGGCAGGCCAAGGGCCAACTAGTGATAGCTATGGGCGACCTGCTCTTCAAGGCAGGCGGCGCAGAAAGCGAGGAGTCTGAGGAGGTATGGACTCTGGACAGTCCAACATTGTCAACCCCGAGTACTCCGATGTTTCAGCCTCAAAAGCCGATAGATCTACAAAAGTGGGGGTTAAAATTTAGTGGAGAATCGCCATATTCGGTGAGCGCGTTCCTCGAATGGGTGGAAGAGCTTAGGGAGGCGAAGGGACTAACAAAAGCGCAGCTGTTCCGGTCGGCCGTGGACCTCTTTGAAGGAAAGGCTCTAATCTGGTTTCGGGCAAACCGCGCAATCTGCCAGAGTTGGGAGGGCCTTCCCACAGACTACGATGATAGGCTGCTGGATGAAATTAGACGTCGTACGCAGGGCAACACGGAGTCAATCGGGGTATTTGTGGCGGTGATGGAGGGTTTGTTCCGTCGATTGAGTGACCAACCGAGCGAAGCGGAGAAGTTGAAAATACTCCGTAAAAATATTGCTCCCTTTTACCAGACTCAGCTGGCTCCGGTAAAATTTGAATCGATCGGAGAACTGGTGACGCTGGGGCGTTCATTGGAGGCGACGAGAGTGTCCGTGGAGTCATTCGTGCCACCTACCCCAAGAAGAACTCCGAGGTTACTAGAACCGGACCTGGCGTATTTGGAGTCACAAAACTTAGCCTCAGTGGAAGTACCGGGCGTATCGAGAAGCATCACGTGCTGGAATTGTAAGAAGTCGGGACATACGTTGAGGGAGTGTCAGGATCCTGTTAAGTGTTTCGGGTGTGGAAGAGTGGGAACGGTTAGGGCCAGGTGTGTTGACTGTAAGGAGGGGGGACGAGGAAATGGAGTTCAAGCAAGGGCCGCCCAATATAACCAAAATTCGACTTCGGGGGTTTGTCGCCAGGGAAATGGCAATCGGGCCTAGTGGGCGACAAACTAGGCCCTCGTCCGATTTCGAACGTCGCAAGAAATATCCAAGTGGGGTATATGCTACACAGCGCAGAGGGGGATAACCGCCCTTACTTAGAGGTAGTAGTCCAGGGTCAGAGATTTCTGGGGCTAGTGGATTCAGGAGCGTCGAAATCAGTGATTGATGGGAAGGGATGGGAGCTGATCCGGAGTCAAGGGGTCAAACTTCAGCAAAGCGGTCGGAGAGACATACGATTGGTGAACGGAGTGGGTTGTGGTGTGGAAAGAGTAGTATTGCCCAATCACAGTGCAGGGGGAAAAAGATGGCTGGGGGTCTTGGTAGCACCTGCGATCCCTCATCTCATACTGGGGGTAGACTTTCTGAAACTTTTCGGAATAGTGCTAAATGTAGCGAGGGAACAGTGGGAGATGGTTGCATCGGTAGAGGGTCTTAGGCCGGAGCAGCTGGTAAGCAGAACGGATTTAACGAAAGAAGAAGAAGGACAGCTAGAAGCGCTACTCGAAGAGGAGTTTGGGTTGATGGGTGAGGGGATTTGCTGTACTAATAGAGTGGAGCACATAATCAAGACCAATTCTTCACCAATCAAACAGCGGTACTATCCCGTCTCACCGGCGGTACAGAAGCATATCGATGCAGAACTTAATGAGATGCTTGAGGCTGGGATAGTGGAGCCGTCGTGCAGCCCGTGGGCTTCGCCGATTGTTTTAATTAAGAAGAAGGATGGGTCGTTCCGGTTTTGTGTGGACTATCAGAAGCTCAACAAGGTGTCGGAAAGAGATGCCTATCCTCTGCCCTTCGTCACTGCAACCTTGGATAAAATAATAGACGCGAAATATTTATCTTCACTGGACATTAAATCCGCGTATTGGCAGGTGCCGATGGCGGAAAATTCAAAGGAGCTCACCGCCTTCACTGTTCCCCACAGAGGACTGTTCCAATTCTGTAGGATGACTTTTAGGTTACAAAATGCACCGGCAACTTTGCAATGACTCATTGACAGGGTCTTGTTACCAGCTTTAGAGCCATTCGTCTTCACTTATCTGGATTATATAGTGGTAGTCACCCAGGATCTCCCCAAACATCGGGAGACTTTGAAGGACGTTTTTAGACGGTTACGCGAGGCGGGATTGCGGGTCTCTAGAGAGAAATGTGAGTTCTGCTGTTCTCGCCTTCGATATTTGGGCTACGTGGTAGATGGAGATGGTTTGAGTGTGGACCCGGACAAGGTCAAAGCAGTAATGGATATTCCTCGTCCAAGAAGAGTGAAGGAAGTCAGACAATTCTTGTGGATGGTTTCGTGGTATCGGAGATTTATTCAGGAGTTTGCGACGCTAATGTCGCCACTAACGAACCTCCTCAAGAAACAAAGGAAATTTCTTTGGACTGAGGAATGCGAGATAGCATTCGCCCAGGCTAAGACCAAACTGGCATCTACTCCCATTCTGACGTGTCCGGATTACAGTCTGCCGTTTAGTGTACAGACCGACGCTTCCAATACGGGGGTGGGAGCGGTGTTGACGCAAGAGCATCCCGAAGGCGAGAAAGTGATTAGCTATCTGAGTCAAGCCCTAACTAGCGCCGAGATGAAATATTCGACAACAGAGCGGGAATGCCTGGCCGTGCTATGGGCCATTGAAAAAATAAGATCATATGTGGAGGGAACCAAGTTCAAGGTGATAACTGACCATCACTCCCTGGTTTGGTTAAATAACTTAAAGGACCCCAGCGGACGGTTGGCACGGTGGGCGGTGAAACTCCAACAGTACGATTTCGAAGTCGTCCATCGCAAAGGTAAGGAGCATCTGGTTCCAGATGCTCTCTCACGGTCCATCGAGGTAGCGGAAGTGCACGGGGACGAAATTAAGAGTGACCGATGGTATGAGCGAATGAAGAAGGAAGTAGAAGAGGATCCAGATCGGTTCCCGAATTGGCGGATTAGTAATGGCCATCCATGGAAACATGTGGACGGGCGATACCCAGAACTCCAATCCGACATTGCATGGAAGAGGGTAGTCCCGTCCGCGGAACGCTCAACAGCTTTGTTTCAGTGCCATGACGCGCCCACAGCAGGTCATATGGGGGTACGAAAGACATTAGACCGGCTGGCACAGAGTTTCTACTGGCCGAAGATGGCCGCGGATGTACAAAAGTATGTCAGGCGTTGCAAGGTTTGCCAGTCAGTGAAAGTGGAGCGAAAGCCACCAACTGGACATATGGTATCGAGGGTTGGAGAAATAACATCGCCCTGGGAGATGATCTGTCTGGATCTAGTAGGTCCGCTACCCCGTTCTTTGCACGGATATACATATATTTTGACGGTGGTAGATTATGCTACGAAATTTCCGCTAATATTTCCTTTAAGGAAGGCAACGGGGACCACTGTAACTCGTATTCTTGAGGAGCATGTGCTGTTTATGTTTGAAGTCCCACGAGTGCTGGTGTGCGACAATTGAGTTCAATTCCGCTCAAAGGAATTCTCAAGGGTGGCCGAGACTCACGGGGTGACGCTGCGATTCACGGCACTCTACCATCCACAGGCGAATCCAGCGGAAAGGGTGAACCAAAACATCAAGCAACTGTTACGGTTATACGTATCCGAAAACCACAGGGATTGGGATAAAGTGATTCCACAAATCGGCTGCGCTCTAAGAACATGTCCCCATGAAGGCAGAAAGGCTGCAGGTGGTCCTGGAAGAGGTGCGGAAACGATTAAGGGAAGCGGCGGCTAAAGTGAAGTCAAGATACGATCTCCACCGGTGAGATGAGAAGTTCCTACCAAAAGATCTAGTGTGGCGGCGTAACTTCGTTTTATCTGATGCATCCAAATTTTGCTCAGCCAAATTAGCACCGGAATATGTGGGACCCTTTACGATGCGAAAACAAGTATCTGGTTTGACCTATGCCCTGGAAGACGCCAACGGAAAGGATATGGGGACCTGGCACGCCAAAGACCTAAAGAGATATGTGGCATGAATAAACCGGAGGAATTATCGATTGCATTAAAGTAGAATATATGACATTGAATTAGTTGTGGCCGTGTGAATGAGTGGGGTGACGGTAAATAAGGGGATAATGGTGGAGATTTCAATTGTAAGTTACATGCTGGATAGCTCGATTAAGTAATGAAAGGAAGAAGAGAAGAAAAGAAAGTATTTAGTAAATTAGTAAATGGGAATTAGAAGTAAGTTACGTAGAGTAACGGGTGGCGGTGTTGGGAACTAAGCTAGGAAAATTTTAACGGGAACAACGGGCTAAAAGTGAAATCAATTAGTTTATAAAATAGGAATTAATAAAGAGAAAACGTTACCATTGTCGCTCGCGTTGCCTTCGTGTTGTTTTCATCCTTCCGTTGCTGTGATTCTTTGTTTTGTTTTGGTGACGGGTTTTCTTTGATTTTTATTTTATTATATATTCTTTATCCTATGCTCATTCAGTCTTATTTTTGTGGCCGTTGTAACCGAAAATATAAGAAATGGAATTAACTGTGAGTATATGAAGGTGGTGAAATTTTTGGTAAACTGGTTAGGTCGAAGGTAGAACCAAAAATATATCGCGGAGCGGTCCAGGTCCATAGGCGCGCCGTAGGGGGGGCCAGGGGGGGCCGGGACCCCCCCAGACCCTAGGTTGGCCCCTCCCAGAAAAATAAATATTTCCAACAGCAGACACTTAAGTTTTCGCCTCTAAGGTTTTTGTGGTTACAGCAAGAGTTGTGTAGTGCAGTAGTGTAAGCCTATACCAACTTACACTACTTATAACATAGAGACTGTGTTACTTGTGGTATTAATTACGATGTTATGGGACTTATTTCGAGATATGGACGGCAATATTTAATTTGGACAAGTTATACGTTAAGAAAAGAACGAAAAGCGCCTCGCCAATCATCCTTTTTTTATTAAGATTATCTGTTCATTCCTACTAGGCAATATACAGGTATTTAGATAAGAGCACTTTTATAATCTGGCGTTTTAAGCAATTATGTTTTTCACAAAACATAGTCTAAGTATTAAAATGGTAGGCAATAAGGTAATTAACGTAGAATACAATTTTCGAAGTCATTTTGAGAATAAAAATTTTATCCCTGCCACTTTTATGCTATCTATGACCTAATTGGTTTACACTCAGGTTAAATACGTGTGAATTTCATTACAATTTCATAACTGCATCGGAAGTTAAAAGGCATAGCACTTCAATTTCACCGAGCGTTTTTTCATAGTGACACAGCCGCCACATGGTTCTTATCATATTCATTGAACTTTTGTCAAACCTGTATCTACTCAAGACCAGTATATTCTATGAATTTTATCCGGTTGCGAGATACCGTAAACGCAAGTTCCAGGTGCTAGAAATATAAATAATTTGGTGCGATTTTTGTGCGATTGGGAATTTTACAAGTTTAGATTTGACTGTATAAGTGTAGTATCAAATTCATCAATAATTTGCATTTTATTCTAACAGCCGTGTGAAAGATTTGTGTTTACGTACTTATGGTAGCTACAAGGTTGCCCAGACATTATTTAAAAACAACAGAAACTTATTTTTTATGCCCATTGATGAGTCTTGTAAATTTTGTAATGATCTGATGACTCAGTGTGAAGTTATCACAATGCAAAATTTTCCATAGAATTTCCATTGTCGCCAAAATACACCAAAATTTTAACTCGACCAAACTTCACGATCCGGATAAATTATCCGGATAGTAAAATTCATGCACAATGTGAAAACTCTAATAGTACTTGGAAGACAGTAAATGATATGGTGCTTGAACAGCCTTGGAATATTGTCAAGATGAACTAAAATTATTTGGAAAAGGCTATCGACCTTACGACGTGTCTCAGTCGCCAAAGACGTGCTTTCAGAGGACATGATGAAAGTAGTGCCAGTGATAACCGTGATTTTTTTTTGGAATTTTATGCATTATTCGCGAAGCATGATTCAACTTTTGAAAATAATTTTGAAAACAAAGTTGCGAACTACTGTAGTGGCAAAACACAAAATGAATTGATGAAAATAATTGCTGAAATAAAAGATTGCGGACTGATATCCATTATGGCAAACGAAGCAAGGGTCCACAAAAGGAACAACTCTCCATGGTTGTCAGATTTGCTAAAGCGCTAGCAGTCGAAGAAAGGTTCTCAAGTTTTGTAGACTGTGCAGGAGCTAGAAATGCCTCGTATTTAGTAGATATAATTTTGAGCCTGTTAAACAGCTACGGACTTAGCGAAATGCCTGTTGTTGGGCAGTCTTATGATGGTGCTAGTGTCATGTCAGGACAAAAAAATGGTGTACAAATCTAAATTAAGATGAAACACCCTGCAGCCACATTTGTACACTGTCTAGCTCATAAAATTATCCTGGTTGTGATGGAGATATTTTTCACAATCGAAACGTGTACATCCTTTTTCAATGCCATCGAATCCCTTTACCTACACTTTTCGAAGCCATCACAACACGAATTGTTGAAGCAGCTTGAAGAGGCAGTTGGTCTAAACACAAGGCATGGAATGAGAAGTTTAAGCTCGACTCGTTAGTCAACGAGATTTCACAATTGCAAATATGTGATCGATAGCTATGGGACTATGAAAGAGGCTTTAGAAACAGAAATTGATGAAGCAAAATACAACGACTCAGTTTATTCGTTGGGGATCTTTTATTCAATCAGTAATCCTAAATTTGTAGTAAATCTTTTCATCTTTCACTATTTTCTTTTTATAACGAACATGTTAAGCACATATTTCCAAACTAAAAATGCAACTCTTAGGGATGGGATAAATCTTATGAATGGAACAGTTAGAACATACTAAGTGAGCGAGAAGACTTGTATGTAGTTTGGGAAAAAATGAAATCATTCGCAGAAAAGAACTGTCTGGATCTCACATTTGCCAGAGGATCGCGAAAACGGAAAACAGCAAAAAGCACTAGTTTCAAAGGTTTTGCTGTTTCATCTAGCCTCGGACACGCAATTAGGACTACAAAGATATTTCTGCAAACCAAATGGCTCGAGAAGAGTAAGATACGGCATTTTTCATCTTGCCAAATTATTTTCGCTTTTTCTAGGTTTTCTAGGTAACAAATGTTTGAAGCAAGAGATCAATTTCTTCCTTCTAAGCTTAATATATTCCAATTTCTTTAAAGATATTTTGAAACTAAGTATCCTCTTCTTCAAGTATAAGTTGAAATATATTTAGCTTCTAGACGAAGAAATATTCTTACATTTTGAATTATTTCCATTCTATTCCCGTATAATTCATACAAGCTTTCTTTCTTAGCGGTCATTGATAATTCATGAGTAGTTCATACCTACCATTCAAATTATATGCATGTGGTAGTAGCTCATACGTATTCACAGACAAGAAGTTTATTTGATAATGCATTATGCATTAGCAAATAACAAAGAATAAATCAACAAAAATATAATGTATTAGTAAACTATATAAGTTTTATGAACAGTACGTGTACAATCAAAAACAAAATCATCGCATGTTTTGAACCTTTCAGTCCCTGGCCCCTGCCAGATTTTAGACCACGGCCCGCCTATGTCCAGGTCAAGTCTGAATAATAAGCGGGTCTTACGTTAGGAGATATATCGAGAATCACTGCGTGATTCTCTGGGAAGGGGGGAAATGTCACGGGTTCAGTAAGCTATCGTTTAGCCGTAACGATAAAACTTGAGCTACGAGAAACCGACTCAACATCACAGCCACCCAAACACCTGCACACTATTAGCTGCGAACATAATCTTATCGTAGATTCACTGTTCCGATGGTTTCTCAGTGAATTTCTATGACTCACAATTGTCCACACATATGGGTAAATAAATGATCAAACTTGATCGAAATATCAAATGCTGTCACGGTTTCGCGGAATATATATATATTGTGAGATTTAAGAAAGATGATAAATGAAAAGAATACTAAATGGGAAACGTAACGCCAGGGCATAGGGAAGGTTGTACAATGAAAAAAACTCTAGCGCACCTGAACCGCTAGAAAGACTAATGTTCGAAGAACAGCAGAAGAATCGTGCAGGTTTTGAGTGCATATTCCACCACATGTGCTGCTTATTACGACCAAACTGTTTCAAATGCCACGTTTTACTTTGGTCTCAAGAATGCATTATAACTCATATGGTGGAAGGTTTCAGATATTACCACTGGCATGAATTTCAACGTTTATGAGAGCAAAACACGGGTTAATTATATTCGTTATCAGTTGCTTATTTCACATAATTTTGAAAGCAGCATCTCATATAACATCAATGAAGAAAATGTTCAGTGCCTGCAGCACTGTAACTGAAGTTGGTGTTTGGGGCTGCGATCCGAAGAATTTGCAGAACTTTGCGAATTGCAACATTGATTATTTATTTTAATTGTAAATGTTTCCGGTATGAATACTAACTGTAAGCGTTTATTGATACAAAAGTAGCACAACCGACTCGTGCTGGCAACCTTCTGCTAGTATCAAAGCCAAGAATATATCACATCTGCTTCACGTTGTTATATAACATTCGAAGTTAAAGGAGTATAAAGAAATTTAGAGTAACCTGCAGCGAGTTTTTTCAAATAATCGAAAGCTTAATATTTGCTGTTTATTGTCACTACAATATCATTACCATTTGAAAATTCTACGATAAAACCGCTTAATAAAGATATTGCAATTAAACACAAAACCAACAATAGCTGGCAACCCTATCGTGGCTTTTCAACCAAATTTGGCCTGAATAATGTTTGTGACAGGTTTCATTAATTGTATGAAATTCGTATTGATTTCATGACTGCACTGGAAGTTATAGTGCAAAAAGTTTTATTTTCCTGGGCGTATTTTCAAAACCAAACACACAAAATTACCATAGCTGGTAGCACCAATCAAATTTTTCAACCAAATTTCCACCAAATAGAGATTAGAGTTAGGTTTAGCTACTGTGCCAATTTCATGAAAATCTGGTAATTTATTTCACACTTCATAGGGCAAAAAGCAGTTTTTTTTCTTTGTAATTTTTCAAGATGGCACCACTGGCACAGACTTGCCCACAATTCAAAATCGCTTCTATCAAATCTGTTCTTACTTAAGTCCAATGCATTCTGTAAATTTTAGCTGTATCTGATTATTGGTTCGTGAGTTTCCGTGAACAGAAGTTTTTGATGCTAAAAATATAGGTAAACTGAGAGAGGGTTACCGTTCTTGTCCGACATGAAATTTCGAAAGTTTTATTTTGAACGTGTAGATAAAACATAAGATTTATATACAAATTGGTTTTATTGTAAGAAGCGGACATTTTTTTGAATATTCGATGGTTTGAATGTTTTCACTTCCAAATTTTTTTTTTCAAAATGAAGACACCAAAATTATCATAGCTGGCAACTCCAACCGAATTTTTCAACCAAATTTCTACCAAACGTGGCTTCAAGTAAGGTCCAGCTACTGTGTGAATTTCGTCAAAATCGAACGATTCAATCAGATATAATAGGGCTAAAAACAGTTATCTTTTTTAGTGGTTTTTCAAGATGGCACCACTGGCACAGAATCGCCCGCATTTCAAAATCACTTCTATCAGACCTGGTTCTATTTAAGACCAATACATTCTGCAAATTTCAATTTATTCTGCTCATCGGATCGTAAGTTTCCGTGAACAGAAATTTTTGATGCTAAAAATATAGGTAAATTGGGCAAGGGTTACCAGGCGTGCCCGTTATACCATATCTTTTTTTTTTTTTTTGGTTATGTAAACAAAGCACAAGATTTACATATGAGTGGCTTTTTTTTGAAGAAACGGCATTTTTTCAAGAGAGACGATGATTTGGAGGTTTTCACTTTCAGCGCCTGCCCTAGCTACAAAGTTACCAGCACGCTCATTAAAAGCTACACAAATCTACAACTAAATAATATCAATATGTCCTGAAAATTTCGTAATGATTAAGTAGCTCTGTCAAAAGTTATCGCAATTTAAAAATTTTCAAATTTTCCCGTCCTCTTTTTAGGCACCCAGCGCACACATAGGGTTTAAAAATTCCAAAGCATTATCCGATTCATATGTAAAACACGTTCGAAATTTATTTCGTAAACTTTATTTTTGCGAAAATTATTTGTGCACGAAATAATAGGTACATTAAAAATATCACTTAAATGGCCGCCGGCGTCAAAAGGTTAACAATAACTGACATTTAAAAAGACCTGGACCTATTCTGCATATACACCAATGTATTCTGAAAGTTTCAGCTCAATCGGATGGCGCGTTCCCGAGATTATCTCACTGAAATTTTTTGATGATATATATATATATATATATATATATATATATATATATATATATATATATATATATATATGTATGGAAATATGAATTTTTGGCCGAATCGATTTTAATGCTAATGTTCTTCGAACATTAGTAATAAACTTGTAAATTTAATTGTAAGGTTAATTAAGAATTGTAATAAAAATTGTAATGGTAGTTTTGTCGCGACGAACTTGGACTCCCCTGTGATGAAGACGAGCGCTCCCCGCCAACCCAAGCCATCGCCGTCGATTTACATAAGACGATCGACGATCACTTGACCCGGAAGCGTGCAACTCATACCGTAGCTAAGGAGCCAGGCGGAAATGACCATCGCGGCAGCCGAAAGCCATTCCCAACCGACTAATTCCATCAGGTGAAACGGAGACTTGGAAGCGACGACCACAACAACTACCGCCACGACTTCAACAACAACAAGAACAACAAGTTTGTGGATAAATAGGAGTCTGACTATTGATTGGGAAAACGAAATTACTTACGGGAAATATGCCCATGAAAATTACATCAATGATGCGTAAAGGAAAACCTGATTTGTCGCCGAATCGCTTGGAACATCTGCAGCCAGATCAAGCAGGGAAGACGGTCGTAACTTCGTTTCTATGATGATCTTTTAGGAAATGAAGGCGGTCGATATGATGACACTAACGAAAACCAATAAACATTAGTCGCAAGTTTTCTATGAGGATCTTTTAGGAAATGAAGGCGGTCGATATGATGACACTAACGAAAACAAATAAATATTAGTCGCAAGTTGAAAGATAAACTTGCGAAATGTCAAAGGGCGATCGAACCGCCACCGAGCGGCGAACGACAAGGGTGCGTTCCGATCGCTGCCACTGCAGGAAAATGCACTTTTCGTATGCGCGTGTGAAAAGTGCACTGGGCCAATGCACCCGTCTGCATGTTGCAATGGAGATGGTGGCAATGGCATTTGGAATACCGCAGAAGCGGTTGATAGCACCTCTAGCCGAGGCTTCGTGGTAAATTGACGGGGCCTAGAGAGGCTCTTGATTGGCAACCACGGTAAGGAATAGTTGGCGAATTTAGCGGTGGACGGCGAATAAAATTAAAATTGAAATATATCTACTTTTCATGTTCGAGAGCGAACCGAAGCAGCCAGGGATAAATTCGAAGATCGAGATCGGCAGTAGCAGATGGTTCATTTGGATTGAGGTGGTGAGAAGGAGTTTTCGACCAAATCTGGCCGAGACAAGAAGAATATCGTCCGACCGGCGAATGTGTGTACGTAACGAGATTGGCGGAAAAGATATTTGGGTGAACGAAGTACTCGACCAAGCAGATCGGCAAGCTACAAGCGGTTAATAGGCAGAGATTTTCAACGTTCGAATAACGGCGGCATTGGAACATCGCTCCGGGGAAGCACCGAGTAGGCACATTGTGTAATTGAACGAGCGAGTGTCGGCGAGCGCATTTTTGAGGAGAAGGACCGGAGGTAGGTTAAGTCTTTACTCATTGTATTGAAATGTATTAAAATAAGTGAATAGTGAAATAGTTAGCGCTGTATTTAAATAAGTGAATAGCGAAATAATTACCACGGTGCCGTCGAAATGTGTAGGGTAGGACGAATTTCCAGTAATAAAAATGGTTATAACGTTGTAATCTTGGCGTTACTTTTGGTGTCCTTCTGGCAGGATCGATACGGGAAATATCGTTGGCTATTAGTGAAAATTTTACAAGTCGTAAGAGTGAAGTGGCAGCCGTCGCGGCCTTCTGGCTTCGAAGCGACGGCATTGAGGCAGGTTTCGGTAACGAAGCGAGTGGCGCCCACCCGCGACCCTTTTCCGCGAGCATTAGCCTCCCGAAACCGGCCGCCCTTGCATCCCAGTTGGGGAATGAAGGGTTTTCGACCGATACAGGCAAGATTTGGTAATAAATTGGCGCCCAACGTTCTAAGGGGTGATAATTAACGATTAACGAATTAACGATTGACCGAGATTTTAAGAGTAAATTATTTAGAGAACGCAAATGTTAATGAAATACGTAATTTGGAAACGTGAATTTTAATTAAACGCGTCACTAAGCGAATAAAATCTTGAGCATTTTGAGTCGGTTAAAGATCGAATATAAAGAACTAGCTTTGGATAGCAATATATTTGTTCCCAAAGTTTGTTTTTGGTTTATACCATCGATGTGTAATGATGATATTATAAGAGTGTAAGATTTGCATGATCAGCAGGGTAGGAAATATAATATCAAGTGTGACATTGGTGGAAAAAGACATCTTGCGGTGTGGTTTTTAGTGTGTGTGGATTCAGTTGACTAGTTCAGAAGACCTACTACTGCTGTAGACGTAGTGTAACTAACATTAGGCAGTTGGTATTTTCGAGTGTTGGTTTTTGAATATCTTATTGGCGAGTGTCTGTAGCGGTAGAGGCTAAGGAAATTGTACCAGTATTTCCAGATTGTTAACAACGAGGTTGGAAGAATTTACTGCCGCCTGTTCAATGCGGTGTGTATAGTTTATGTGCGAAGTTCTGGGCTTGAAAATCGATATTCGGGTTGTTCTAGGTGGCAGCTTGTGTCCGACTCGCGATTCTTGCGGATTCAATATAATAGTCAAAGTAACTAAGTACAGGGCGAGCGTTTGGAATTGGGGATTGTGATTTGTGTTATTGAAAGAGGAATATTGTCTTGTTGATGGGAGTGGGTCCCCGACGTGATCAACAGCAAAGACGCTGTCGAGTGGAAAAGTAACGGTCAGGTAGACATGTTGCATTGTAAAAGATAAAAACTCGAACTTAATTTTTTTGTTGCGTGGGTAGGGCACGGGAATTGTGATAGTAGTATACTTTTTCGTCGATCTCATTGTGCAACCACCAGTAGTTTCAGCAGTTTAGCTAAGCTATTTGTTGCGGTTTGTACCAAGCAAGTAAAAAGTTGAGGCAGGTTTTTGAAACAAGTGAGGAATTTTAGATTTACTGCTGCATATTTACCGCCTCACAGCAAAGGCAGCCGATATTCACGCAGTACGAGAGGCGCTTGGGTTCTGATGGCAGTGGGTATTTTCTGGTGGTGTTCAGTAGGGCGTTGGCGACTGCACAGTTCGTTCATTTAGTTTTATTGGATAGATTTCGGTGAAGGGCGAACATTAGAAAATGGCTAGCGGAAGCGATGTCGGAAAGATCTCGGTCGATCGGCTGAGTAAGGACGAACTCGCGTATGAGCTAGCAATCCGGGGTCTGCCTGGTGACACGGTGGAGACCATGCGGAAACTGCTGAGGGGGGCGTTAAGAAGCGAAGTAGCCTTGGGTGAGTCTGTTGCAATGGCAACGTATCCGTTTTCATTCTCAGAGGACCGAGAGGCGATAAGCACAAAAATAGCTGAGATCAAAATGTTGGTGGACCCATTTGTGGGCGACTTTAATTCGCCGGAATTTAGTAAAGTCAAGGGGAAAATATGCTTCGCCCTGCGACGTCTGGGTAGAATGAAAGGGGAAACGGGGGAAGAAAGAGACTTCTTGAGGCAGGCGAAGGGCCAACTAATGATAGCTATGGGCGACCTGCTCTTCAAGGCAGGCGGCGCAGAAAGCGAGGAGTCTGAGGAGGTATGGACTCTGGACAGTCCAACATTGTCAACCCCGAGTACTCCGATGTTTCAGCCTCAAAAGCCGATAGATCTACAAAAGTGGGGGTTAAAATTTAGTGGAGAATCGCCATATTCGGTGAGCGCGTTCCTCGAATGGGTGGAAGAGCTTAGGGAGGCGAAGGGACTAACAAAAGCGCAGCTGTTCCGGTCGGCCGTGGACCTCTTTGAAGGAAAGGCTCTAATCTGGTTTCGGGCAAACCGCGCAATCTGCCAGAGTTGGGAGGGCCTTCCCACAGACTACGATGATAGGCTGCTGGATGAAATTAGACGTCGTACGCAGGGCAACACGGAGTCAATCGGGGTATTTGTGGCGGTGATGGAGGGTTTGTTCCGTCGATTGAGTGACCAACCGAGCGAAGCGGAGAAGTTGAAAATACTCCGTAAAAATATTGCTCCCTTTTACCAGACTCAGCTGGCTCCGGTAAAATTTGAATCGATCGGAGAACTGGTGACGCTGGGGCGTTCATTGGAGGCGACGAGAATGTCCGTGGAGTCATTCGTGCCACCTACCCCAAGAAGAACTCCGAGGTTACTAGAACCGGACCTGGCGTATTTGGAGTCGCAAAACTTAGCCTCAGTGGAAGTACCGGGCGTATCGAGAAGCATCACGTGCTGGAATTGTAAGAAGTCGGGACATACGTTGAGGGAGTGTCAGGATCCTGCTAAGTGTTTCGGGTGTGGAAGAGTGGGAATGGTTAGGGCCAGGTGTGTTGACTGTAGGGAGGGGGGACGAGGAAATGGAGTTCAAGCAAGGGCCGCCCAATATAACCAAAATTCGACTTCGGGGGTTTGTCGCCAGGGAAACGGCAATCGGGCCTAGTGGGTGACAAACTAGGCCCTTGTCCGATTTCGAACGTCGCAAGAAATATCCAAGTGCGCAGAGGGGGATAACCGCCCTTACTTAGAGGTAGTAGTCCAGGGTCGGAGATTTCTGGGGCTAGTGGATTCAGGAGCGTCGAAATCAGTGATTGATTGGAAGGGATGGGAGCTGATCTGGAGTCTAGGGGTCAAAGCGGTCGGAGAGACATACGATTGGTGAACGGAGTGGGTTGTGGTGTGGAAAGAGTAGTATTGCCCAATCACAGTGCAGGGGAAAGAAAGATGGCCGGGGGTCTTGGCAGCACCTGCGATCCCTCATCTCATACTGGGGTTAGACTTTCTGAAACTTTTCGGAATAGTGCTAAATGTAGCGAGGGAACAGTGGGAGATGGTTGCATCGGTAGAGGGTCTTAGGCCGGAGCAGCTGGTAAGCAGAACGGATTTAACGAAAGAAGAAGAAGGACAGCTAGAAGCGCTACTCGAAGAGGAGTTTGGGTTGATGGGTGAGGGGATTGGCTGTACTAATAGAGTGGAGCACATAATCAAGACCAATTCTCCACCAATCAAACAGCGGTACTATCCCGTCTCACCGGCGGTACAGAAGCATATCGATGCAGAACTTAATGAGATGCTTGAGGCTGGGATAGTGGAACCATCGTGCAGCCCGTGGGCTTCGCCGATTGTTTAAATTAAGAAGAAGGATGGGTCGTTCCGGTTTTGTGTGGACTATCAGAAGCTCAACAAGGTGTCGGAAAGAGATGCTTATCCTCTGCCCTTCGTCACTGCAACCTTGGATAAATTAAGAGACGCGAAATTTCTATCTTCACTGGACATTAAATCCGCGTATTGGCAGGTGCCGATGGCGGAAAATTCAAAGGAGCTCACCGCCTTCACTGTTCCCCACAGAGGACTGTTCCAATTCCGTAGGATGCCTTTTAGGTTACAAAATGCACCGGCAACTTGGCAACGACTCATTGACAGGGTCTTGTTACCAGATTTAGAGCCATTCGTCTTCACTTATCTGGATTATATAGTGGTAGTCACCCAGGATTTCCCCAAACATCGGGAGATTTTGAAGGACGTTTTTACACGGTTACGCGAGGCGGGATTGCGGGTCTCTAGAGAGAAATGTGAGTTCTGCTGTTCTCGCCTTCGATATTTGGGCTACGTGGTAGATGGAGATGGTTTGAGTGTAGACCCGGACAAGGTCAAAGCAGTAATGGATATTCCTCGTCCAAGAAGAGTGAAGGAAGTCAGACAATTCTTGGGGATGGTTTCGTGGTATTGGAGATTTATTCCGGAGTTTGCGACGCTAATGTCGCCACTAACGAACCTCCTCAAGAAACAAAGGAAATTTCTTTGGACTGAGGAATGCGAGATAGCATTTGCCCAGGCTAAGACCAAACTGGCATCTGGTCCCATTCTGATGTGTCCGGATTACAGTCTGCCGTTTATTGTACAGACCGACGCTTCAAATACGGGAGTGAGAGCGGTGTTGACGCAAGAGCATCCAGAAGGCGAGAAAGTGATTAGCTATCTGAGTCAAGCCCTAACTAGCACCGAGATGAAATATTCGACAACAGAGCGGGAATGCCTGGCCGTGCTATGGGCCATTGAAAAATTAAGATCATATGTGGAGGGAACCAAGTTCAAGGTGATAACTGACCATCACTCCCTGGTTTGGTTAAATAACTTAAAGGACCCCAGCGGACGGTTGGCACGATGGGCGGTGAAACTCCAACAGTACGATTTCGAAGTCGTCCATCGCAAAGGTAAGGAGCATCTGGTTCCAGATGCTCTCTCACGGTCCATCGAGGTAGCGGAAGTGCACGGGGACGAAATTAAGAGTGACCGATGGTATGAGCGAATGAAGAAGGAAGTAGAAGAGGATCCAGATCGGTTCCCGAATTGGCGGATTAGTAATGGCCATCTATGGAAACATGTGGACGGGCGATACCCAGAACTCCAATCCGACATTGCATGGAAGAGGGTAGTCCCGTCCGCGGAACGCTCAACAGCTTTGTTTCAGTGCCATGACGCGCCCACAGCAGGTCATATGGGGGTACGAAAGACATTAGACCGGCTGGCACAGAGTTTCTACTGGCCGAAGATGGCCGCGGATGTACTAAAGTATGTCAGGCGTTGCAAGGTTTGCCAGTCAGTGAAAGTGGAGCGAAAGCCACCAACTGGACATATGGTATCGAGGGTTGGAGAAATAACATCGCCCTGGGAGATGATCGGTCTGGATCTAGTAAGTCCGCTACCCCGTTCTTTGCACGGATATACGTATATTTTGACGGTGGTAGATTATGCTACGAAATTTCCGCTAATATTTCCTTTAAGGAAGGCAACGGGGACCACTGTAACTCGTATTCTTGAGGAGCATGTGCTGTTTGTGTTTGGAGTCCCACGAGTGCAGGTGTGCGACAATGGAGCTCAATTCCGCTCAAAGGAATTCTCAAGGGTGGCCGAGACTCACGGGGTGACGCTGCGATTCACGGCACTCTACCATCCACAGGCGAATCCAGCGGAAAGGGTGAACCAAAACATCAAGCAACTGTTACGGTTATACGTATCCGAAAACCACAGGGATTGGGATAAAGTGATTCCACAAATCGGCTGCGCTCTAAGAACATGTCCCCATGAAGGCAGAAAGGCTGCAGGTTGTCCTGGAAGAGGTGCGGAAACGATTAAGGGAAGCGGCGGCTAAAGCGAAGTCAAGATACGATCTCCGCCGGCGAGACGAGAAGTTCCTACCAAAAGATCTAGTGTGGCGGCGTAACTTCGTTTTATCTGATGCATCCAAATTTTTTTCAGCCAAATTAGCACCGGAATATGTGGGACCCTTTACGGTGCGAAAACAAGTATCTGGTTGGACCTATGCCCTGGAAGACGCCAACGGGAAGCATATGGGGACCTCGCACGCCAAAGACCTAAAGAGATACGTGGCATGAATAAACCGGAGGAATTATCGATTGCATTAAAGTAGAATATATGACATTGAATTAGTTGTGGCCGTGTGAATGAGTGGGGTGACGGTAAATAAGGGGATAATGGTGGAGGTTTTAATTGTAAGTTACATGCTGCATAGCTCGAGTAAGTAATGAAAGGAAGAAGAGAAGAAAAGAAAGTAGTTAGTAAATTAGTAAATGGGAATTAGAAGTAAGTTACGTAGAGTAAGGGGTGGCGATGTTAGGAACTAAGCTAGGAAAAGTTTAACGGGAACAACGGGCTAAAAGTGAAATCAGTTAGTTTATAAAATAGGAATTAATAAAGAGAAACCGTTACCATTGTCGCTCGCGTTGCCTTCGTGTTGTTTTCATCCTTCCGTTGTCGTGATTCTTTGTTTTGTTTTAGTGACGGGTTTTCTTTGATTATTTTTACAAATGTTCGAAGAAGAACATTAGTATTAAAATCACTTTGGCCAAAAATTCATATTTCTATATATATATATATATATATATATCATCAAAAAATTTCAGTGAAAAAATCTCAAGAACGCGCTATCCGATTGAGCTGAAATTTTCAGGACACATTGGTGTATATGCAGAATAGTGCCAGGTCTCACAAAAAGTAAATAATCTTTAACCCTTTGGCGCCGGCGGCCATTTTAGTGATTTTTTTAATATACCTATTATTCCGTACACAAATAATTTTTGCAAAAATAAAGTTGATGAAATAAATTTCGAACCTGTTTTACATGTGAATCAGATATTGTTTTGGAATTTTTTAACCCCATGTGTGCGCTGGGTGCCTAAAATGAGAAGGGAAAATTTGAAAATTTTTAAATTGCGATAACTTTTGACAGAGCTATTCCATGATTACGAAATTTTCAGGACATGTTTGCTTTATTTAATTGTAGATTAGTGTACGTTTTAATGAGCGTGCTGGCAACTCTGTAGCAAGGGCAGGCACTGAAAGTGAAAACCTCCAAATCATCGTCTCTCTTGAAAAAATGTCGTTTCTTAAAAAAAAAAAAATTCAAATGTAAATTTTGTGCTTTGTTTACATAGGCAAAAAATAAAATTTGATATGGTTTAACGGGCACGCCTGGTAACCCTTGCCCAAGTTACCTATATTTTTAGCATCAAAAACTTCTGTTCACGGAAACTCACGATCCGATGAACAGAATTTATTGAAATTTGCAGAATGTATTGGTCTTAAATACGACCAGGTCTGATAGAAGTGATTTTGAAATACGGGCGATTCTGTGCCTGTGGTGCCACCTTGAAAAATCACTGAAAAAGATAACTGCTTTTAGCCATATAAATTCTGATTGAATCGTTCGATTTTGACGAAATTCACACCGTAGCTGCGTCTTACTTCAAACCACGTTTGGTAGAAATTTGGTTGAAAAATTCGGTTGGAACTGCCAGCTATGATAATTTTGGTGTCTTAAATTTGAAAAAAAAAATTTGGAAGTGAAAATATTCAAACGATCGAATATCCTAAAAAATGTCCGTTTCTACAATAAAACCAATCTGTATACAAATCTCATGCTTAATCTACACAGTCAAAGTAAAACTTTGGAAATTTCATGTCGGACAAGAACGGTAACCCTATCTCAGTTAACCTATATTTTTAGCTTCAAAAACTTATGTTCACGGGAACTCACGAATCAATAATCAGATAGAATTGCAATTTACAGAATGCATTGGACTTAAGTAGGGCCAGGTCTGATAGAAGCGATTTTGAATTGTAGGCAACTCTGTGCCAGTGGTGCCATCTTGAAAAATTAGAAAGAAAAAAAATGCTTTTTGCCCTATAAAATGTGAATAAGTTACCAGATTTTCATGAAATTGACACAGTAGCTGAACCTTACTCTAAACTCTGTTTGATAGAAAATTGGTTGAAAAATTCGATTGGTGCTGCCAGCTATGGTAATTTTTGTGTCTTTGGTTTTGAAAATTCGCTCAGGAAAATACAACTTTTTGCCCTATAACTTCCAGTGCAGTCATGAAGTCAATACGAATTTCATACAATTACTGGAACCTATTATAAACTTTATTCAGGCCAAATTTGGTTGAAAAGCCATGATAGGGTTGCCAGCTATTGTTGGTTTTGTATTTGTTTGCAATATCTTTATTAAGCGGTTTTATCGTAGAATTTTCAATTGGTAATGATATTGTTGTGACAATAAACAGCAAATATTAAGCTTTCGATTATTTATTCATTATTCATTTATTAAAGTCGTCTAATGCAGACTATACACATGCAATAAAAATTAATTATTCTTATACAGAATTCGTTTAAGTGAAGCTGTAGATAAATGAAAATCAAACTTATAATAAGCTTCGTTAAAGCATCTACTTATTGCAGTGACTGGTTCATTGCAACCATAATTGGTCCGATGTTGAGGGATCGACAAAAAGTTAACACGCCTGACACGTTTGTTATTAGTATTAAAATTAAGTTGGCTTAATAAGTAGTTTGAGTCAACGGTGCCATCCAAAATTTTCGCGACAAATAAGATTTTGGAATTTTGACGTCGAGAGTCCAAGGTATCCATTCGTAAAAGATTTAAGCGGTCTTGATAAGGAGGTAGATGTAAAGGGTCATACCACGGAAGACCGCGGAGGCAGAAACGTAAGAACCTCTTTTGAATTGACTCAATTTGGTCTATGTAGACTTTTTGATATGGTGCCCATACAATGCTTGCATATTCGACAATAGGTCTGACTAAGCTGCAAAAGAGGGTCTTAGTTAGAAAAATGTCGTTGAATTCCTTCGAACGTCTTCTGACAAAACCTAAGGCATTGCTAGCTTTCACAACAATTGAATCGATGTGATCGTCAAATGTGAAGGATTGATTCAGCAATACTCCTAAATCGAGTACTTTCGCTGATCTATTTAAAGATGTACTCAAAAGTGAGTATTCATAGATTACAGGATTATTTTTGCGTGTGTAAGATATAACCGTACACTTGTCAGGATTAATTAGGAGATTGTTATTGGAACACCAGTTGGCAAATCTGTTTAGATCCTGCTGCAAATCATAGCAATCGTTAAGGTTTCTCACAACTTTGAAAATTTTAGCGTCATCGGCATAAAGAAGAACAGAAGATGACTGTAAAATGGAACCTACGTCATTAATAAATAAGGCGAACAGTAAAGGGCCTAGATGACTACCTTGTGGAACACCAGACGTGGTTCTAATTTCAGATGACAAGGCACCGCGAAAGGATACACGTTGGGTTCGATTCGTCAAGTAAGAGTCAACCCAATTTAAAAACAAGTAAGGGAATTGAAAGGAATGAAGCTTAGCTAAAAGAAAAGAGTGATCAAGCTTATCAAAGGCTTTCGTCAAGTCTGTGTAGGCGCAGTCAGTTTGGAGCCCAGCTTCAATTGAGTTGATTATTTGGTGAGAAAATTCAAGCAAGTTGGTTGTGGTTGAACGACCTTTCACGAAACCATGCTGATACGGAGCCATAATTGATTTGCAATGAAAGGCTACAACATTTGTGACTATGGCTTCAAAAAGTTTTGCGACACAGGGAAGTTTTGCAATTGGTCTATAGTTGCAAGCGTGATTACGATTCCCTTTCTTGAATAAGGGAGTGACGGTGGAGTATTTCCACAAATGAGGAAAGATGCCTGTTTTTAAGGATGTATTGAAAATATAAGACAGCACAGGTAGTAGTGACGACACACAATATTTCAAGACCAAGTTAGGTATGCCATCTGGGCTAGGTGTTATATTATTGTCAAGTTTATTAACAAATGTGATAATAGTGTCCTCGTCAATTTTTAAATCCTTCATCTCCAAAGAAGAAACTGTTGAGTTCGTCAAGTAGGGTGAAAAGTGTCTGGAGTTTGGAAAGTCCGTACGGTAAGCTTTACGGAAAACGGAAGCAAATAAATTACTAATATCAAAGGGATCATCAAAATAAGAGTCGTCAGATTTAAATGTGAGTGGATACCCATCGTTATAAGTCTTAGAATTAGCAAAATTCCAAAATCTCTTAGGGTGAGCTTGAAAATTAAATCTTAGCTGTTGCGTATGTCTATGATATGCAAATGCAGCTTCTTTATGATGCAGATCTCGTAATGTAGAAAAACGTTGATAGTCAAGTTCTGAGCGAGTCAGGTGAAACTTTTTCCAGGCTTTGTTAAATTTAAAAATTATTTGAAAAAACTCTCTGCAGGTAACCCTAAATTTCTTTATACTCCTATAACTTCAAATGTTATATAACAACGTGAAGCAGATGTGATATATTCTTGGCTTTGATACTGGCCAAAGGTTGCCAGCACGAGTCGGTTGTGCTACTTTAGCCAGCACGAGTCGGTTGTGCTCAATAAATGCTTACAGTTAGTATTCATACCCGAAACATTTACAATGAAAGTAAATAACCGATGTTTCCATTCCCAAAGCTCTGCAAATTTTTCGGATCGCAGCCCCAAACTCCAACTTCAGTTTCAGTGCTGCAGGCACTGAGCATTTTCTTCATTGATATTATATGAGATGCTGCTTTCAAAATTTTGTGAAATAAGCAACTGATAACGAATATAATTAGCCCGTGTTTTGCTCTCATAAACGTTGAAATTCATGCCAGTGGTAATATATCTGAAACCTTCTACCATATGAGTTATGATGCATTCTTGAGACAAAAGTAAAACGTGGCATTTGAAACAATTTGGCCGTAATAAGCAGCGCATGTGGTGGAATATGCACTCAAAACCTGCACGATTCTTCTACTGTTCTTCGAACATTAGTGTTTCTAGCGGTTCAGGTGCGCTAGAGTTTTTACTAATGTTCGAAGAAGAACATTAGTATTAAAATCACTTTGGCCAAAAATTCATATTTCTATATATATATATATATATATATATATATATATATATATATATATATATATATATATATATATATATATATATATATATATATATATCATCAAAAAATTTCAGTGAAAAAATCTCAGGAACGCGCCATCCGATTGAACTGAAATTTTTCGGACAAACTGGTGTATATGCAGAATAGTGCCAGGTCTCAGAAAAAGTTAAAAGTCTTTAACCCTTTGGCGCCGGCGGCCATTTTAGTGATATTTTAAATAAACCTATTATTCCGTACACAAATAAGTTATGCAAAAATAAAGTTAACAAAATAAATTTCGAACGTGTTTTACATGTGAATCGGATAATGTTTTGGAATTTTTTAACCCCATGTGTGCGCTGGGTGCCTTAAAAGAGGCACGGGAAAAATTGAAAATTTTTAAATTGCGATAACTTTTGACAGAGCTATTCAATCATTACGAAATTTTCAGGACATATTGATATTGTTTAGTTGTAAATTCGTGTAGCTTTTGATGAGCGTGCTGGCAACCCTGCAGCTAGGGCAAGCACTGAAAATGAAAACCTCCAAATTATCGTCTCTCTTGAAAAAATGCCGTTTCTTCAAAAAAAAGCCACCCATATGTAAACTTCGTGCTTTTTTTACATAGACCAAAAAAAAATTTGATATGGTATAACGGGCACGCCTGGTAACCCTTGCCCAATTTACCTACATTTTTAGCATCAAAAACTTCTGTTCACGGAAACTAACGATCCGATGAGCAGAATTAATTGAAATTTGCAGACTGTATTGGTCTTACATAAGACCAGGTCTGATAGAAGTAATTTTGAAATGCGGGTGATTCTGTGCCAGTGGTGCCATCTTGAAAAATCACTAAAAAAGATAACTGTTTTTAGCAATATAAATTCTGATTGAATCGTTCGATTTTGACGAAATTCACACAGTAGCTGGACCTTATTTTAAACCACGTTTGGTAGAAATTTGGTTGAAAAGTTCGGTTGGAGCTGCCAGTTTTGATAATTTTGGTGTCTTAAATTTGAAAAAATAAAAATTTGGAAGTGAAAACATTCAAATCATCGAATATCCTAAAAATGTCCGTTTCTTACCATAAAACCAATCTGTATACAAATCTTATGCTTTATCTACACGTTCAAAGTAAAACTTTGGAAATTTCATGTCGGACAAGAACGGCAACCCTTTCCCAGTTAACCTATATTTTTAGTATCAAAAACTTCTGTTCACGGGAATTCACGAACCAATAATCAAATACCATTGAAATTTACAGAATGCAAATTGGACTTAAGTAGAAGCAGGTCTGATAGAAGCGATTTTGAATTGTGGGCAACTCTGTGCCAGTGGTGCCATCTTGAAAAATTACAAAGAAAAAATAACTGCTTTTTGCCCTATGAAATGTGAATTAGAAACCAGATTTTCATGAAATTGACACAGTAGCTGCACCTTACTCTAAACTCTATTTGATAGAAATTTGGTTGAAAAACTCGATTGGTGCTACCAACTATGGTAATTTTGGTGTCTTTGGTTTTGAAAATTCTCTCAGGAAAATAAAACTTTTTGCCCTATAGCTTCCAGTGCAGTCATGAAATCAATACGAATTTCATACAATTAATGGAACCTATTATAAGCATTATTCAGGCCAAATTTGGTTGAAAAGCCTCGATAGGGTTGCCAGCTATTGTTGGTTTTGTGTTTTTTTGCAATATCTTTATTAAGCGGTTTAATCGTAGAATTTTCAATTGGTAATGATATTGTAGTGACAATAAACAGCAAATATTAAGCTTTCGATTATTTAAAAAAACTCGCTGCAGGTAAAAATTTCTTTATACTCTTATAACTTCGAATGTAATATAACAACGTGAAGCAGATGTGATATATTCTTGGCTTTGGTACTGGCGAAAGGTTGCCAGCACGAGTCGATTGTGCTACTTTTGTATCAATAAATGCTTACAATTCATACCGGAAACATTTACAATGAAAATAAATAACCGATGTTTCAATTCCCTAAGTTCTGCAAATTTTTCGGATCGCAGCCCCAAACACCAACTTCAGTTACAGTGCTGCAGGCACTGAGCATTTTCTTCATTGATGTTATATGAGCTGCTGCTTTCAAAGTTTGGTGAAATAAGCAACTGATAACGAATATAATTAACAAGTGTTTTTCTTTCATAAACTTTGAAACCCATGCCAGTGGTAATATCTGAAACCTTCTACCATATGAGTTATAATGCATTCTTGAAACCAAAGTAAAACGTGGCATTTGAAGTAGTTTGGCCGTAATAAGCAGCTCATGTGGTGGAATATGCACTCAAAACCTACACGATTCTTCTACTGTTCTTCGAACATTAGTGTTTCTAGCGGTTCAGGTGCGCTAGAGTTTTTTATTATTTCATCTTTATCCTATGCTCATTCAGTCTTATTTTTGTGGCCGTTGTAACCGAAAATATAAGGAATGGAATTAACTGTGAGTATATGAAGGTGGTGAAATTTTTGGTAAACTGGTTAGGTCGAAGGTAGAACCAAAAATATATCGCGGAGCGGTCCAGGTCAAGTCTGAATAATAAGCGGGTCTTACGTTTGGAGATATATCGAGAATCACTGCGTGATTCTCTGGAAAGGGGGGAAATGTCACGGGTTCAGTAAGCTTTCGTTTAGCCGTAACGATAAAACTTGAGATACGAGAAACCGACTCAACTTCACAGGCACCCAAACACCTGCACACTATTAGCTGCGAACATAATCTTATCGTAGATTCACTGTTCCGATGGTTTCTCAGTGAATTTCTATGACTCACAATTCTCCAGACATATGGGTAAATATATGATCAAACTTGATCGAAATATCAAATGCTGTCACGGTTTCGCGGAATATATATATATATATATATATATATATATATATATATATATATATATATATATATATATATATATATATATATATATATATATATATTGTGAGTGTTAATAAGCGAGACTAAGGTTCTTGTACCTAGTCTTTTAATTAGTTCTACGGTACATCAACCGTGAACCTACAAATGAATTTGGCGTAAGCGGCACTTAAACCACACACCAGAAAAACGAGAGAGAAAAGATAAAGTACTCGACTGCGTTCCGAATGATAATAATTTATTTGATTCATACTTCGATATTTATTACACATAATTGCTTACTAACTACATGTTCATTTCTACATAAACAAAAATCAGCCACATGTCAGCAAATCATACTTTTTCACAAAATGCGAAGGTGATTGATCTATTTATGCTGATCAATGTATATCAGCTAAATAATTGTATAAGTTCATAAAAGTTCACAAAATAGATTGACTAATCAAGTTATGCTGATTTAATGTATGCATGCACAATTGAACTTTGTATTCTAGGTAGCGAAAAAACATTGAACTTTAAATTTATGCAGTATAGACTTGTTCTATTTGTTTAAAGCTATGTATGAGAAACTAAACAGTGAGATTTAAGAAAGATGATAAATGAAAAGAATACTAAATGGGAAACGTAACGCCAAGGCATAGCGAACGTTGTACAATGAAATAAAGTTGTAAATTTAATTGTAATGTTAACTAAGAATTGTAATAAAAATTGTAATGGTAGTTTTGTCGCGACGAACTTGGACTCCCCTGTGATGAAGACGAGCGCTCCCCGCCAAGCCAAGCCATCGCCGTCGATTTACATAAGACGATCGACGATCACTTGATCCAGAAGCGTGGAACCCATAACGTAGCTAAGGAGCCAGGCGGAAATGACCATCGCGGCAACCGAAAGCCATTCCCAACCGACTAATTCCATCAGGTGAAACGGGGACTTGGAAGCTACGACCACAACAACTACCGCCACGACTTCAACAACAACAACAAGTTTGTGGATAAATAGGAGTCTGACTATTGATTGGGAAAACGAAATTACTTACGGGAAAATATGCCCATGAAAATTACATCAATGATGCGTAAAGGAAAACCTGATTTGTGCAGCCAGATCAAGCAGCGAAGACGGTCGTAACTTCGTTTCTATGATGATTTTTTAGGAAATGAAGGCGGTCGATATGATGACACTAACGAAAACCAATAAACATTAGTCGCAAGTTTTCTATGAGGATCTTTTAGGAAATGAAGGCGGTCGATATGATGACACTAACGAAAACAAATAAATATTAGTCGCAAGTTGAAACATAAACTTGCGAAATGTCAAAGGGCGATCGAACCGCCACCAAGCGGCGAACGAAAAGGGTGCGTTCCGATCGCTGCCACTGCAGGAAAATGCACTTTTCGTATGCGCGTGTGAAAAGTGCACTGGGCCAATGCACCCGTCTGCATGTTGCAATGGAGATGGTGGCAATGGCATTTGGAATACCGCAGAAGCGGTTGATAACACCTCTAGCCGAGGCTTCGTGGTAAATTGACGGGGCCTAGAGAGGCTCTTGGTTGGCAACCACGGTAAGGAATAGTTGGCGAATTAAGCGGTGGACGGCGAATAAAATTAAAATTGAAATCTATCTACTTTCCATATTCGAGAGCGAACCGAAGCAGCCAGGGATAAATTCGAAGATCGAGATCGGCAGTAGCAGATGGTTCATTTGGATTGAGGTGGTGAGAAGGAGTTTTCGACCAAATCTGGCCGAGACAAGAAGAATATCGTCCGACCGGCGAATGTGTGTACGTAACGAGATTGGCGGAAAAGATATTTGGGTGAACGAAGTACTCGACCAAGCAGATCGGCAAGCTACAAGCGGTTAATAGGCAGAGATTTTCAACGTTCGAATAACGGCGGCATTGGAACATCGCTCCGGGGAAGCACCGAGTAGGCACATTGTGTAATTGAACGAGCGAGTGTCGGCGAGCGCATTTTTGAGGAGAAGGACCGGAGGTAGGTTAAGTCTTTACTCATCGTATTGAAATGTATTAAAATAAGTGAATAGTGAAATAGTTAGCGCTGTATTTAAATAAGTGAATAGCGAAATAATTACCACGGTGCCGTCGAAATGTGTAGGGTAGGACGAATTTCCAGTAATAAAAATGGTTATAACGTTGTAATCTTGGCGTTACTTTTGGTGTCCTTCTGGCAGGATCGATACGGGAAATATGGTTGGCTATTAGTGAAAATTTTACAAGTCGTAAGAGTGAAGTGGCAGCCGTCGCGGCCTTCTGGCTTCAAAGCGACGGCATTGAGGCAGGTTTCGGTAACGAAGTGAGTGGCGCCCACCCGCGACCCTTTTCCGCGAGCATTAGCCTCCCGAAACCGGCCGCCCTTGCATCCCAGTTGGGGAATGAAGGGTTTTCGACCGATACAGGCAAGATTTGGTAATAAATTGGCGCCCAACGTTCTAAGGGGTGATAATTAACGATTAACGAATTAACGATTGACCGAGATTTTAAGAGTAAATTATTTAGAGAACGCGAATGTTAACGAAATACGTAATTTGGAAACGTGAATTTTAATTAAACGCGTCACTAAGCGAGTAAAATCTTGAGCATTTTGAGTCGGTTAAAGATCGAATATAAAGAACTAGCTTAGGATAGCAATATATTTGTTCCCAAAGTTTGTTTTTTGGTTCTACCATCGATGTGTAATGATGATATTATAAGAGTGTAAGATTTGCATGATCAGCAGGATAGGAAATATAATATCAAGTGTGACATTGGTGGAAAAAGACATCTTGCGGTGTGGTTTTTAGTGTGTGTGGATTCAGTTGACTAGTTCGGAAGACCTACTACTGCGGTAGACGTAGTGTAACTAACATTAGGCAGTTGGTATTTTCGAGTGTTGGTTTTTGAATTTCTTATTGGCGAGTGTCTGTAGCGGTAGAGGCTAAGGAAATTGTACCAGTATTTCCAGATTGTTAACAACGAGGTTGGAAGAATTTACTGCCGCCTGTTCAATGCGGTGTGTATAGTTTATGTGCGAAGTTCTGGGCTTGAAAATCGATATTCGGGTTGTTCTAGGTGGCAGCTTGTGTCCGACTCGCGATTCTTGCGGATTCAATATAATAGTCAAAGTAACTAAGTACAGGGCGAGCGCTGGGAATTGGGGATTGTGATTTGTGTTACGTTGGTTCAATTGGAAGAGGAATATTGTCTTGTTGATGGGAGTGGGTCCCCGACGTGATCAACAGCAAAGACGCTGTCGAGTGGAAAAGTAACGGTCAGGTAGACATGTTGCATTGTAAAAGATAAAAACTCGAACTTAATTTTTTTGTTGCGTGGGTAGGGCACGGGAATTGTGATAGTAGTATACTTTTTCGTCGATCTCATTGTGCAACCACCAGTAGTTTCAGCAGTTTAGCTAAGCTATTTGTTGCGGTTTGTACCAAGCAAGTAAAAAGTTGAGGCAGGTTTTTGAAACAAGTGAGGAATTTTAGATTTACTGCTGCATATTTACCGCCTCACAGCAAAGGCAGACGATATTCACGCAGTACGAGAGGCGCTTGGGTTCTGGTGGCAGTGGGTATTTTCTGGTGGTGTTCAGTAGGGCGTTGGCGACTGGACAGTTCGTTCATTTAGTTTTATTGGATAGATTTTGGTGAAGGGCGAACATTAGAAAATGGCTAGCGGAAGCGGTGTCGGAAAGATCTCGGTCGATCGGCTGAGTAAGGACGAACTCGCGTATGAGCTAGCAATCCGGGGTCTGCCTGGTGACACGGTGGAGACCATGCGGAAACTGCTGAGGGGGGCGTTAAGAAGCGAAGTAGCCTTGGGTGAGTCTGTTGCAATGGCAACGTATCCGTTTTCATTCTCAGAGGACCGAGAGGCGATAAGCACAAAAATAGCTGAGATCAAAATGTTGGTGGACCCATTTGTGGGCGACTTTAATTCGCCGGAATTTAGTAAAGTCGAGGGGAAAATATGCTTCGCCCTGCGACGTCTGGGTAGAATGAAAGGGGAAACGGGGGAAGAAAGAGACTTCTTGAGGCAGGCCAAGGGCCAACTAATGATAGCTATGGGCGACCTGCTCTTCAAGGCAGGCGGCGCAGAAAGCAAGGAGTCTGAGGAGGTATGGACTCTGGACAGTCCAACATTGTCAACCCCGAGTACTCCGATGTTTCAGCCTCAAAAGCCGATAGATCTACAAAAGTGGGGGTTGAAATTTAGTGGAGAATCGCCATATTCGGTGAGCGCGTTCCTCGAATGGGTGGAAGAGCTTAGGGAGGCGAAGGGACTAACAAAAGCGCAGCTGTTCCGGTCGGCCGTGGACCTCTTTGAAGGAAAGGCTCTAATCTGGTTTCGGGCAAACCGCGCAATCTGCCAGAGTTGGGAGGGCCTTCCCACAGACTACGATGATAGGCTGCTGGATGAAATTAGACGTCGTACGCAGGGCAACACGGAGTCAATCGGGGTATTTGTGGCGGTGATGGAGGGTTTGTTCCGTCGATTGAGTGACCAACCGAGCGAAGCGGAGAAGTTGAAAATACTCCGTAAAAATATTGCTCCCTTTTACCAGACTCAGCTGGCTCCGGTAAAATTTGAATCGATCGGAGAACTGGTGACGCTGGGGCGTTCATTGGAGGCGACGAGAGTGTCCGTGGAGTCATTCGTGCCACCTACCCCAAGAAGAACTCCGAGGTTACTAGAACCGGACCTGGCGTATTTGGAGTCGCAAAACTTAGCCTCAGTGGAAGTACCGGGCGTATCGAGAAGCATCACGTGCTGGAATTGTAAGAAGTCGGGACATACGTTGAGGGAGTGTCAGGATCCTGCTAAGTGTTTCGGGTGTGGAAGAGTGGAAACGGTTAGGGCCAGGTGTGTTGACTGTAGGGAGGGGGGACGAGGAAATGGAGTTCAAGCAAGGGCCGCCCAATATAACCAAAATTCGACTTCGGGGGTTTGTCGGCAGGGAAACGGCAATCGGGCCTAGTGGGTGACAAACTAGGCCCTCGTCCGATTTCGAACGTCGCAAGAAATATCCAAGTGGGGTATATGCTGCACAGCGCAGAGGGTGATAATTGCCCTTACTTAGAGGTAGTAGTCCAGGGTCAGAGATTTCTGGGGCTAGTGGATTCAGGAGCGTCGAAATCAGTGATTGATGGGAAGGGATGGGAGCTGATCTGGAGTCTAGGGGTCAAACTTCAGCAAAGCGGTCGGAGAGACATACGATTGGTGAACGGAGTGGGTTGTGGTGTGGAAAGAGTAGTATTGCCCAATCACAGAGCAGGGGAAAGAAAGATGGCTGGGGGTCTTGGTAGCACCTGCAATCCCTCATCTCATACTGGGGGTAGACTTTCTGAAACTTTTCGGAATAGTGCTAAATGTAGCGAGGGAACAGTGGGAGATGGTTGCATCGGTAGAGGGTCTTAAGCCGGAGCAGTTGGTAAGAAGAACGGATTTAACGAAAGAAGAAGAAGGCCAGCTAGAAGCGCTACTCGAAGAGGAGTTTGGGTTGATGGGTGAGGGGATTGGCTGTACTAATACAGTGGAGCACATAATCAAGACCAATTCTCCACCAATCAAACAGCGGTACTATCCCCAAATCACTAAAAAAGATAACTGCTTTTAGCCATATAAATTCTGATTGAATCGTTCGATTTTGACGAAATTCACACCGTAGCTGCGTCTTACTTCAAACCACGTTTGATAGAAATTTGGTTGAAAAATTCGGTTGGAACTGCCAGCTATGATAATTTTGGTGTCTTAAATTTGAAAAGATAAAAATTTGGAAGTGAAAACATTCAAACGATCGAATATCCTAAAAAATGTCCGTTTCTACAATAAAACCAATCTGTATACAAATCTGATGCTTAATCTACACAGTCAAAGTAAAACTTTGGAAATTTCATGTCGAACAAGAACGGTAACCCTTTCTCAGTTAACCTATATTTTTAGCTCCAAAAACTTATGTTCACGGGAACTCACGAATCAATAATCAGATAGAATTGAAATTAACAGAATGCATTGGACTTAAGTAGGGCCAGGTCTGATAGAAGCGATTTTGAATTGTAGGCAACTCTGTGCCAGTGGTGCCATCTTGAAAACTTACAAAGAAAAAAAATGCTTTTTGCCCTATAAAATATGAATAAGTTACCAGATTTTCATGAAATTGACACAGTAGCTGAACCTTACTCTAAACTCTGTTTGATAGAAAATTGGTTGAAAAATTCGATTGGTGCTGCCAGCTATGGTAATTTTTGTGTCTTTGGTTTTGAAAATTCGCTCAGGAAAATACAACTTTTTGCCCTATAACTTCCAGTGCAATCATGAAGTCAATACGAATTTCATACAATTACTGGAACCTATTATAAACTTTATTCAGGCCAAATTTGGTTGAAAAGCCATGATAGGGTTACCAGCTATTGTTGGTTTTGTGTTTGTTTGCAATATCTTTATTAAGCGGTTTTATCGTAGAATTTTCAATTGGTAATGATATTGTTGTGACAATAAACAGCAAATATTAAGCTTTCGATTATTTGAATAAACTCTCTGCAGGTAACCCTAAATTTCTTTATACTCCTATAACTTCAAATGTTATATAACAACGTGAAGCAGATGTGATATATTCTTGGCTTTGATACTGGCCAAAGGTTGCCAGCACGAGTCGGTTGTGCTACTTTAGCCAGCACGAGTCGGTTGTGCTCAATAAATGCTTACAGTTAGTATTCATACCCGAAACATTTACAATGAAAGTAAATAGCCGATGTTTCCATTCCCAAAGTTCTGCAAATTTTTCGGATCGCAGCCCCAAACTCCAACTTCAGTTTCAGTGCTGCACGCACTGAGCATTTTCTTCATTGATATTATATGAGATGCTGCTTTCAAAATTTTGTGAAATAAGCAACTGATAACGAATATAATTAGCCCGTGTTTTGCTCTCATAAACGTTGAAATTCATGCCAGTGGTAATATATCTGAAACCTTCTACCATATGAGTTATAATGCATTCTTGAGACAAAAGTAAAACGTGGCATTTGAAACAATTTGGCCGTAATAAGCAGCGCATGTGGTGGAATATGCACTCAAAACCTGCACGATTCTTCTACTGTTCTTCGAACATTAGTGTTTCTAGCGGTTCAGGTGCGCTAGAGTTTTTACTAATGTTCGAAGAAGAACATTAGTATTAAAATCACTTTGGCCAAAAATTCATATTTCTATATATATATATATATATATATATATATATATATATATATATATATATATATATATATATATATATATATATATATATATATATATATATATATATATATATATATATATATATATATATATATATATATATATATATATATATATATATATCATCAAAAAATTTCAGTGAGATAATCTCAGGAAAGCGCCATCCGATTGAACTGAAATTTTTAGGACAAATTGGTGTATATGCAGAATAGTGCCAAGTCTCAGAAAAAGTTAAAAGTCTTTAACCCTTTGGCGCCGGCGGCCATTTTAGTGATATTTTAAATAAACCTATTATTCCGTACACAAATAAGTTTTGCAAAAATAAAGTTAACAAAATAAATTTCGAACGTGTTTTACATGTGAATCGGATAATGTTTTGGAATTTTTTAACCCCATGTGTGCTCTGGGTGCCTTAAAAGAGGCACGGGAAAAATTGAAAATTTTTAAATTGCGATAACTTTTGACAGAGCTATTCAATCATTACGAAATTTTCAGGACATATTGATATTGTTTAGTTGTAAATTCGTGTAGCTTTTGATGAGCGTGCTGGCAACCCTGAAGCTAGGGCAAGCACTGAAAATGAAAACCTCCAAATTATCGTCTCTCTTGAAAAAATGCCGTTTCTTCAAAAAAAAGCCACCCATATGTAAACTTCGTGCTTTTTTTACATAGACCAAAAAAAAATTTGATATGGTATAACGGGCACGCCTGGTAACCCTTGCCCAATTTACCTATATTTTTAGCATTAAAAACTTCTGTTCACGGAAACTAACGATCCGATGAGCAGAATTAATTGAAATTTGCAGACTGTATTGGTCTTACATAAGACCAGGTCTGATAGAAGTAATTTTGAAATGCGGGTGATTCTGTGCCAGTGGTGCCATCTTGAAAAATCACTAAAAAAGATAACTGTTTTTAGCCCTATAAAATCTGATTGAATCGTTCGATTTTGACGAAATTCACACAGTAGCTGGACCTTATTTTAGTCCACGTTTGGTAGAAATTTGGTTGAAAAGTTCGGTTGGAGCTGCCAGTTTTGATAATTTTGGTGTCTTAAATTTGAAAAAATAAAAATTTGGAAGTGAAAACATTCAAATCATCGAATATCCTAAAAATGTCCGTTTCTTACCATAAAACCAATCTGTATACAAATCTTATGCTTTATCTACACGTTCAAAGTAAAACTTTGGAAATTTCATGTCGGACAAGAACGGTATCCCTTTCCCAGTTAACCTATATTTTTAGTATCAAAAACTTCTGTTCACGGGAATTCACGAACCAATAATCAAATACCATTGAAATTTACAGAATGCAAATTGGACTTAAGTAGAACCAGGTCTGATAGAAGCGATTTTGAATTGTGGGCAACTCTGTGCCAGTGGTGCCATCTTGAAAAATTACAAAGAAAAAAAAACTGCTTTTTGCCCTATGAAATGTGAATTAGTAACCAGATTTTCATGAAATTGACACAGTAGCTGCACCTTACTCTAAACTCTATTTGATAGAAATTTGGTTGAAAAACTCGATTGGTGCTACCAGCTATGGTAATTTTGGTGTCTTTGGTTTTGAAAATTCTCTCAGGAAAATAAAACTTTTTGCCCTATAGCTTCCAGTGCGGTCATGAAATCAATACGAATTTCATACAATTAATGGAACCTATTATAAGCATTATTCAGGCCAAATTTGGTTGAAAAGCCACTATAGGGTTGCCAGCTATTGTTGGTTTTGTGTTTTTTTGCAATATCTTTATAAAGCGGTTTAATCGTAGAATTTTCAATTGGTAATGATATTGTAGTGACAATAAACAGCAAATATTAAGCTTTCGATTATTTAAAAAAAACTCTAGCGCACCTGAACCGCTAGAAATACTAATGTTCGAAGAACAGTAGAAGAATCGTGCAGGTTTTGAGTGCATATTCCACCACATGAGCTGCTTATGACGGCCAAACTGTTTCAAACGCCATGTTCTACTTTGGTCTCAAGAATGCATTATAACTCATATGGTGGAAGGTTTCAGATATTACCACTGGCATGAATTTCAACGTTTATGAGAGCAAAACACGGTTTAATTACATTCGTTATCAGTTGCTTATTTCACAAAATTTCGAAAGCAGCATCTCATATAACATCAATGAAGAAAATGCTCAGTGCCTGTAGCACTGTAACTGAAGTTGGTGTTTGGGGCTGCGATCCGAAAAATTTGCAGAACTTTGGGAATTGAAACATCGGTTATTTATTTTCATTGTAAATGTTTCCGGTATAATTTTATTGATACAAAAGTAGCACAACCGACTCGTGCTGGCAACTTTTTGCCAGTATCAAAGCCAAAAATATATCACATCTGCTTCACGTTGTTATATTACATTCGAAGTTATAGGACTATGAAGAAATTTAGGGTTACCTGCAGCGAGTTTTTTCAAATAATCGAAAGCTTAATATTTGCTGTTTATTGGCACTACAATATCATTACCAATTGAAAATTCTACGATTAAACCGCTTAATAAAGATATTGCAAACAAACACAAAACCAACAACAGCTTGCAACCCTATTGTGGCTTTTCAACCAAATTTGGCCTGAATAATGTTTATAATAGGTTCCATAAATTGTATGAAATTCGTACTGATTTCATGACTGCACTGGAAGTTATAGGGCAAAAAGTTTTATTTTCCTGAGAAAATTTTCAAAACCAAAGACACAAAAATTACCGTAGCTGGCAGCACCAATCGAATTTTTCAACCAAATTTCTATCAAACAGAGCTTAAAAAAAAGGTTCAGCTACTGTGTCAATTTCATGAAAATCTGGTTACTTATTCACATTTCATAGGGCAAAAAGCAGTTTTTTTCTTTGTAATTTTTCAAGATGGCACCACTGGCACAGAGTTGCCTACAATTCAAAATCGCTTCTATCAGACCTGGTCCTACTTAATTCCAATGCATTCTGTAAATTTCAATGGTATCTGATTATTGATTCGTGAGTTCCCGTGAACAGAAGTTTTTGATGCTAAAAATATAGGTTGACTGGGAAAGGGTTACCGTTCTTGTCCGACATGAAATTTCCAAAGTTTTACTTTGAACGTGTAGATAAAGCATAAGATTTGTATACAGATTGGTTTTATTGTAAGAAACGGACAGTTTTTGGAAATTCGATGGTTTAATGTTTTCACTTCCAAATTTTTATTTTTTCAAATTTAAGACACCAAAATTATCATAGCTGGCAACTTCAACCGAATTTTTCGACCAAATTTCTACCAAACGTGATACTAAATAAGGTTCAGCCACTGTGTGAATTTCGTCAAAATCGAACGATTTAATCAGAATTTATAGGGCTAAAAGCAGTTATCTTTTTTAGTGATTTTTCAAGATGGCACCACTGGCACAGAATCACCCGCATTTCAAAATCACTTCTATCAGACCTGGTCCTATATAGGACCAATACATTCTGCAAATTTGAATGAATTCTGCTCATTGGATCGTGAGTTTCCGTGAACAGAAGTTTTTGATGCTAAAAATATAGGTAAATTGGGCAAGGGTTACCAGGCGTGCCCGTTATACCATATAAAATTTTTTTTTTGTTTATGTAAACAAAGCACAAGATTTACATATGAGTGGCTTTTTTTTAAAAAAAAACGGCAGTTTTTCAAGAGAGACGATGATTTGAAGGTTTTCACTTTCGGTGCCTGCCCTAGCTACAGGGTTGCCAGCACACTCATAGGAAGCTACGAAAATCTACAACTAAATAATACCAATATGTCCTAAAAATTTCGTAATGATTGAATAACTCGGTCAAAAGTTATCGCAATTTAAAAATTTTCAATTTTTCCCGTTCTGTTTTTAGGCACCCAGCGCACACATGGGGTTAAAAAATTCCAAAACATTATCCGATTCACATGTAAAACACGTTCAAAATTTATTTCGTCAACTTTATTTTTGCAAAAATTATTTGTGTACGAAATAATAGGTATATTAAAAAAATCACTAAAATGGCCGCCGGCGCCAAAGGGTTAAAGATTATTAACTTTTTGTGAGACCTGGCACTATTCTGCATATACACCAATGTGTCCTAAAAATTTCAGCTCAATCGGATGGCGCGTTCCTGAGATTTTTTCACTGAAATTTTTTGATGATATATATATAAGTTAATTTATTCGAAACGTTTCAAGTAAAAAACTCTAGCGCACCTGAACCGCTAGAAACACTAATGTTCGAAGAACAGTAGAAGAACCGTGCAGGTTTTGGGTGCATAATCCACCACATGAGCTGCTTATTACGGCCAAACTGTTTCAAACGCCACGTTCTACTTTGGTCTCAAGAATGCATTATAACTCATATGGTGGAAGGTTTCAGATATTACCACTGGCATGAATTTCAACCTTTATGAGAGCAAAACACGGGTTAATTATATTCGTTATCAGTTGCTTATTTCACAAAATTTCGAAAGCAGCATCTCATATAACATCAATGAAGAAAATGCTCAGTGCCTGCAGCACTGTAACTGAAGTTGGTGTTTGGGGCTGCGATCCGAAAAATTTGCAGAACTTTGGGAATTGAAACATCGGTTATTTATTTTCATTGTAAATGTTTCCGGTATGAATACTAACTGTAAGCATTTCTTGATACAAAAGTAGCACAACCGACTCGTGCTGGCAACCTTTCGCCAGTATCAAAGCCAAAAATATATCACATCTGCTTCACGTTGTTATATTACATTCGAAGTTATAGGAGTATAAAGATATTTAGGATTACCTGCAGCGAGTTTTTTCAAATAATGGAAAACTTAATATTTCCTGTTTATTGTCACTACAATATCATTACCAATTGAAAATTCTACGATAAAACCGCTTAATAAAGATATTGCAAACAAACACAAAACCAACAATAGCTGGCAACCCTATCGTAGCTTTTCAACCAAATTTGGCCTGAATAATGTTTATAGTATGTTACATTAATTGTATGAAATTCGTATTGCTTTCATGACTGCACTGGAAGTTATAGGGCAAAAAGTTTTATTTTCCTGAGCGAATTTTCAAATCCAAAGACACAAAAATTACCATAGCTGGCAGCACCAATCGAATTTTTCAACCAAATTTCTATCAAACAGGGTTTAAAGTAAGGTTCAGCTACTGTGTCAATTTCATGAAAATCTGATAACTTATTCACATTTCATAGGGCAAAAAGCAGTTTTTTTTCTTTGTAATTTTTCAAGATGGCACCACTGGCACAGAGTTGCCCACAATTCAAAATCGCTTCTATCAGACCTGGTCCTACTTAAGTCCAATGCATTCTGTAAATTTCAATGGTATCTGATTATTGATTCGTGAGTTCCCGTGAACAGAAGTTTTTGATGCTAAAAATATAGGTTGACTGGGAAAGGGTTACCGTTCTTGTCCGACATGAAATTTCCAAAGTTTCACTTTGAACGTGTAGATAAAGCATAAGATTTGTATACAGATTGGTTTTATTGTAAGAAACGGACAGTTTTTGGAAATTCGATGGTTTAATGTTTTCACTTCCATATTTTTATTTTTTCAAATTTAAGACACCAAAATTATCATAGCTGGCAGCTTGAACCGAATTTTTCGACCAAATTTCTACCAAACATGGTATTAAATAAGGTTCAGCTACTGTGTAAATTTCGTCAAAATCGAACGATTCAATCAGAATTTATAGGGCTAAAAGCAGTTATCTCTTTTAGTGATTTTTCAAGATGGCACCACTGGCACAGAATCACCCGCATTTCAAAATCACTTCTATCAAACCTGGTCCTATATAGGACCAATACATTCTGCAAATTTCAATAAATTCTGCTCATTGGATCGTGAGTTTCCGTGAACAGAAGTTTTTGATGCTAAAAATATAGGTAAATTGGGCAAGGGTTACCAGGCGTGCCCGTTATACCATATCAAATTTTTTTTTTTGTTTATGTAAACAAAGCACAAGATTTACATATGAGTGGCTTTTTTTTGAAGAAGCGGCAGTTTTTCAAGAGAGACGATGATTTGAAGGTTTTCACTTTCAGTGCCTGCTCTAGCTACAGGGTTGCCAGCACGCTTATCAAAAGCTACACAAATCTACAACTAAATAATACCAATATGTCCTTAAAATTTCGTAATGATTGAATAATTCTGTCAAAAGTTATCGCACTTTAAAAATGTTCAAGTTTTCCCGTTCTGTTTTTAGGCACCCAGCGCACACATGGGGTTAAAAAATTCCAAAACATTATCCGATTCACATGTAAAACACGTTCAAAATTTATTTCGTCAACTTAATTTTTGCAAAACTTATTTGTGTACGGAATAATAGGTATATTAAAAATATCACTAAAATGGCCGCCGGCGCCAAAGGGTTAAAGATTATTAACTTTTTGTGAGACCTGGCACTATTCTGCATATACACCAATGTGTCCTGAAAATTTCAGCTCAATCGGATGGCGCGTTCCTGAGATTTTTTCACTGAAATTTTTTGATGATATATATATATATATATATATATATAGAAATATGAATTTTTGGCCAAAGTGATTTTAATACTAATGTTCTTCTTCGAACATTAGTAAAAACTCTAGCGCACCTGAACCGCTAGAAACACTAATGTTCGAAGAACAGTAGAAGAATCGTGCAGGTTTTGAGTGCATATTCCACCACATGAGCTGCTTATTACGGCCAAACTGTTTCAAATGCCACGTTTTACTTTGGTCTCAAGAATGCATTATAACTCATATGGTAGAAGGTTTCAGATATTACCACTGGCATGAATTTCAACGTTTATGAGAGGAAAACACGGGTTAATTATATTCGTTATCAGTTGCGTATTTCACAAAATTTTGAAAGCAGCATCTCATATAACATCAATGAAGAAAATGCTCAGTGCCTGCAGCACTGTAACTGAAGTTGGTGTTTGGGGCTGCGATCTGAAAAATTTGCAGAACTTTGGGAATTGAAACATCGGTTATTTATTTGCATTGTAAATGTTTCCGGTATGAATACTAACTGTAAGCATTTATTGATACAAAAGTAGCACAACCGACTCGTGCTGACAACCTTTTGCCAGTATCAAAGCCAAAAATATATCACATCTGCTTCACGTTGTTATATTACATTCGAAGGAGTATAAAGAAAGGATATAGTTATATAAGTTATAGGAGTATAAAGAAATTTAGTATTACCTGCAGCGAGTTTTTTCAAATAATGGAAAGCTTAATATTTGCTGTTTATTGTCACTACAATATCATTACCAATTGACAATTCTACGATTAAACCGCTTTATAAAGATATTGCAAACAAACACAAAACCAACAATAGCTGGCAACCCTATACTGGCTTTTCAACCAAATTTGGCCTGAATAATGTTTATAATAGGTTCCAGTAATTGTATGAAATTCGTATTGATTTCATGACTGCACTGGAAGTTATAGGGCAAAAAGTTTTATTTTCCTGAGAGAATTTTCAAAACCAAAGACACAAAAATTACCATAGCTGGCAGCACCAATCGAATTTTTCACAAATTTCTATCAAACAGAGCTTAGTGTAAGGTTCAGCTACTGTGCCAATTTCATGAAAATCTGGTTACTTATTCACATTTCATAGGGCTTTTTTTTGAAAAAACGGCATTTTTCCAAGACAGACGATGATTTTGAGGTTTTCACTTTCAGTACCTGCCCTAGCTACAGGGTTGCCAGCACGCTCAGCAAAAGCTACACAAATCTACAACTAAATAATACCAATATGTTTTGAAAGTTTCGTAATGATTGAATAGCTTTGTCAAAAGTTATCGCAATTTAAAAATTTTCAAATTTTCCCGTTCTCTTTTTAGGCACCCAGCGCACACATGGGGTTAAAAAATTCCAAAACATTATCCGATTCACATGTAAAACACGTTCGAAATTTATTTGGTCAACTTTATTTTTGCAAAAATTATTTGCGTACGGAATAATAGGTATAATAAAAATATCACTAAAATGGCCGCCGGCGCCAAAGGGTTAAAGATTTTTAACTTTTTCTGAGACCTGGCACTATTCTGCATATACACCAATGTGTCCTGAAAATTTCAGTTCAATCGGATGGCGCGTTCCTGAGATTTTTTCACTGAAAATTTTTGATGATATATATATATATATATATATATATATATATATATATATATATATATATATATATATATATATATATATATATATATATATATATATATATATATATATAGAAATATGAATTTTTGGCCAAAGTGATTTTAATACTAATGTTCTTCTTCGAACATTAGTAAAAATATAATTTGAGGGTTGATCGTCTTTATTGTTTAACGTTACAAATTGAACTGAGCTGTTTTACATCGAATATAATTGGAATTATAATTTTTGCTGCTGCAGCGATTTACCTGCATCGATCACCTGCGGAAATGTGCCAGCCATGGTGTCAGCGAATATTGGCCGCGCGTGCAGGTGTTAACTCTTCCCCTCTAAATTACAGATGTCCTCATATGTCTTAGAAGAAAGGAGTATCGTAGAATCGTTGAGGTATCGATGCAATCGGTAGAATTCGTCGATCTGCGGTTGGAGTCTGCGGTATCGGTTTCATTTCAATCGGACCTTGAGTGGGTGGCAATTCACTCGCCTTGTGGTTGATGTTGATGCTGCGTGGTCTTCTAATTAATATTATTGCCAAGATAAGAAATAAACAAACAATAATTCCATATGTTGTTATTTGTCCTGTTACGCTTCCATTTTTCAGGAGTTCAATTTCGCTGGTGTTATTGAGGTGGAGTTCATGCATCATCTCTAGGGATAATATTTCTCGGTATTGCTTTTCTTTCGGAGTGGGTTGAAGGATTGCCGGTAATACTTTGATACTGGATACTTCGCTGGCTGTAAAGATGTATTCGTTAATCTTGATAGTTGCATTATCAAATTTTACAACAAATGTCCCATTGAGGACATTAGAAGTATCTCCGATTTCCATAGTCCCTTCGAATTCGTTGAGTATCAGAACACCGGGAGTGACTTCTTCCACCATTGGTATATGTTGACCATTCGTTCTATTGCAGGTTGATTTAGAGCTGTTGAGGATGTTGGGGATGCAGGTCGAGTTGCTTATCTCTAACAAATTTGTCTGATCGCATATTGACAGATTTAGATAATTTTTACAATCTTTAATTACACTAAATATTCGGTTTGTCTTTCGTAAGATAATATTGTGGGGAATTTCGATTGCAACATTCTTTCTTTTGACTGGTTTTACGATTAACTTTTCAAATGTTTCTTGGGTAGTTACAGGTATGTTTACAATATATAATAGTGAAAAATGGTTTGTGATTATTTTAACATTGGAAAATTGTAGAGCTTCATCCGCTGTTGAATAGGGCAAATTTTCTTTATCCAAAACATTAGTTACTAATTTAACTTCATTTTTTGAAAGAACAACGGTGTTTACAATATATTTTTTTGCTAGATTGATAGCGTACTCAATATTCGTTAATTCTTCTTTGATTAGCCTTAACTTATATTGTAGACTGGATGCAAATTCTGTTTTGTATTTTTCATCATTTTACGTGAGATTTATAATTTTGTTGGTCATCAAAGTTATGTTATTTAAGCGATCGTTGAGTGATTTGTTAATTATCATCTGTTTGTTGTTGTTAATTAATACATTGTTCATTTTCTCTTTGATTGTGATATAATCCTCGTGGTCAGGATTACCCGCAATCCATTTCCACGCGGTACCAATGCAATTTAGGGATCGTTTGGCTATTCTGGGCTTTATGTTTTCCAATAGATCTTGCGTTTGTTGTAGTTCATGCCAAAGATATGGTTTTAACGGATAGTCTTGTGGTATATCATGTTGAATAGTTTTTGTCAGTTCGGAGGTCACCTGTTCGTAGCGTTCTATGTTGAAGTCGTGTATTATTTTGAAGTGTCCTGTTCTAATTTTTGCGTATCCCGAATTAAGAGTGATGATTTGGGAATTTGTGTATTCCAGGATTTGGACTTTGCCGTACAGCGTATGAAGAAGAGATCTGAGAGAGAAAGTTAACTTCTAATATTGCTTTTGTGAATAGTTTTTCCTGATTGTGTTAGTACAGTGGTATTTTTGTTTTCCTGGACAATTTCCTGTTGATATCTTGGGGTTAATTTAGATCCTATTCTTTTATTCTTTTTAACGTAAATGATTTGCCCGTTTTCGTAGTTTCTAAGGGGTTGCCTAGTCTTATTGTGGTGGTTTAGGTCCTTTTGTTGTTTACGTTTCAATCTTTCTATATTTGAAAGACGAATTCTTTCGAACTCTTCGGGATTCATTCTGGGTGTCCTTCCTAAGAACAACTTTACTGGTTTTTTACCTGTTGTTGAATGGATTGTGAAGTTATATTCGTTAACGGCTCGTGCCAAAAGTTCTGGAAAGGTGCGAACGGGGCCGTCCCTTTTTAAACATCTCATAATTTCAATGAGTGTTGAATGAAATCGCTCAACTTGTCCGTTCACTTCGCTCTTATAGGGGGGTGTTGTATAGATAGTGATATTCAAGTCTTCTTCTATCATAGTTTTTAGGGCCAGAGATCTTAACGCGCCTTCGTTGTCAATGACCACGTTTTCGGGGACACAAAAGAAGAATAGAATATCTCTCAGTGGTTCCTTAATGTCCTCAACCGATTTTGATGGAATAATCTTCGCTTGAGCAAATTTAGTGAACTTATCCACACAAGTGAGTACACGATGCTTCTCTGTAGAGAAAAGATCGATGTGAACGGTGTGACCTGGGTAAGTAGGTAAAGGTGTAGGATTTAAATTAGGATTGTTAGGGTGTCGGTCATATTTATTCTCCTTGCAAACTATGCACCGCTTGACCAAGCTTTTGATTTTAGAAGACATCCTAGGGAAATAGAAGTGCTCAAGTAGTTGAAGCCTATTTTCCTCTGCATTACGATGGGCTCTACGATGTGTTTGTAGGATTCTCTCTTCTTGCTCGGTTTCGCTTATGATGTCCTCTACAATTCTTTGAGTAAATCTGATCCTATAGTCCCTGAAATGATGAGGATAAACTTCCTGAACTTTACCCATTACCTCTTCCTCAGTATTGAGACCATTGATTGTGTTTGGATTAAGGTATCTCTTAAAGATGTCAATGATGTCCCGTTCAGTGTAGCTGCGTTTGATAAGGACATGTCTGGTGTAGTTAGGAAAAGGATTTAGGATCTGATAGCTGTCTTCATCGCCTACCTTAAGGATTAGTTGATTTCGAAACGCATTGAGTGGTACTTCGACAGTTGGTATAAGGTTGTGAGATGAGCTCTGGTCGCTGTGCTCTGCTGGAGTCATAGAATGGATAGCTGTTGTTTTAGGGGGTCTAGATAAAGAAGCCGCTACTACATTTGTCTTGCCGGGTTTGTACTGCAGCTCATAGTTATATTCCTCCAGGATCGCTTTCCATCTCTTCATTTTGGTGTTGGTGTTTTTATTGGAAAGGGCGTAAGTTAAGGGCTGATGGTCGGTAAAGATTTTGACTTTACGGGATCCATAGAGAAAGTTTCTTAAAGAATTCAGGGACCAAATAATGGCAAGCATTTCTTTTTCATTGGTAGCGTAATTTTCCTCTGTAGCGCTTAATGTTCTTGAAAGAAATGTTATTGGTCTGCCATCTTGCGATAAAACAGCACCAATAGCGTAGTTTGAAGCATCAGTTGTGAGTTCGAATTCCTTTTCAATTAGTGCCTAAGCACAATATCCTCGGAAACTAGTGATCTTTTGATCTTTTCGAATGCCTCTAGAGCTGCATGGTTAAGGTGAATCAGTTTATTTTTCGAGCAATTCTTGGACACTCGTCCATCTTCCCCTCTTAAGAGGGTTGTCAGGGGTTTTGCTAATCTAGCGTAGTCTCGAATGAAACGACGATAGTACCCTGACATACCAAGAAACGACCGTAAGTCCTTTAAGGTTTTCGGGGGGGCCATATCCATTATTGCCTGCACCTTTTTTGGGTTGGTCTTGATACCGTTTTTGCCTATGATGTACCCAAGGAACTCTACTTCCTCTCTAAGGAACTCACACTTATCCAGCTGGATTTTCATGTTGGCATTTTCCAAGGTATGGAAAACTGCTTCCAAGTTCCTGAAGTGTTCGTCCTCATCCTTCCCGAAGATTACGATATCGTCAATGTAAACATAGCAGCGTTTGCCGATATGTTCCCTTAAAATATCGTCAAGGGCTCTTTGGAAAATAGAGGGTGCATTTTTAAGACCAAATGGAAGCCGTGTGAATTCAAACTTTCCATTATTTATCGAAAAAGCGGTCTTTTCGATATCGGATTCCCTCAGTGGTATCTGGTGGAACCCACTTTTGAGGTCTATTATCGTAAAGAAGTCATTCTCTCCTAGATTAGCAAGTACCTCCCCAATTTCAGGTATCGGATACCTGTCCGGTATGGTTACGGAATTTAGTTTCCAATAGTCGACGACCATTCTATACTTCTTCTCACCGGAAGCATCTGCTTTCTTCGGTACAACCCATACCGGAGAATTGTATGGAGAGCGAGATGGTCGGATGATACCATCCTCCAGCAGTTGCCTGATCTGTTTCTCTACCTCCTCTTTTAAAGACATAGGATAAGGATAAGATTTCGAATAGACTGCGTCATTAGTTGTTGTTCTTATTTCTCCTTTGACGGTAGTAGTGTAGGTGAGACGCTCGTCTGGGTCGGAAAAAAGACTTGGACAACTTTGGATTATTTCCTTAAGTCGGGTGGACTGATTTTTGTTTAGATGAGATATTCTTAATGTAATTTTATTCACAGTTTCTGAAATATGTTGTTTAAGAGGAACTACGATGTCTGGATGAATAGTCATGAAATTATTATCTGTGTGGATAACGGCTTTAATGTGCTTTAGAGTATCATTACCGATGATACCATCAAATGTAACAAGACTAGGTAGAAGAAAGAATTTGAGTTTTCCGATAGCTGGTCCAAAAGTTTGTATTAGAGAATAATGAGTGATTTCTACATTTCCACCCACTGAATTAATACTAAAGGGTTTTTCATTCGGAATAGGATTTCTAATATATTTTGGTCGGACATAATTTTTATTAGACCCGGTATCGATCAAAAATTTTAGTACCTCTCCACTCCCTAAGGTGTATTCAAAATATGGGAGTGAAGAGCTCTTTAGTCTAAAAAATAAACACTATCGGAATATTCGGCGTTGTCTAGGTTTTCAGTCATGTCGGACGGTATATTGTTGTTGGTTTCGATGTAGTCCGCTAATGAGGATTCGTGATTTTGGTCTTCGTCATGGATGGCCGCTTCGTAGTTTTCGATGTTTTGAGCACTTTCTTCATATGATTGACTATGAAAGATTCTTTGGGCTTTGTTTGGGCGATGTACTTGTTGAGAGTGGTCACGCTTTTGAGGTAATCTTGAGTCTCTTAGTCTGTTTTGGTAGTTAATAGCCCTAGATTGTACAGACTGATCTACTTCCATGGGTTCTGGTCTAGGCTGGGGTTTTGGTGGTAGTTGGTGACGATAATTGCCCTGTGGCTGAGAGTAATGGAATTGCTGAGGCTGTCTAAACTGTGGCCTTTGCGCCCTTTGAGGATTGCACACTAAATCAGGGATGAAAGCTCTTGGAGCTGGAACTGGGAATTCCCGATTTTGCGGTGGATTTATGCGTCTTGGAGGGACAGCTGGTGGTGCGTTATCCTGTATTCTGCGAAGAGTACCTTGACTACTATTTGCATGCTGGGCACGATAATCTACGTTCTGTAATTTTAGGCAGAGGTATAATGCTTGGGGTAGATCTGCTGGTTCCCTCATACTCAACAACCTCGGTAGGTCTCCTCTTAGACCACGAACAAAAGTGTCCAAACCCTTGTCACGATAGGCTCGCGTCATCACGTTCATGGTCTCTTGACCCATTTCCATTGAGGACAATTTATTCAGTATCAAGGACAGGTGGTGATAGACGACTTGATAAAATTCGGGAATCGAACTAGTTCCTTGGACCAATGTTGTCATCTGGTATTCCAAGGTTCCCAGATCCCGCTTGTCAGCATAATGTAAAGTCAAACATTTGGAAATCTTATTCCAATTGAGTGGAGTATTGTAAGACTCCAAAGCTATGTCTGCCTGTCCTATTATTTTGTTTCGTATTACGGAGAGAATTCCGTAATATTTAGCAGTTCCCTTAAGATGGTCGTAGATAGCGAGTATCCTTTCGACACTCTTTTTCCACGATGAGAATTCTCCTGGTTGCCCAGAAAAATCTCGAAGACTTTTCACGACGTCTGGTATGCGAACCATGCCACTCAGACTTTGATCGTTTCCCATATTAATAGGCTGATCTACGTCGTAGTTTATATCGGAGGCTGGGTTCATAATTGAGGCGAACAATTGTCTACCTTGAACTTCTAGCCTTTCAGAGACAAGTCTTGTCACGAAATTTGTTAATTCGATATCCGTCATGTTTCGCAAATTTTCACCCGAGGGGTTATTGGAAATAGAAGGCCCAGCGGCCGCCGCGGTGTCTCTGTCGGACTGAGAATTGATGTTTAACATCGCGGGTCTAATAAGATTATTTGGGTTTGACATACCAAACAAAAGAATTCAAATTTAAATCGAGAAACGAAACACAGAAAATAGACGATAATAGAACAAATCACAAAACACTTCACTGATTCACTATAATTTCACGATCACTGTAATCTAAATATTGCTGCTTATTTCCATATAATGATGAAATAATACCAATTCTATCTATGAGTTTATTCAATGTAGTTCAATATATGTAGATTCAAATATTAATTTGGTTTGATAATAATTCGTTTAATAATAATTTTTCCTTCCTTCTTTTTTTCCACAATTAGTACAAAAAAAATGTTGATTTAGTTGCTTAGTTTATTAGATTCAAAAATTTAAAATGTTTCAGTCGATGTAATTTCAATTAGCTATGTAAGTATTTACTAGCGATCAATTCAGTATTAAAAACTTACAGAAAAATTAGATTAACGGCCTGCATCCTCTTCAATGTTGATGAACCACGTCGCAGAACAAAGGGCCAAGTCACTCCCTGGTGAATCCCGTTTCTCCTTTTGATGAAGGTCTACTAAGGCGGCTCCTTTTGCTGTACACTTCGTTGGGGATGTGGTGTTTTTCCACTACCGAAATTTGAACAAAACCGGATTACGCTTTTTCTAACGTTTTCGATTTCTCTAAAACTCGCTTGGTTATCGCGACGTTTATGCTTCCTAATTTCGGCTATTAATACTTAAGTTGCACGCTTGATTATCACGTGTTAACCATGTATTAATTAATTTCAAAGTGTTGCGAACGTGGTCCCTGCTCGGGCGCCAGTTAATTTATTCGAAACGTTTCAAGTAAAAAAAATATAATTTGAGGGTTGATCGTCTTTATTGTTTAACGTTACAAATTGAACTGAGCTGTTTTACATCGAATATAATTGGAATTATAATTTTTGCTGCTGCAGCGATTTACCTGCATCGATCACCTGCGGAAATGTGCCAGCCATGGTGTCAGCGAATATTGGCCGCGCGTGCAGGTGTTAACTTATATATATATATAGAAATATGAATTTTTGGCCAAAGTGATTTTAATACTAATGTTCTTCTTCGAACATTAGTAAAAACTCGCTGCAGGTAAAAATTTCTTTATACTCTTATAACTTCGAATGTAATATAACAACGTGAAGCAGATGTGATATATTCTTGGCTTTGGTACTGGCGAAAGGTTGCCAGCACGAGTCGATTGTGCTACTTTTGTATCAATAAATGCTTACAATTCATACCGGAAACATTTGCAATGAAAATAAATAACCGATGTTTCAATTCCCTAAGTTCTGCAAATTTGTCGGATCGCAGCCCCAAACACCAACTTCAGTTACAGTGCTGCAGGCACTGAGCATTTTCTTCATTGATGTTATATGAGCTGCTGCTTTCAAAGTTTGGTGAAATAAGCAACTGATATAATTAACAAGTGTTATATATAATTTCGGATCGCAGCCCCAAACTCCAACTTCAGTTTCAGTGCTGCACGCACTGAGCATTTTCTTCATTGATATTATATGAGATGCTGCTTTCAAAATTTTGTGAAATGAGCAACTGATAACGAATATAATTAGCCCGTGTTTTGCTCTCTTAAACGTTGAAATTCATGCCAGTGGTAATATCTGAAACGTTCTACCATATGAGTTATAATGCATTCTTGAGACAAAAGTAAAACGTGGCATTTGAAACAATTTGGCCGTTATAAGCAGCGCATGTGGTGGAATATGCACTCAAAACCTACACGATTCTTCTACTGTTCTTCGAAACATTAGTGTTTCTAGCGGTTCAGGTGCGCTAGAGTTTTTATTATTTCATCTTTATCCTATGCTCATTCAGTCTTATTTTTGTGGCCGTTGTAACCGAAAATATAAGGAATGGAATTAACTGTGAGTATATGAAGGTGGTGAAATTTTTGGTAAACTGGTTAGGTCGAAGGTAGAACCAAAAATATATCGCGGAGCGGTCCAGGTCAAGTCTGAATAATAAGCGGGTCTTACGTTTGGAGATATATCGAGAATCACTGCGTGATTCTCTGGAAAGGGGGGAAATGTCACGGGTTCAGTAAGCTTTCGTTTAGCCGTAACGATGAAACTTGAGATACGAGAAACCGACTCAACTTCACAGGCACCCAAACACCTGCACACTATTAGCTGTGAACATAATCTTATCGTAGATTCACTGTTCCGATGGTTTCTCAGTGAATTTCTATGACTCACAATTCTCCAGACATATGGGTAAATATATGATCAAACTTGATCGAAATATCAAATGCTGTCACGGTTTCGCGGAATATATATATATATATATATATATATATATATATATATATATATATATATATATATATATATATATATATATATATATATATATATATATATATATATATATATATATATATAAATATATATATTGTGAGTGTTAATAAGCGAGACTAAGGTTCTTGTACCTAGTCTTTTAATTAGTTCTACGGTACATCAACCGTGAACCTACAAATGAATTTGGCGTAAGCGGCACTTAAACCACACACCAGAAAAACGAGAGAGAAAAGATAAAGTACTCGACTGCGTTCCGAATGATAATAATTTATTTGATTCATACTTCGATATTTATTACACATAATTGCTTACTAACTACATATTCATTTCTACATAAAAAAAAATCAGCCACATGTCAGCAAATCATACTTTTTCACAAAATGCGAAGGTGATTGATCTATTTATGCTGATCAATGTATATCAGCTAAATAATTGTATAAGTTCATAAAAGTTCACAAAATAGATTGACTGATCAAGTTATGCTGATTTAATGTATGCATGCACAATTGAACTTTGTATTCTAGGTAGCGAAAAAACATTGAACTTTAAATTTATGCAGTATAGACTTATTCTATTTGTTTAAAGCTATGTATGAGAAACTAAACATCCTCCCCCCGCTGCATCTAGGTATTTAGCAGGAAGTGTCAAATCGGAATCTGGCCGTGTCTGCTATGGTGCGTTGGTGCCTTGGTGCTGGTGTGGATATTGCATATTTCGATTTGAGCTGGTTGCGAAGCCGGATGCAGGTTATAATGAAAGCAATTAACAGTGATACCCCGAGTAACATCGATGTATAGCCAACGGCGACTTGATGGGCGTCGTGATGTGTAAACGTTTGACCGATGGCAGCTTTGACCTTTGTGACTTGTTCTTGTAGAGCATCTATGTCTGGAAGTAAAGTGTTGGTCATAGTGGTGTTCGTGTCAGCAGTAACTTTTTTATATCCTATCAGTTGGCTAATGTAGAAATTAGGCATGAAGGATAAACGGGTAGTTGATGGGTAGACATTATGGCTCTGTATGGTTACTAGTTGTTGTTTTATGGTGCATTGGTCTCGGATCTGCAAAACCCCGGTTGTATTTAATGTGTATTGTGTGGTATTCAGAGCACAAACGACATTATTCGTGATAGATTCTCTAAGAGCGAAAATCCATTGGTTGGGCCTAACTAATTGAATCCAATGAGGTCCATCACCGATCTCTATTATTCGACATGATTTGGGCGCTGAACACTGGTTTATAATATCAAGTTCACAAGCACTAATTGTAGAGGCTCGTCGGTACAATGGGTGATGTTGCTTGCAGACATATTCGCCAGGTGTGATGATGATGCAGGTTTGGAGCTCCAACTGTGTTATTGGGTAGTATTGATCACGGTGTAAATTGATTATCAGAAAAGGTGATGATGACTGGATCGCGAAGAAAGTACTATTCAGCAATACGGGCACAGCTGTTACCTTAAACAGTTCAAAATTCTCTAGGCTGGCCAGTGGGACGACGATCTTGAATAAAATGTAATCTTGTGAGGCTGTTCCAGTTATAGTCATGATTTTGAAATAGTTGAGCATAGCAAATTCATCTATGGGTAATTTTGATGTTGGGGGCAGAATTGTCTTTATCTTAAGGAGCTCATTTAGAAGTTGGTGTGGAGTTATGAGCATTGGGTTAATCTTTCCGTTTTGCGTGTCCGCTAGTGTATCTAATATACAACTCTGTATTTTTATTAAGTTAGTAGCACTTGATGAGGCGACGATGCTGATCATGTTAAATATGTGAAGTTTCTGCTGCTCTTCAACAATGTTGTGCATATTTTCATCAATGCTTTTCATCACTTGTTTGAAGCGAGAGGTAGTAACCTTTTCTTGCTGCTTTATAATATTCAATGTGGCATCCACTAACGTCGTTTGATTTGCAGCCAACTCTCGAAGATGTTCTTCTTTGCTGTTTATGTCGTCGATTATTGTCACCATTTTTTCAGCGTATTTGGAGTCAAGAACACCAAATAACGAATTGGCAATATTACCTATTAGATTAATCGCACCCCGTCTATACCGTTTGAGCATATTGTTTCGTTTTAGGAGGGCATTATTCTCCGACAATTGATGTTGATTCATCTCCAGGTGTTCAATAGTGGCGGTACACAACTCTGGTTGGCTTAACTCTTTACAAATACTCTTCAGCGTTTGAGTACAGTTTTCTAAAAATGCAAACTCCTTCCAGTACGGTTTCATATCATAAAAAACTACCAAATTCCATTCGTTGGACAAAATATTCGCCGTTCCTAAATTCTCAAAATAGATTCCTGGTTGGTCTGAAAACGTGGTGATTTTTATGGGCGAACATTTGCTTACTGGGACGATTAAACAAACGAAAAGTATCGCAGTCAACGCAGAACCGAAAGACATTCGCCTTCGCTTCGATGGCTGTGCAGAGTCTTCCTTACTAGGAGGTGATGTTGAAGGTGATCTTCTCTGATTTTTTACGGCGGTCGATATGTTTGTCTCATCTTCTGTTGGGTCATCATCAAGAATTGGAAGAGGAGCAAGATTGTGTATAGGACGGCAGATGGTTCCTCGTATTGTGCAAACCTCTGCGACTCGTACTAGACCATCATTTCCTTTTATCAGCTTTATTATACGTCCAAGAGGCCATTTAGATGGTGGTGTATTGTCCTCTTTGATGAGAACCATAGTGTCAACTGGAACATTTCCTTGTGTTTGCTTCTATTTGTACCGGTGTTGCAGTTGATTCAGGTATTCTGTTGACCATCGTTTCCAGAACGTGTGTTTGAGTTGAGAAACTAGACGCCATCTGGTGAGCAGTCCGCTCCGTGAATGTATAGCCTCAGGATCTGGAAAACTCGTCAATGGTTCACCAATCAAGAAATGGCCAGGAGTCAAGGCAGCAAAATCATTTGGATCTGTCGATAGGGGTGTGAGCGGCCGAGAGTTGAGGATTGCCTCTGCCTCGAGTACAACGGTTTCTAATTCTTCGTAGGTAAGCGATGCGTTTCCTAGTGTACGATGCAAAAGATGCTTAGCTGATTTTACTGCAGCCTCCCATAGCCCACCAAAGTGCGGTCCTCGGGGTGGTATAAAATGGAACTCAATCCCCTTTGAGCTGCAGCAGCTAGATATTTTGTCTCTTTCGGTCTTTGATTTGAGCATGTCTCCAATCATTTGTAACTGATTTCTTGCCCCAACGAAATTCGTCCCATTGTCACAGTATATGTTCTGACAATGCCCTCTTCGTGCAATGAATCTTCTTAGTGCCCCAAGAAACGCTTGCGTTGTGAGGTCAGACACAAGTTCAAGGTGAGTTGCTTTAGTTGCAAAACAAACGAACACTGCAATATAAAATTTTTGTGGCCGTTTGCCTCGAATCTTGAAATGTGTTTCCAATGGGCCACAAAAATCAACTCCACTGTTTAGAAACGGTCTTGCTGGCTGTACTCTTTGGAACAATAGTTTCGGCTTGAATTTGCTGCATCGTACACAATGTTGAACAACAGATCTTGTTAGTGTTTTACCTCTTATTGACCATACCCACTGACGGGCGATCGCAAGTAATGTTTGGGCTCCAACATGCATATTCTCTTTGTGGATGTCAAGCAACAGAGCCTTAGTTAATGGATTAGAGTATGGCATGACTATTTGGTGTTTAGCATCATAATCTAAATTTGACGCTTCCAATCTTCCATTTACTCTCATTAGACCCTTGTCATCGATGAACGGTGTCAAGTTTGAAAGAGCATGGCCGTTAGGTAATTCGCCAGATCGCTTTAGGTGCTTTAGTTCGTCTGAAAAATCTCGGCGTTGAATTAACCAAATCAGTTTCTCTTGGGCTGATTTTAATTCCTTCGGAGATAGTTGTTCTGATGATATAAGTGAACGTCGTTTTCCTCGTGATGCATCAGCAAACCGAAGGATGTAACCCAGAATTCGTTGACATGCTCTAAACGAATGTCTCTTTTCGGTTAAAGTTGTGAGAAGATCTGATGTAGCCTCTGTTGTTGTAGTTGAGACATGCGGCGCTTGTGTCATTTTCTTTTCACCATGAGAAATTGATTTTTTTGCAACGTAGGGCTTTGGCCATGTGCTTTCAGACCCATGGAGAAATATTGGTCCGTAAAACCAAAATGTGTTGTTGATTAATTTTTTTTTTTTCCCCCTAGTGTAGATGGCAAAATAAAAATCTGCATACCAGATCCCCGGGTAACCTATCACCACGGGGTATGTGAGGTTTGACTCACTAAAAAAAGGACCATCTACAAGCCCACGAAGTTCCGAGTCGGGACCCGCCTAAGCACTGCTTCGACCCGGTCGTGCTGACTCACCCATTGGTAACTACGGACTTCAAGAACTACCACAGCTTATGGGTCGGTAAGGCAACCCTCCTCCCGCTTTATACGCAGCACTTTCTCAACGTACGTTGAGACTGCGCGCCAGTTCTCCTCGTTTCGCAGCATTGCATCCACGATCGTCTCAGGCGCTACCAGGCCGATCGTGGACTCAATGGTGCGCCTCAAACTTACGAAGCGACTGCACATAAAGAATGTGTGCTGAGCATCATCGAGCTCAGTCACACAGTACCGGCAGTACGGTGTGACCACCTTACCCATTCTGTACAGGTATTTCCTGAAGTAACCGTGCCCTGTCAAAAATTGACAAAGGTAAAAGTTTACCTCTCCGTGGCTCCGGCTAAGCCAAGGCTCAATAAGACCAATTAGCTTAGCCGTCCAGCGTCCTTTATCACTTTCACTCCAGCGTTGTTGCCAAAGCTGGAGGGTCAGTGTACGCGCGTGCGTCAAAGCCTCAGTTCTGTCCAGCTCTGAGCGAAAGAGGTACCCTACCTTGCGTTCTCGCGCTAGTAGATCGATCGGGATTACTCCCGATACAACCATCACAGCCTCTTCTGAGACCGTGCGGTAGCTACACGCGATTCGCAGGGCACCCCTGCGCTGGACACTGGCAATGCGCTTCCGGAACTTTCTAGTTCGAAGCGCATCTCCCCGAATTTCGGCGCCATATAGCAAGATGGAATTGGTCGTCACCATCAGCAGTCTCCGTCTCGTCTCACTGGGTCCGCCAACGTTGGCCATTAGCCTACTCAGCGAAGTGACGACTACTAGAGCCTTGTCACATGCCCTGCGGATATGATCCCAATACGTCAGCTTGGTGTCCAGGGTCACTCCCAGATACGTGACCGACTTGCTGGTCTGGACCCCGACGGAGCCAACCGTCATGGGTATGACAGTTGGTATCCTCCGCTTCGTCAGCATGACAATCTCTGTGTTTGAGACTGCCAGCTGGAGGCCGTGCTCAGTCATCCACCGATCCACCCTTCTCATAACTTGGTTAAGTCTAAGTTGAGTGAAATCGGCAGATCTAGAAGTGATTACAGCTGCGACGTCATCAGCGTAACCTACCAGGAACACATCCGCAGACATTTCCAGGCGCAGCAGATCATCATACATGATGTTCCAGAGGTCAGGTCCTAAGATTGACCCCTGTGCCGCACCTGAGGTGACAGGCCTCCTTCTGACTCCGTCCTCAGTGTCATAGAGCAACCATCGGTCCCTGAGGTAGTCCCGCATCATGGCCAGCAAGTAGCCAGGAATACGGAACCTCCCTTCAAGGGCCCGAAGGATGTCCTTCCACCTCGCCGAGTTGAAAGCGTTTTGCACGTCAAGCGTTACCAGCAAGACGACCGGTCTGGCCCGGTAACATGCCTCTTCCGCTCTTGCTACAGCCCCAACAACCTCTGAGATGGCATCGATTGTTGAATGACCCTTCCGGAAGCCGTGCTGCCTGCAAGAAAGATCACCGGCTGATCTCACAGCTGACAGCAATCGCGGCTTTAGTAACCCTTCGAGAAGCTTCCCATCAGTGTCCAGCATGCACAGCGGGCGGTATGTCGATGGGCAGCCCGGGTTACCCTTCCCCTTATCTACAAGTACTAGTCGAGCCACCTTCCACCGCGACGGGAAGACCCCCGCGACTAAACATGAATTATACAGATCCAATAATAGACGCGGTTGACTCTCTGCCACGACTTTAAGTGCCTCGACCGGCACTCCGTCAGGCCCTGGGGCCTTCTGGTTCTTCATCCTGGACACCGCACTGTTCAGCTCCTCGTCCGTAAAAAGAGGAACATCCGCCTGGTTAACGAATATGGGTCCATCAATCCTTGGCGGATGCACCGGGAGCAGTGAACCAACGATATGCTCCATGGATATCGCGTCCATGAGAGTGCTAGATACACCCAAGTCTGCGAGTGACCAATTTGTAGCCATCTCCCCACGGGTCTGAATTGACCTCCTCACAAAGAGCCTGCCATTTGGCACGTTTACTCCTTGTGATGACCTTGGTCAGCTCCCTCTTTGCCGCAATGTGAGCAGCAGATAGCTCTGCCACTCCCGGCCTATTTCTGGCTCGGTGTGCCCTGCGTCTGCACGCCAAAGCGATGCGTCGCAGTTCGGCGATTTCATCGTTCCACCAGTACGCATGTTGCCTCCTACGAAAGGGTTTCCGTTTGGGCATTGAAGCCTCACACGCCCTGCGAATCCACCCCATGGTTCTGTCAGCAGCGGCCTCTGCTGCTGCACGAGTCACTGGGGACCCAGATGTTAGAGGCTCCCCTCCCGAACTCGAGACGAGCGATGCGACCATATCGTCTCTGTTAAGTTTAGCGGCATTCCAGCCTAGCCACTTACAGGAAGAGCCTTGGCGTCTTTGCCTGCTCTCAGCAATTTGGAAGGTGATGTAGTTATGATCACTTGCAGTGTAATCTTCCAACACCCTCCAATCGCTGACGAGTGCCGCAAGTCTCTCCGATGCCATGGTAACATCGGGAATGGATTCGCCAAAACCGGGCCTTCGGAATGCTGGCGTCGAACCCGTATTCAACACCAACAAACCCAACCTCGATGCCATCTCGACTATGCGCCGTCCGCGAGTGTTTTCGGTAGGCATACCCCACTCCAATGCCCTTGCATTAAAGTCACCCCCTACGATGACATTGCCAGCGATGCCGCGGAGAGAGTCTTCTAGTGAGCTAAGTTTGACTCCGAATTCCTGCATTGAGTCATTCGGAGACAGGTAGCAGCTCACAAAGGTGATCTCTCCGTATGTCACCCACACGTGACCGTTGCCTGAGCCACGGGCGCCGATGCGAGCCCTCTGCCCGTCAGCGATCCAGATCGCCGCGTACCCCGTAGCATCTGCTAGCCAAGCGGACGAGTTCCTCCCCCTATAAGGCTCGCTGATCAGTATGATCTGAGCCTTATGTTCGCGGACTAGTTGCGTGAGGAGGTCGTCCGCAGCTCTGCAGCCCTGCAGGTTGCCTTGAAGGACTCTCATGTCCTACCCTGCTTTTTCTTGGCATCGAGTGCGTCTCTGAAAACTCGACACGTACTCGATCCCATTAGATGCTTGGCGTCATTCACGCCATGTTTCTCAGTGCATAATATGCACTGAGCCTGCGCAGAGCAGTCTGCTGCCCGGTGCCCGACCTGTCCACACTTCCAGCAGCTGGTGCTCCGGTCCGGACCCTTGCAGCTACGCCTTGTGTGGTCGTAGCCTAGGCACCGGTAGCAGCGTGTCACCTCAGCCCACCTTCGCACTCGGGCACTTATCATGCCTACTCGGACTCGACCAGACTTGAGGATTTTGGATGCTGGTGCCTCATCCAGCTCCACCACGGCTCTCCTCTGCTCCCTTGTGTTAGGAGAGAAGAGTGTGGTTTTCACCTCGCCGGCTCCTTCCTCTCCAGCCTCGCGTTTGATGGAGGATATCACCTCTTCGCTGACTGTGAGGCAATCGAGGTCGAGAAGCTCGATCTTGACTCTAGGAGTCACAAGCTTCACGTCCCCCTGGCCATCTACGGCGGCCCGGATCGAATCCTGCAGTTTCACGCGGTCATCACAGCGCGCGATCTCCAAAAGGACCCCTCCTTCTGCTGTCTTTCTGATACGCTTTACTAGCGTACCAGTTTCATCCGGGGAAACCCCTTGGCGGATGGCCCCTAGGACCTCCGCGTAGGTCCTTCCCGGAGCCGGTTTTACTATGACAGCGTCTATTTTTTCCCCTCGCTGTCTTTGCCTGCCATTCTTCTTTTTTTTCTTCACCACTACTTTCTTATTGCCCTGTGGTTTATAATCTTTTTGAGCCTTTTCCGTCCCAGCGGGAGTCACTGGTGTTTTTGCGACGCTTCCCTTTTTCTTCTTGTGGGTAACCGTCACCCACTTCCTGAGGTCCGAAACTGGCACCTCCTTCCTCACCCGGACTTCCTGAATATCTTCAGGGCTAGATTCAGCCACGCGCTTATTCTGCCGTGGCCGATCTACCCCCGGGACCCCTGCAACAGTGGTTGACTCAGCGATCTTTTCCTCCAAGACCCGCTGGTAATCTACCTCTGCCTTCTGCCAGTTCGTTCGGCAGGTGAAAATGACCTCAAAGGCCTCCTCCAGCTCCAACATACCGTCCTTGACGTGCTTTGAAATATTTCTCTGCACGTTGGCGGCTTGGAGCATTTTTTGTAGGATACGTTGACACTTCTTCAACATATCCTCCTCAGCCACTCGCTCACGCTTTATGTACTCCCTCCTAAGGGACACACGTTGTTGATTAATGCTGGTGGCATAAGACCTCTTGATAAAATGTCAGCTGGGTTTTCTTTTGATGGAACGTGTCGCCATTGCTGTGGTACTGATAGTTGCTGTATGCTAGATACTCTGTTTGCCACGAAAACTGGGAAGGAAGATGATTCCGAATTTATCCATGACAACACGATTTCAGAGTCTGTCCATAAGTAAATAGGTATGTCTTTAAGGAATAATTCTTCCTTCAACCGCTTTGCGAGTTCTGCAGCTGTTTTTGCGGCACAAAGCTCCAAGCGTGGTAATGTTATTTGTTTCAACGGTGATATTCTGGATTTGGCGCATAAAAGCCGCACCGTGACGAGGTTGGAATCGTCGACTCCTCTCATGTAAGCTGCTGCACCGTAAGCCTTCAGAGAAGCGTCTGCAAAGATGTGTAGCTGTTTTCGAAGACGTGTTTTATGTGCATATACATGTCGATCGAATTTGATGCTGTTCAGTATAGGCAGCTTTGCACGAAAACTCTTCCATTCGTTTTGAAGGTCATCGGGAAGTGGAACGTCCCAATCAGAATTAGAAATCCACAGCTTCTGAATAAATATTTTAGCCGTTACAATTACTGGCTCCATCACGCCTAAAGGGTCGTATAGGCGGGATATTTCAGAAAAGGCTATTCGCTTGGTGATTATTTCGTTGCTGAATTCCCATGTCGTTTTGATATTAAACTGATCGCTTTTTGGTGACCAAGTCAATCCCACAGTACTGATAGTATTCTCTTTATGACTTCGGAAGTCAAGTTCTACTTCTTGGTCTTGAGCGGGAATCTCCTCCAACAACCGAGGATGATTCGCACACCATTTTCGAAGATTAAATCCAGCTGATCCCAGAAGTGCCCTTACTTGCTTCTGCATTTCTAATGCTGTTGCTAGGGAATTGTCCCCACTGAGGCAATCATCTACATAAAAATCGCGCTTAAGCACCTCTGACCCTAATGGGTACCTATCACTTCTGTTACTTGCCAGAAATTGAAGCGTTTTAGTCGCAAGATATGAAGCCGATGTTGTACCATAAGTAACAGTGTTTAACTGGAAACATTTTAGTTTGTTTCCAGGACTACTTCTCCACCAGATCAACTGATACTTTCGATCGTCGGTGTGCATGTGTATCTGTCGATACATCTTCTCGATATCTAATACAAACACATATCGGTGCAGTCTAAATCGTAGTAAAATCTTAAATATGTCATCTTGAACTGTCGGTCCCTTAGCAATTATATCATTCAAGGTCATGTTTGTGGTTGTCTTTGCTGATGCATCAGAAACAACGCGGACTTTTGTTGTCGAACTTTGAGCTTTAATCACAGCATGATGCGGGAGAAAATTGTGAGGTCCTTCAAGTGAATGGGTGTCAATTTCTTCCATATGTCCTAAACGCTGGTATTCTTCCATAAATTTCACATATTCTTCCCTTAATTCCGGATTTCTCATAAGTCTGCGTTCAACAGCTAAGAATCGTTTGTAGGCCAACTCACGTGAGTCCCCGAGTTTCTCAGTATTCTGAATGAATGGTAACCTGACAATAAAACGACCGTCAGGGCTCCTGCTAGTTATTTGTAAAAAGTGCTCTTCACACCTTTGCTCAGCTAGAGCCAGAGTGCTCCTTGGACTATCGTTGGCTTCTAATATCCAAGATGACTCAATTTTCTTTCGGAACCATTCATCAGCTGATGACACTGCACAAACGTTCGGTAATGATCCTGTATTTCCCACCTTGTCGGCTAAGGTCCATCCAAATACTGTATTTTTTAGCGTTGGGAAAGCGTCTCCTAACTTTAACTGACCTGCTACGAGTATGTCGTAGTAAATTTCAGCGCCAATTAACATGTCGATTGCACTTGGCTCATTAAAATATGGGTCAGCAAGAACACAGGAAGCTGGTATGTTCCAGTTTGAGGTGTCGATACATCGTGACGGTTGACGCAAGACTATTTGAGGTAGCACGAATGCTTCCAGTCGGACCTTGAATTCGTTGATGCACGATTCTATTGAAATAATTACTCGTTTCCTGGATACTTGCTTCTGGAGACCAATGCCTTCAATATCAACATTATGACAGGTTCCTTCCAGACCTAAACGCTTAACCATCTTCGTGGTTATGAAATTTAGCTGTGAGCCTGAATCCAGTAGTGCGCGACACCTGACTTTGTTTGGGCCATTTTCCAAGTTAACAACAACCGTACTGAGCAATATATAACTTGGTTTTGAAATTGAGCTGGCTGTTAAGCTTGTTTTGACCTTGCTCGCACTGCCATTCGCTGACTTTGTAACTTCATTAACCTCCTCCGAAGACCTCCTGGCAGACTGCATTTTATCAGCGCTCATATGGAGTAAACTATTATGCTTTCGTCCACAAATCTTGCATCCTCTTGAGGAGCATGACATAGCTAAATGCCCGCTTTTCAGACAATTTAGACATAGTTTCAATTGCCTTATACGATCAATACGGTTCCTTGTTGTCATGTCGAGGAACTCACGGCAAGAATATATGCAATGGTCTTCTTTGCATAATTGACAAGATGATTTGGACGCCAATGCTGCATAATTTCTTGGTTTAGTAGATGGAGGCTTGTGTTGATGGCTTATGGCTTCTAGAGCTTGAAAACGTTTTTCTAAAAAATTCAGTAACGTAGTTATGCATTGGAGCGATCTAGGCTTTGCGAGGCCTTGCTCCCACAAAGTTCTTGAGTTATGATCAAGCTTTTGTACAATGGCGTGAACTAAAATAGGATCCCAGTTGGCAGTGTTAACGCCTATACCTTCGAGGGCCAGTAGGCTTGACTTCGTGTTGTCGTGAAGATCCTTTATGGCTGTAGCACGTTCAATGGTTATCTGTGGTTGAGTTAGTAATTGATTTAATATGGTGGTTACTGCTAACCGTTTGTTTTCGAACCGATCAGTAATGATTTGCCAAGCCGTTTCATAGTTGCTGTCGGATGCAGCGAGATGATGTACCAGTTTCGAGGCATCACCACTAAGACTTCCTTTTAAATACCAGAGTTTCTGGCATCCACTGAGTGGTTGATTGTGGACTAATTCACGGAACAAATCCCTAAATTGTGGCCATTTAGAGTAACTGCCCTCAAATTTAGGCAATTGAATTTCCGGAAGCTTGATTGTTTGGTTTGTAGCTATTGGTCGTACAAACAATTCACCCTCAGGTTGGTGGGGTTGCTCCACAAGTTTGATTAATACTTCGTTAGTTTTTGTTTCTAAGTCGAAGTATTTTTCCAGTTCGTAGACTGGCAGACATTCTTCTGAGCTCAAGATCTGATGGTGCAGTTTCTGAATAGCAACCCACTGTTGTTCTAATAGATTACCTTTGAGTTTACAGAAGCTAGGCCCTTGCGTGTTTGCTTGTTCCATCACGGAATCTATCGTCTTATACAGATGACCCATCAGCGCGTGCATTTGCTTAAGAATGAATGGCTGTGGCAGCTCTGATTTTGGTTCATTGTCAATAACCTGCTTCTCTATTTCTTTCCTATTTTCAGAATCGGCTAGCATTCCTTCCAAAGTATGTAACGTTTCGTCGTACATTGCTTTAATGCCACCGTAGTAATCGGTTACAAAATAATCATGCGATAAATTTGCACCAAAATCTTCACGTATCTTATTGTCGATTTCATCGAAGTCCTTCCACAATTCGTCTAGACGTTCGATTTTCTTTCTCAAGTACTCTCGAGTTTTTCGACTCGCCGAATCTTTCTTAAAATTCGCAATGAGACGCCGAATTGCGATTCCTGTCTCTTCTTGCAACTGCGTCAATTCCTCCAGATTCAACATGATGATTCCAATGGACACTCGATGGAACTATCCAGTGTAAGCCCTGGCTACGCTTTAAAATCCAACTATAATTGTGAAAAATTGTACCAGCCAGTGTAAGCCCTGGCTACGTTTTGAAATTCAACTATTAATGCGAAAAATTGTACTAGCAAGTGTAAGCCCTGGCTACGCTTTAAACGTTATCGATTCGGAGCAAGTCGATCACGTCGGGGTCACCAAAAACTATGTTAATAAGCGAGACTAAGGTTCTTGTACCTAGTCTTTTAATTAGTTCTACGGTACATCAACCGTGAACCTACAAATGAATTTGGCGTAAGCGGCACTTAAACCACACACCAGAAAAACGAGAGAGAAAAGATAAAGTACTCGACTGCGTTCCGAATGATAATAATTTATTTGATTCATACTTCGATATTTACTACACATAATTGCTTACTAACTACATATTCATTTCTACATAAAAAACTCTAGCGCACCTGAACCGCTAGAAACACTAATGTTCGAAGAACAGTAGAAGAATCGTGCAGGTTTTGAGTGCATATTCCACCACATGTGCTGCTTATTACGGCCAAACTGTTTCAAATGCCACGTTTTACTTTCGTCTTAAGAATGCATTATAACTCATATGGTGCAAGGTTTCAGATATTACCACTGGCATGAATTTCAACGTTTATGAGAGGAAAACACGGGTTAATTATATTCGTTATCAGTTGCTTATTTCACATAATTTTGAAAGCAGCATCTCATATAACATCAATGAAGAAAATGCTCAGTGCCTGCAGCACTGTAACTGAAGTTGGTGTTTGGGGCTGCGATCCGAAAAATTTGCAGAACTTTGCGAATTGTAACATCGGTTATTTATTTTCATTGTAAATGTTTCCGGTATGTATACTAACTGTAAGCATTTATTGATACAAAAGTAGCACAACCGACTCGTGCTGGCAACCTTTCGCCAGTATCAAATCCAAGAATATATCAAATCTGCTTCACGTTGTTTAATTACATTCGAAGTTATAGGAGTATAAAGAAATTTAGGGTTACCTGCAGCGAGTTTTTTCAAATGATCGAAAGCTTAATATTTGCTGTTTATTGTCACTACAATATCATTACCATTTGAAAATTCTACGATAAAACCGCTTAATAAAGATATTGCAATTAAACACAAAACCAACAATAGCTGGCAACCCTATCGTGTCTTTTCAACCAAATTTGGCCTGAATAATGTTTATGACAGGTTTCATTAATTGTATGAAATTCGTATTGATTTCATGACTGCACTGGAAGTTATAGTACAAAAAGTTTTATTTTCCTGAGCGAATTTTCAAAACCAAAGACACAAAAATTACCATAGCAGGTAGCATCAAGATGGCACCACTGGCACAGAGTTGCCCACTATTCAAAATCGCTTCTATCAAATCTGGTCTTACTTAAGTCCAATGCATTCTGTAAATTTTAGCCGTATCTGATTATTGGTTCGTGAGTTTCCGTGAACAGAAGTTTTTGATGCTAAAAATATAGGTTAACTGGGAGAGGGTTACCGTTCTTGTCCGACATGAAATTTCCAAAGTTTTATTTTGAACGTGTAGATAAAACATAAGATTTATATACAGATTGGTTTTATTGTAAGAAACGGACATTTTTTTGAATATTCGATGGTTTGAATGTTTTTACTTCCAAATTTTTTTTTTCAAAATGAAGACACCAAAATTATCATAGCTGGCAGCTCCAATCGAATTTTTCGACCAAATTTCTACCAAACGTGGCTTAAAGTAAGGTCCAGCAATTGTGTAAGTTTCGTCAAAATCGAACGATTCAATCAGAATTTATAGGGCTAAAAACAGTTATCTTTTTTAGTGGTTTTTCAAGATGGCACCACTGGCACAGAATTGCCCGCATTTCAAAATCACTTCTATCAGACCTGGTCCTATTTAAGGTCAATACATGCTGTGAATTTCAAATAATTCTGCCCATCGGATCGTGAGTTTCCGTGAACAGAAGTTTTTGATGCTAAAAATATAGGTAAATTGGGCAAGGGTTGCCAGGCGTGCCCGTTATACCATATCTTTTTTTTTTTTTTGGTTATGTAAACAAAGCACAAGATTTACATATGAAAGGCTTATTTTTGAAGAAACTGCATTTTTTCAAGAGAGACGATGATTTGGAGGTTTTCACTTTCAGTGCCTGCCCTAGCTACAGGGTTGCCAGCACGCTCATTAAAAGCCACATAAATCTACAACTAAATAATATCAATATGTCCTAAAAATTTGGTAATGATTGAATAGCTCTGTCAAAAGTTATCGAAATTTAAAAATTTTCAAATTTTCCCGTCCTCTTTTTAGGCACCCAGCGCACACATAGGGTTAAAATATTCCAAAGCATTATCCGATTCATATGTAAAACACGTTAGAAATTTATTTTATTAACTTTATTTTTGCGAAAATCATTTGTGCACGAAATAATAGGTATATTAAAAATATCACTTAAATGCCCGCCGGCGCGAAAAGGTTTACAATAACTGACATTTAAAGAGACCTGGACCTATTCTGCATATACACCAATGTATCCTGAAAGTTTCAGCTCAATCGAATGGCGCGTTCCTGAGATTATCTCACTGAAATTTTTTGTACATATATATATATATATATAAAGAAATATGAATTTTTGGCCGAATCGATTTTAATACTAATGTTCTTCGAACATTAGTAAAAATCAGCCACATGTCAGCAAATCATACTTTTTCACAAAATGCGAAGGTGATTTATCTATTTATGCTGATCAATGTATATCAGCTAAATAATTGTATAAGTTCATAAAAGTTCACAAAATAGATTGGCTGATCAAGTTATGCTGATTTAATGTATGCATGCACAATTGAACTTTGTATTCTAGGTAGCGAAAAAACATTGAACTTTAAATTTATGCAGTATAGACTTATTCTATTTGTTTAAAGCTATGTATGAGAAACTAAACAGTGAGATTTAAGAAAGATGATAAATGAAAAGAATACTAAATGGGAAACGTAACGCCAAGGCATAGCGAAGGTTGTACAATGAAATAAAGTTGTAAATTTAATTGTAATGTTAACTAAGAATTGTAATAAAAATTGTAATGGTAATTTTGTCGCGGCGAACTTGGACTCCCCTGTGATGAAGACGAGCGCTCCCCGCCAAGCCAAGCCATCGCCGTCGATTTACATAAGACGATCGACGATCACTTGATCCAGAAGCGTGGAACCCATAACGTAGCTAAGGAGCCAAGCGGAAATGACCATCGCGGCAGCCGAAAGCCATTCCCAACCGACTAATTCCATCAGGTGAAACGGGGACTTGGAAGCTACGACCACAACAACTACCGCCACGACTTCAACAACAACAACAAGTTTGTGGATAAATAGGAGTCTGACTATTGATTGGGAAAACGAAATTACTTACGGGGAAATATGCCCATGAAAATTACATCAATGATGCGTAAAGGAAAACCTGATTTGTGCAGCCAGATCAAGCAGCGAAGACGGTCGTAACTTCGTTTCTATGATGATTTTTTAGGAAATGAAGGCGGTCGATATGATGACACTAACGAAAACCAATAAACATTAGTCGCAAGTTTTCTATGAGGATCTTTTAGGAAATGAAGGCGGTCGATATGATGACACTAACGAAAACAAATAAATATTAGTCGCAAGTTGAAAGATAAACTTGCGAAATGTCAAAGGGCGATCAAACCGCCACCAAGCGGCGAACGAAAAGGGTGCGTTCCGATCGCTGCCACTGCAGGAAAATGCACTTTTCGTATGCGCGTGTGAAAAGTGCACTGGGCCAATGCACCCGTCTGCATGTTGCAATGGAGATGGTGGCAACGGCATTTGGAATACCGCAGAAGTGGTTGATAACACCTCTAGCCGAGGCTTCGTGGTAAATTGACGGGGCCTAGAGAGGCTCTTGGTTGGCAACCACGGTAAGGAATAGTTGGCGAATTTAGCGGTGGATGGCGAATAAAATTAAAATTGAAATATATCTACTTTTCATGTTCGAGAGCGAACCGAAGCAGCCAGGGATAAATTCGAAGATCGAGATCGGCAGTAGCAGATGGTTCATTTGGATTGAGGTGGTGAGAAGGAGTTTTCGACCAAATCTGGCCGAGACAAGAAGAATATCGTCCGACCGGCGAATGTGTGTATGTAACGAGATTGGCGGAAAAGATATTTGGGTGAACGAAGTACTCGACCAAGCAGATCGGCAAGCTACAAGCGGTTAATAGGCAGAGATTTTCAACGTTCGAATAACGGTGGCATTGGAACATCGCTCCGGGGAAGCACCGAGTAGGCGCATTGTGTAATTGAACGAGCGAGTGTCGGCGAGCGCATTTTTGAGGAGAAGAACCGGAGGGAGGTTAAGTCTTTACTCATTGTATTGAAATGTATTAAAATAAGTGAATAGTGAAATAGTTAGCGCTGTATTTAAATAAGTGAATAGCGAAATAATTACCACGGTGCCGTCGAAATGTGTAGGGTAGGACGAATTTCCAGTAATAAAAATGGTAATAACGTTGTTATCTTGGCGCTACTTTTGGTGCCCTTCTGGCAGGATCGATACGGGAAATATCGTTGGCTGTTAGTGAAAATTTTACAAATCGTAAGAGTAAAGTGGCAGCCGTCGCGGCCTTCTCGCTTCGAAGCGACGGCATTGAGGCAGGTTTCGGTAACGAAGCGAGTGGCGCCCACCCGCGACCCTTTTCCGCGAGCATTAGCCTCCCGAAACCGGCCGCCCTTGCATCCCAGTTGGGGAATGAAGGGTTTTCGACCGATACAGGCAAGATTTGGTAATAAATTGGCGCCCAACGTTCTAAGGGGTGATAATTAACGATTAACGAATTAACGATTGACCGAGATTTTAAGAGTAAATTATTTAGAGAACGCGAATGTTAACGAAATACGTAATTTGGAAACGTGAATTTTAATTAAACGCGTCACTAAGTGAGTAAAATCTTGAGCATTTTGAGTCGGTTAAAGATCGAATATAAAGAACTAGCTTAGGATAGCAATATATTTGTTCCCAAAGTTTGTTTTTGGTTCTACCATCGATGTGTAATGATGATATTATAAGAGTGTAAGATTTGCATGATCAGCAGGGTAGGAAATATAATATCAAGTGTGACATTGGTGGAAAAAGACATCTTGCGGTGTGGTTTTTAGTGTGTGTGGATTCAGTTGACTAGTTCGGAAGACCTAGTACTGCGGTTGACGTAGTGTAACTAACATAAGGCAGTTGGTATTTTCGAGTGTTGGTTTTTGAATTTCTTATTGGCGAGTGTCTGTAGCGGTAGAGGCTAAGGAAATTGTACCAGTATTTCCAGATTGTTAACAACGAGGTTGGAAGAATTTACTGCCGCCTGTTCAATGCGGTGTGTATAGTTTATGTGCGAAGTTCTGGGCTTGAAAATCGATATTCGGGTTGTTCTAGGTGGTAGCTTGTGTCCGACTCGCGATTCTTGCGGATTCAATATGATAGTCAAAGTAGCTAAGTACAGGGCGAGCGCTGGGAATTGGGGATTGTGATTTGTGTTACGTTGGTTCAATTGGAAGAGGAATATTGTCTTGTTGATGGGAGTGGGTCCCCGACGTGATCAACAGCAAAGACGCTGTCGAGTGGAAAAGCAACGGTCAGGTAGACATGTTGCATTGTAAAAGATAAAAACTCGAACTTAATTTTTTTTGTTGCGTGGGTAGGGCACGGGAATTGTGATAGTAGTATACTTTTTCGTCGATCTCATTGTGCAACCACCAGTAGTTTCAGCAGTTTAGCTAAGCTATTTGTTGCGGTTTGTACCAAGCAAGTAAAAAGTTGAGGCAGGTTTTTGAAACAAGTGAGGAATTTTAGATTTACTGCTGCATATTTACCGCCTCACAGCAAAGGCAGCCGATATTCACGCAGTACGAGAGGCGGTTGGGTTCTGGTGGCAGTGGGTATTTTCTGGTGGTGTTCAGTAGGGCGTTGGCGACTGCACAGTTCGTTCATTTAGTTTTATTGGATAGATTTTGGTGAAGGGCGAACATTAGAAAATGGCTAGCGGAAGCGGTGTCGGAAAGAACTCGGTCAATCGGCTGAGTAAGGACGAACTCGCTTATGAGCTAGCAATCCGGGGTCTGCCTGGTGACACGGTGGAGACCATGCGGAAACTGCTGAGGGGGGCGTTAAGAAGCGAAGTAGCCTTGGGTGAGTCTGTTGCAATGGCAACGTATCCGTTTTCATTCTCAGAGGACCGAGAGGCGATAAGCACAAAAATAGCTGAGATCAAAATGTTGGTGGACCCATTTGTGGGCGACTTTAATTCGCCGGAATTTAGTAAAGTCAAGAGGAAAATATGCTTCGCCCTGCGACGTCTGCGTAGAATGAAAGGGGAAACGGGGGAAGAAAGAGACTTCTTGAGGCAGGCCAAGGGCCAACTAATGATAGCTATGGGCAACCTGCTCTTCAAGGCAGGCGGCGCAGAAAGCGAGGAGTCTGAGGAGGTATGGACTCTGGACAGTCAAACATTGTCAACCCCGAGTACCCCGATGTTTCAGCCTCAAAAGCCGATAGATCTACAAAAGTGGGGGTTGAAATTTAGTGGAGAATCGCCATATTCGGTGAGCGCGTTCCTCGAACGGGTGGAAGAGCTTAGGGAGGCGAAGGGACTAACAAAAGCGCAGCTGTTCCGGTCGGCCGTGGACCTCTTTGAAGGAAAGGCTCTAATCTGGTTTCGGGCAAACCGCGCAATCTGCCAGAGTTAGGAGGGCCTGGTGAAGGAGATACGAGCCGAATTCCTTCCCGTAGTGGAAGTACCGGGCGGAAGTACCGGGCGTTGCCTTCGTGTTGTTTTCGTCCTTCCGTTGTTGTGATTCTTTGTTTTGTTTTGGTGACGGGTTTTCTTTGATTTTTTTTTATTATTTATTCTTTATCCTATGCTCATTCAGTCTTATTTTTGTGGCCGTTGTAACCGAAAATATAAGGAATGGAATTAACTGTGAGTATATGAAGGTGGTGAAATTTTTGGTTAACTGGTTAGGTCGAAGATAGAACCAAAAATATATCGCGGAGCGGTCCAGGTCAAGTCTGAATAATAAGCGGGTCTTACGTTAGGAGATATATCGAGAATCACTGCGTGATTCTCTGGGAAGGGGGGAAATGTCACGGATTCAGTAAGCTATCGTTTAGCCGTAACGATAAAACTTGAGCTACGAGAAACCGACTCAACTTCACAGCCACCCAAACACCTGCACACTATTAGCTGTGAACATAATCTTATCGTAGATTCACTGTTCCGATGGTTTCTCAGTGAATTTCTATGACTCACAATTGTCCACACATATGGGTAAATATATGATCAAACTTGATCGAAATATCAAATGCTGTCACGGTTTCGCGGAATATATATTTATTGTGAGATTTAAGAAAGATGATATATGAAAAGAATACTAAATGGGAAACGTAACGCCAAGGCAAAGGGAAGGTTGTACAATGAAATAAAGTTGTAAATTTAATTGTAATGTTAACTAAGAATTGTAATAAAAATTGTAATGGTAATTTTGTCGCGACGAACTTGGACTCCCCTGTGATGAAGACGAGCGCTCCCCGCCAAGCCAAGCCATCGCCGTCGATTAACATAAGACGATCGACGATCACTTGACCCAGAAGCGTGCAACCCATAACGTAGCTAAGGAGCCAAGCGGAAATGTCCATCGCGGCAGCCGAAAGCCATTCCCAACTGACTAATTCCATCAGGTGAAACGGAGACTTGGAAGCGACGATCACAACAACTACCGCCACGACTTCAACAACAACAACAACAAGTTTGTGGATAAGGAGGAGTCTGACTATTGCTTGGGAAAATGAAATTACTTACGGAGAAATATGCCCATGAAAATTACATCAATAATGAGTAAAGGAAAACCTGATTTGTCGCCGAATCGCTTGGAACATCTGCAGCCAGATCAAGCAGCGAAGACGGTCGTAACTTCGTTCCTATGATGATCTTTTAGGAAATGAAGGCGGTCGATATGATGACACTAACGAAAACCAATAAACATTAGTCGCAAGTTTTCTATGAGGATCTTTTAGGAAATGAAGGCGGTCGATATGATGACACTAACGAAAACAAATAAATATTAGTCGCAAGTTGAAAGATAAACTTGCGAAATGTCAAAGGGCGATCGAACCGCCACCAAGCGGCGAACGAAAAGGGTGCGTTCCGATCGCTGCCACTGCAGGAAAATGCACTTTTCGTATGCTCGTGTGAAAAGTGCACTGGGCCAATGCACCCGTCTGCATGTTGCAATGGAGATGGTGGCAACGGCATTTGGAATACCGCAAACGCGGTTGATAACACCTCTAACCGAGGCTTCGTGGTAAATTGACGGGGCCTAGAGAGGCTCTTGGTTGGCAACCACGGTAAGGAATAGTTGGCGAATTTAGCGGTGGACGACGAATAAAATTAAAATTGAAATCTATCTACTTTCCATGTTCGAGAGCGAACCGAAGCAGCCAGGGATAAATCGAAGATCGAGATCGGCAGTAGCAGATAGTTCATTTGAATTGAGGTGGTGAGAAGGAGTTTTCGACAAAATCTGGCCGAGACAAGAAGAATATTGTCCGACCGTCGAATGTGTGTACGTAACTGTATATATATTTATATATATATATATATATATATATATATATATATAAAATATATATATATATATATATATATATATATATATATATATATATATATATATATATATATATATATATATATATAACCTATATCCCCTACAGTAGAAGAAGTTGATCTCACCTTGCGTTCACTGAAAAGCAACAAAGCGCCGGGCGCTGATGAGATACCAGCTGAGCTACTCAAGTCTGGGGGGGCGGGTCTATTAAGTGCGCTACATCAACTACTGCTGTGAATATGGGAGACTGAGGTGATCCCAGACGATTGGCGCAGAAGCATCATCTGTCCGATACATAAAAAGGGAGATAAACTGCGGTGTGAGAATTACAGAGGCATCTCCTTAGTATGTACGGCCTACAAAATCCTGTCAAAAATCCTGGAGTATAGGATTAAACCGTTCGCGGAAGGAATCATTGGCGAGTATCAAGGCGGTTTCAGATCTGGTCGCTCCACAATCGACCAGCTCTTCATGGTCAAGCTAATTCTGCAAAAGTGCTGGGAATACGACGTCGACGTATACCAAATCTTTGTCGACTTTAAACAAGCATATGACAGCATCAATCGAGGAGCTCTATACAGCATCATGCTGCAATTTGGTATACCGGCCAAATTAGTAAGACTTGTAAAGATGACGATGACCAACTCCGTCTCGCAAGTCCGGATCCAGAACAGATTGACGGATCCTTTTGAAACTCCGGGTGCCCTGAAGCAGGGCGATGGTATGGCGCCCACGCTCTTCAACCTGGCACTTGAGTTCGCTCTACGGGCAATGAACCTGAACACCAGCGGCACGCTACTTTTTAAGTCGACACAATTGGCAGCGTACGCGGATGACATTAACCTCTTGGCTCAAAAACTGACCAATGCAGAAGAACTTCTGCTTAGACTTGACACCGCAGCAAAGGAAGTTGGACTACGAATTAACGAGGACAAAACGAAAGTTATGATGCAATCTAGGACAAGGACGCCAGCGCACACGACCATCAACGTAGGGGACCTTTGCATCAAATTCGTGGACAACTTCGTTTACCTGGGTAGCAATCTATCGAGTGACGCCAACGAAACTGACGAAATCAAGTGACGGATACAACTAGCAAATAAGACATTCTTCTCGGTCCTCCCCATTATGAAATTGAAATATGTGCACAGAAAAACTAAGCTCCGCGTTTACAAAACTATCATACGACCTGTGCTGTGCTATGGTTGCGAAACATGGACCTTGACCCAAGCCTCCGAAAATAGGATCGACACCTTCGAACAGAAAGTTCTACGGCGGATTTTCGGGGCTGTTCGTGACCGAGATGGATGGCGCATCCGGTACAACAATGAGTTGTACGAACTTTATGATGAACTGGAAGTCTCCAAGATCGTCAAATTACAACGTTTACAGTGGGCTGGGCACGTGCAACGCATGAATGACGATCGCATGCCAAAACGTGTCATGAACGCAAGACGAGTCGACGGAGCGAGGCCAAGAGGAAGATCAAGAGCTCGTTGGGAGAGCTCAGTGCATGCGGACGCCGAGTAATTGTTGGGGCTCCAAGACTGGAGGACGCGGTCACGTGACCGAGACAATTGGAGGAGTACGATCCAGGCGGCCAAAGCCCGACGTCGGGCTGTTGTGCCACGATGATGATGAAGATGATATATATATATATATATATATATATATATATATATATATATATATATAACCCGTGACAATATATATATATATCTATATATATATATATATATATATATATATATATATATATATATATATATATATATATATATATATATATATATATACATATATATATATATATATATATATATATATATATATATATATATATATATATATATATATATATATTGGTGTACAACTTTGCTTCCGCCGTTTTTTTCCGAAATTCGAGGCTTTATTGTAAAAAAACTGGCTATACATTTATGATTCAAAGTATTGTGCATCGCTGGCCACTACTTTCTTCCATCTTTCGGGCAGCATAGGAATCCCGCGTTGAAAAAACTGGTCATCTTTTGAATCGATCCAATTTTTTACTTCTTCATAAGACCGGAAGTGCTGGTCAACCAGGCCGTGTGCCATTGATCGAAACAAGTGATAGTCCGAGGGAGCAACGTCTGGAGAATACGGTGGGTGGGGTAGGACTTCCCATTTCAAAGTTTCCAAGTATGTCTTCATCACTGTCGCAACACGGGGTCGAGCATGGTCATGCTGTAAAATCACTTTATCATGTCTCTCGTTGTATTGCGGCCGTTTGTCTTTCAATGGTCGGCTCAAACGCATTAATTGCGTTCGATAACAATTGCCTGTAATTGTTTCAGTCGGTTTTAACAACTCATAATACACTACGCTGAGCTGGTCCCACCAAATACTGAGCATGACCTTGGAACCGTGAATATTATGTTTGGCTGTCGACGTGGAAGCATGGCCGGGATATCCCCATAATTTTCTGTGGTTAGGATTATCTTAATGAACCCATTGTTTGTCCCCAGTCACAATGCGATGCAGAAATCCTTTCCGTCTTTGCCTTGCAAGCAGCTGTTCACAAACACACAAACGCCGTTCAACATCTCTCGGCTTCAACTCGTACGGCACCCAATTTCCTTGTTTCTGAATCATTCCCATGACTTTCAGGCGTTTTGAAATGGCTTGTTGCGTCACTCCCAATGATCTTGCCAATTGTTGTTGCGTTTGACACGAGTCTTGATCAAGTAATGCCTCCAATTCTGCATCTTCGAAAACCTTCTCTCTTCCACCGCCATGCTGGTCTTCGACGTTAAAATCACCGTTCTTGAAGCGTTGAAACCACTCTCGGCACGTTCTTTCACTAATAGCGGCCTCACCATAGGTATTTGAGAGCATTCGATGAGCCTCAGCCACAGATTTCTTCATATTAAAGAAGAAAATTAAAACCTCCCGCAAATGACGAGAATTTGGCTCGTAAGCTGACATGTTTAATCGAGAATAACTTTATGATGCACACACAAATCGACTAATATTTCGATGGCGTTATGTTTACAAATACCTAAGCTTATTGTGTGACATTTATGATCTATTAATTTCAACTACCACTTACCGCTACAGCCATCTATTGCAAAACGGCGGAAGCAAAGTTGTACACCTAATATATATATATATATATGTCGCGTGAATTCTCCCTTTTGCACTCCTCTTTCTTCCGTCTCAGGCCAAATATGAATTCAGAGGATCCGAACGAATGGCCTTCGTACCTCGTACTTCATGAGAATGCGATCGAATGGCCTTTTTAAATCTTTATAAATTTTTATAGAAAAACGCCGTAACAAACGTGGGGACGACCTCGCCCTGAGAAGAGTCTCTCAAGGAGCCGGGCAAAATAAATTCATTTTCTTAAGAGAAGAAAATCGTGATCTAGGGCACGTGTAGTATAAAAATATAGCTAATATAGCCAAAAAAGGACTAAAAAAAGGGTGTGTGTGAAGAAGGGGAATGTCAGAAGCGTTTTTATCACCATCAGCACACAGAAACGTAAAGGACCGTAATTATACCTGTATTAGGTACAAATATCCTGTGTGTTGAATATTCCCAGACGTTTTCCATTTAAATCCTCCAACTCGTATGAAACCTGTCCAACTGGACGAACCACTTTCGCCTGCACAAATTTCGGGGCTAATTTAGCTGCGAATCCCTCTGCAGCATTACTCAAAACGTGATCACGCATGTATACCAGTTGACCTGGCGAACAGGCTCGTTCTCGAACACGTAGGTTATACCGGCGTTGGCCCTTGGCGTAGGCATCTGCAAGCCTGGCACGGACTCGCTCGTGAATTCTCCTCAATCGATCGGTCTGAGTGGACATTTCGACTTTGCCATCCTCAAATGAGGATAACTGTCTTAGCAGATTATAATCTGAACCATGTCTGATCGCCTGAAATCCGAACATAAGAAAATGTGGCGAACATCCCGTACACTTGTGCACAACATTGCAAAATGCTGCACACGACTCCCCGAGATGTTCGTCCCAGTTCCGATGGTCCTCACCAATATATGCTCCAATAGCAGACAAAACAGACTGGTTTGCCCTTTCAGAAGCGTTCGACTGCGGAGAATACCGAGGAGTGAAAATATGTGACACGCCATAGTCCTGCATCAATTGTGTGAAGTGTTTGGACTTAAAATGCACGCCGTTGTCAGAATAGAGAAGCTCAGGCACACCAAAAGTGTGAAAAAAGATTTGACAACAGATTCTGCAGTAGCTTTGGACATAGCATTTAACCAAATAAATTTAGTATAGTGATCTAGCACTATGAAGAGTTGGGTATTTCCGCTTTTGAAACATGGATAAGGCCCTAGAAAGTCGATGAAAAGTCGTTGCATCGGTCTATCAGAAACACGTTCTTGACCCATCGGAGGTCTCAAGACTTGATGACATGGTTTGACTTGCTTAAAAGAAACACAATTGGAAATGTATGTCGAAACGTCTTTAGTGAGAGTAGGTCAATAATAATAGCGGCGAAGAATCTCAGTGGTCTTACGTGTGCCACAATGAGATGAAGTCGGACTGTCATGTGCCTGGGAAATTAGGTTTTGTTGTTGACTGTCCGAACCCATATTTTGGTTTGAGGGATATCGACGTCGGTATCCGAAATACTGCCAGTATTGATAAAAGCTTTCCCGTCACGAACCCATATATTAAGAAACCGTTCAGGTTGTTTGGCTACGAGCAGCACACGCTCTAAATTATTAGTTTCTAAAAACCCGAAATCAGGAAGAAGTTCAATAATATGAGTGTGCTCAGGTAAAACTACCAAAAATAAGAAGGAAGTACTTTCAATTCTCTCGTGCACTCAAGATAATGCATCAGGGAATGTGTTTGCAGAGCCTTTACAATGTTGAATTCAAAAATTGGAACCTTGAAGTTTCAGGCTCCAACGGGCCAATCTGGCAGATAAGTCTTCTTGATTCATCAACCACTTTAAACTAGTATGGTCAGTAATGACCGTGAATGGTAAGCCTTTAATGTACGCGCAGAATTTTTTCACGCTTTGAACTGCAGCTTAACACTCAAGCTCAGTCATGGTGTAGTTTTTCTGAGCAGAAGTGAGCTTAGCGGACATGAAAGCTATAGGGTGTTCATGACCATTCTCGTCCTTATGAAAGAGGACGCTACCTATTCCGGTAGTGCTAGCATTGCATTGAATAATAAAGGGTGTGTTGAAATCAGGGTTGATGAGAACGGGGGCAGAAACTAAGGCTTGTTAAACCTGCTGAAAGGAGTTTTCTGCTGCATCAGTCCATTTAAATGAACATTTGCCCTTCAAAAGATCTGTCAACGGTGCCGTGATGGAGGCAAAGTGACTGATAAACCTACGGTACCAGCCAGCCATCCCCATGAATCGACTTACGTCTCTAGCTGACTTAGGTGTTGGATAGTCAACGATGCTAGAGACTTTAGAATGATCGGTTTTGAGTATTCCGTCACTTACCACATAACCCAGATACTTAATCTCACGCTGAATGAGCTTGCTTTTCTCGACAAACCTGCTTTTCTCGACAAACCTGGTTTTCTTGTCAAACCAGCAGCTGATAATTAATTAGCAACTGTGATGAGAAGGTCGATATGTTCGCCGAAAGAGGAACTAGTGATCAGCAAGTCATCTAGGTAGACAAAGATCTTGTCATGCAGCTCATGAGGGATTACCTTGTGCATAAGACGACACATGGTTTGTGGAGCGTTGCAAAAGCCGAAAGGCATAACTTTAAATTGGTATAAAGGACGACCCAGCACCGTGAAGGCTGCCAAAAGGCGTCCTTCAAATCTAAGCTGGTAATGAACTAAGTGGACCTTAGTCGTGTGAGCAGACCGTCTATTAAGGGTAGAGGATATGCGTCTTTGATAGTAACCTCATTAAGCCGTCGTGCATCTAGACATAAGCGCACTTTAGCAGGTTTACGAACTAAAGTGACTGGTGCGGTCCAAGAACTACTACTCTCACAAATAACCACCAACGAGAGCTTACGATCCAGTTCTTGGTACAATAAGTCTTGCACAACCAGAGAAATAGCATAATGCCTTTGCTTAATGGGCTTAGCGGATCCAGTGTCTATGTGGTGAGAAACCAAATGTGTCTTTCCTAGACCAAGTTTATTGAAAGATGGAAATTTATCAATTACTTTCTGTAATTGTTGCTCTTGGTCAGCTGACAATTTATGATATGTCAAAGAGTCCTCATTAGAGGCAGAAGGAAGGGTTTCACGAAGTTCACCTACAATAGGCATTTGCACTGGTGCTGTATTAAAAGTGTTCCAGAAGTCTATTCCGAGATAAAGCTTGTTAGCTAACGAAGGGACGACTAAAAACCGTAAAGGTTTTGTTTCAGAACCGTAACGAACTAGAACGAGAATATAACCGAGGACTTTAGATTCAAAGAACCCTGACCTAACACACTAACGCTAGCTCCAGTATCCATCAAATCTGTAAGTTTGTGGTTTTTGACGTAAATGTCACAATATGGTCGAGGATCATTAGAAACCTTGTCTGAAATCATGGAGCTAACTGCTAATCGACGTAAGGCACGTTAAGCGCGAAAATATAAAATCAAACGCGAACATCGACGAAGGCTTTTAAGAGAAATGCCAAATTTATTTGGCTGAATAACAGAACGATCAACTTATGTTGATAAATTACCATAGACGAAAAATTTGTGTGAAGAAAGAGGAACAGAGTTAGTCTGAGTAGCGATGTCTACGGACTGAATGTTATCTGAAGCAAAATCAGTAGTACACGATAAAAATGAATTGAAAGATCTCGCATCTAGTGGCGACGATGGAATTCGGGATCGTTGTTGGTGGCTGCTTCCTCGGTTGAAGGTCTCACACGGTTGAAATGTAATGGAAGATTGATTGTGTTGGGAGTGAATCGGTTCCCCAGCTTCAAAACACTCCTGTTGCCGATTTCCGAAGGATGACATTTTTAGCAACGCACCTTAAAAGTTCCAGGTGCCCCACAACCGAAATTCCCATTTTTGTAATATTTTGGGATTTCTTTACTGAGCGATTATGTCATTAGATTTGCAAATGGGAATGATCCTGCAATGAAAATTAACAACAAATATTAACGTTTTAAAAATTAGAAAAGTTTTGAGGGTGGTAACCCTAAAATGCTTTTCACCCGTATTACTTCCAGCGCAGTGATTCAATCGAAACAAAATTTACTGGTTGGGTTTAACTTAACGTGAAGCAGATTTGGGATATATTTTGCTCTGCTGCTGACACAGGGTAACCAGCATTAGCCATTTTCGTAAATATTGCACCAACAGATACTTGAAATTACATACTCATATGCAAAGCATTTGCGATAAAAATAAGAAACCAATTTTTAAATTTTCCGAGTTTTGAACATTTTTCGGATGGCAGCCTCAAACAACGTTTAACCGCTGAAACTTTTGATGAAATCCTCCGATGAGAACGAAATTCAAAGGATAAGTTGATTTAAGTATGAGCTTGTTAAGGTAAACTTATTGCTGCTTCGTTGGGAAAGTTTTGCCAGCACTGAACATTTTCATCATTTGTGTTATAGTTGAGTTTTGTTGCTTGAGATAAGGAATGGTTGATATGATTCTACAAAAAAGTGTATTACGTCGTTCCAAATTTTTTGGTCACTCAAAGACAATTTCTTCGAAAATTAGTTTTCTAGCGGTTCTGTTGCGCTAGAGTTTTTTTTTCTTTTTATATATATAAATTAAAATCCCATTTGGTGTTGCTTCATTAAATGATCAGTTTGAAGAGTTTTTAAATGGATGTAAGTGCATCTGCCTTTGTTTTTCTATTTGTATATAAATTAAAAGCCCATTTGGTGTTGCTTCATTTAATGATCACTTTTAAGAGTTTTTAAACGGAAGTAAATGCATCTGCCTTTATTTTCCTATTTATATATAAATTAAAAGACCATATGGTGTTGCTTCATGATTAATAAATTAAAAGACCATATGGTGTTGCTTAATGATCAATGATATATATATATATATATATATATATATATATATATATATATATATATATATATATATATATATATATATATATATATATATATATATATATATAAATATATATATATATATATATATATATATATATATATATATATATATATATATATATATATATATATATATATATATAAATATATATATATTCTTTTTTTTAGTGAGGGAAAAATCCACAGGGATACCAGGCTCGAGCCTTAGTTAGTTCGGGTGTCAGTCGACTTAAAATCGTCTCATTCTCTACGCTACATTTGAACAACACTGCCAATTTGTACTACTTCGTGGGACGGGGTCGGCTTTAGCTACTCACAGTTCTACTTTGTCTTCTTTCCTGGTCCTCCTTTCGAAGAATTGCGTGTGTCTGCGCTATTTCTTTTGTCAGCTCGGTCCATACTGCTTCAGAAACCAGTATTTTATCAACCAGATTTTCTGTCAATAATGGCAAGTTCATATATCGGTTCAACTTGGCTCTGTGTCGGGAAAACCGCGTGCAATGTAAAAGAATGTGCTCTGGATCCTCTTTGCCCTAGGTAGGTTTGTAAGTTTAAGTGGCTGCCAATCCACAGGGGTCTGTTGAACTACACACATAGGCACAAGAGAGCCCCTTTGTGATGCCACAATTATCTGCGACTCTTTCTTACTCACTGAACTCGGCCAACCATCTACTTTCCTAGTCAAAACGCGCTTTCTCCTGTAAATTGACCAGGAGCAACTGGGTAAGGTTTGAGAAAAAGGGTGCGCCAATAGCCGCCAAGGTTATCCTTGCCAGTGCCAGGCACTGACACACGAGGTGGAGGGTGGACTCCTCCTCATCCTCAGAGCCACAGCTCCAAAAGAAATCGTTAGACTGCACTCCCAATCGTTGTGCATGCCATCCTATGATGCAGTGGCCCGTGAAAACTCCTACAGTGCAACGTAAAGCGCTTCAAGTAAAGCATAATATCTGCCTTGTTTGATGCGCATCCATGAATTCTAGAGGATGATTCATCTGCTCAGGACCTCCTAGCATCCTTGAGATATTTTTGCATGATGGCAAATTTTACCGATGTCATCGGTATACTTATTGAGAGGGAGCAAGAGACCTCCGGTAACAAGGTTTCAAGCCTTGCTAGCTCATCGGTCTCACAGTTGCCTTGAAAACCGCTATGTACAGGTACCCAAATCAATTGTACAACCGAATATCTCGACATCTCTCTAAGAGATGCATGGCATTCAGCAACAATTATGGACACTATACAAGGACCAGCAACAGATTTAGAAGCCGCTTGGGTTTCTGTAATATGGACTCCGAATAATCGATTACATAGAAACCAGACGATTGCCTGTAAAAAAAAGCCGCAACCTCCGCCTAAAAGACACCACAATGGTCTGGTAGACGGAAGGACATTCAGCTCATCTTGAGATTCAGCTCATCTCAGTTTACACCACCTCAGACTCTATTGTTTAGCTTTGAGCTGTCAGTGTTCACATGGGTAAGCCCATTTTCAAAGGTGACATCATCACGCTATTCACCCCTACCAGGAATGCGAGTTGTGCACTTCAAATCTAGTATGCATTGCGGAGCGATGACCAAAATCCTCGCATGGCCGAGTTATCTTCTTTTCCATGCCGAGATACAATTTAGTCTCACAGCAGCAAGATTAGCTCGCTTTAAGATAAGTAAATTGGTTGGCAGCCAATGAAGTAACACGAAGAGCGCCTTAGCAGGGGTCGAGCGGAGCGCACCAGTTATAACAGGTGCAACCATTTTTCGCACTTTTTCAAGCTACCGTCTGCAGGTAGCCTTTAAAGTAGCCTGCCTTCAGAACACCACCCCAAACAATAGAATAGGTTCAACCACTGTAGTATCAAGCCAATTAACGGTACGAGGATGTGATCTAAAATTCGCCCTTATGGCTATTTAACAGCAGTAAAGTGCGTTGAAGCCTTCCGAGCTCTTTCTGCAACATTGAAGGTCCATAGTTACTTCAAGCCAAAGATCAACCTTAAGTACTTGACCCTCTGGCTCAAGTTAATGGAGACCCCATTCAATTTTGGGTGACTCAAAAGAAAGAACTTTGTACTTCCTTGTAAACAGCACTAGTTCCGTTTTATTAGGATTCACATTCAAGTCACACTCACGACTCCACGTAAAAGTATGTCAAGAGAATTATTAAACCTGTTGGATAGCGTAGATAAATACTTTCCCGACGCTGCTACAGCTATGCCGTCTGAATAAGCAATCACTTTGCAGCAGGCGCGGTCTAGGTTCATTAGAAGAGTGTTCACCGTGATGTTATACAGCAGGGAGAGAGGAATCCACCCTGAGGTGTGCCCATACTGACTCTTCATCTTACGCTGGCACTCCCCAGGGAAGAGATAACCACTCAACTTTTGAGAAGCTGTACAATAAAAGCAATCAGCCGCTCGTCCACATGCAGCACCGAGAGAGCCTCAACAATTGCGTTACAACTTATGTTATTGAAGACTGCGTCCATATCCAAGAAGGTGGCAAGCATATATTCCTTAAGAGCAAGATATTTCTCACCTTGTTCAATAAGGAAGTGAAAAGCAGTCTCAACTGACTTACCTCTGGTTTAGGCGTGCTGTGACTGCGAGATTAACATAAGATTGATTGATATAATAAATGATTCTTTCCATAATCTTAAGCAGGACTGAGTTAAGACTTATAGGATGGTAGTCCTTTGGCTTAACATGACGTTCTTTTCCTGCTTTAGGAATAAACACATCTCTAGTTTCCCGCCAGCTGGTGGAAACATATGAGAAGCATAGGCAAGCGTTATAAATCTCCCTTAGCCATGATAGCGATACTTTTATGGACTGCTGAATGTCAGCCGCAAGAACGCCATCAGGACTTGGGGATTTAAACGGCTCAAAAGAGTTGATAGCCCACTTCAGTTGAGAATTTGATATTTTGAACGGCGGCCTTATACCATAAGCTAGTTCCATTTGATGCACTGTCTCTATGTGGCAATGATTGTCCGGAAAATGTGCGTCCATAAGAACGTTTAGAGTATCTGCGCTCGAACTAGTCCAAATGCCCCCAGGGTTCATGATGCGCTCCATAGCCTTTGGTGTCGTGCTGACGACCTTGCGAAGGCGATTTGCCTTGCTGAGACTCTCTAGTTTCCACAGAAAGATCTCCATGAGGACCTTTTTGCCTTGCGTACGGCATACCTAAAAGCCTACAGTTTGATTTTGTTCAGCGACCAGTCATTAGATCTTTTCGAGGTATTGCTACATTCTCTCCGCAGGATGCTGATCACCATACTCCACCAGGGAGGTTTAGGATTGCCCCCGGCTGTGGGTGCCTTACATGCTTCCCTAGACACGGAGTTGAGAGAACTAGTAAGGATGTCAACCGCCTGATCCAATTCTAGATAACAGTGAATGCTCCTAGAAGCAGTTTCAGTGAAGATTGTACCAGGAAATTAAAAAACTTCTACCCTGCCTTTTTTCTGCTAATAAAGGCAACCTGTACATCAGAGCTGCGGCCAGCCACGTTATACGATATGTACCTAAGAGCGGAGAATAAACACTGTAGAACCCTCCAGTCAAGAAGAAGATGCAAGTGCCACCCACTAATCAAAGTAACATTAAGAACCTTCCTGCGGTTTGAGGTAAGGAAGGCTGGTTTGCTATCAGTATTGGCGATGAAAAGGTCGTGGGCAAAGACGAAGTCAAAAAGTTCCTCACCTCGGCCATTAGTGTTGGAGCTACCCCACACTTAGTTACATAAGCGTTAGTTTCAGCCCCTAGAATAAGAGGCACATCAATCTTTGCGGCTTCAGCCACAGCACTCTTGACAATGCCGCAGGGAGGGTTTGTACTTTGATCAAGTGCCATGTAGCAAGAAAAAAACCAATATGATCTTTGATTGTTTTCCACTAGAACAGCCATGTCATGTATTTGAAGCATTAGACAGTTGGGAGAGCAGGGCAGCTGATGCTGCTTTGGTGTGGTGAAGGTTAATCTGCTGTACCTTCACCATCATTTATTTATTTTACCAGGCAAGTTGTACATGTCTAAAAAGAATAAAATAGAATAGTACATGCAGAAAATTATGAAACAAAATAAAAATAAAACAAACTATTAATAAATACAAGACTAATAAATAGTGCATAAATAAAATAAGTTATAAACAGACAACAATTAAAGCAATAAATAAATGACAAATTAACGATTAACAAATTAAATACCGAATTTAAAATTAAATTTAATATACATATATGTTAGTATGGTGGGGGTTGGGGGAGACTATAAAGAAAGAGCTTTGATGATGTTATTTTTAAACGTTGATTCAGAGATCGTAGGGGAAAAGTTCTCGCTCATGCTATTGAATAGCTTGCAGCACCTATTTATTGGCTCGTTTGCTGCATATGTTGTGTTGTGATGGTATTCAATAAGCAATCGTCGGGATCTAGTGACTCTCAAGGGCTGATTGAGCACAAACTTTTCTATCCAGTAGACGACATTAACGACGTCTCTGATGACATCGAAGCTGAAGCAGGCAGATAACATTAATCTTCTCGACGCAAGTGGTAGCAAATTAATACATTTAAGGCGATATTTGTATGATGGTAGATTAATGAAATCATAAGGGTTGAAAAGGTCCCTCAAAGCGAATAGTAAAAATTGCTTCTGAACAGATTCAAATCTTTGGCTGTGAATTTTGAAAGCCAGGTTCCAGATAGTGCACGCATAAACGAGAAGAGGACGCAAGAATGAAATATATAAGGATTTAGTAACCCAAGGATTCCTAAACTCTTTGGCCCGTCGCTTAATGAAACCAAGTTGTTTACTTGCTCGGGAAAGCACTATATGGTAATGAAGCTTGAAGCGGAGCTTTTCATCCAAGGTGACAGAAGAGGCGGTACGTATAATGAACGATACGTATAATGAACGCGTGCAGATTTGCGAGAGAAGCTGATTGCGCGGCATTTAGCAATGTTAAGAGGGAGCTTGTTCACGGAGGACCAATGGTCTAGAGAGTTCAGTTTAGACTGAAAAAAACTCTAGCGCACCTGAACCGCTAGAAAACTAATTTTCGAAGAAATTGTCTCTGAGTGACAAAAAAATGTGGAATGACGTAATACACTTTTTTGTAGAATCATATCAACCATTCCTTGTTCAAAGCAACAGAACTCAACTATAACACAAATGATGAAAATGTTCAGTGCTGGCAACATTTTCCCAACGAAGCAGCAATAAGTTTACATTAACAAGCTCATACTGAAATCAACTTATCCTTTGAATTTCGTTCTCATCGGAGGATTTCGTCGAATTCTTTAGCGGTTAACGTTGTTTGAGGCTGCCATTCAAAAAATGTTCAAAACTCGGAAAATTTATAAATTGGTTTCTTAGTTTTATTGCAAATGTCTTGCATATGAGTATGTAATTTGAATCATCTGTTGATGCAATAGTTACGAAAATGGCTAAAGCTGATTACCCTGCGTCAGCAGCAAAGCAAAATATATACCAAATCTGCTTAACGTTAAACTGAACCCAACCAATAAATTTCGTTTCGATTGAATCACTGCGCTAGAAGTTATACGGGTGAAAAATTTTAGGGTTACCACCCTCAAAACTTTTCAAATGTTTAAAGCGTTAAAATTTGTTGTTAATTTTCATTGCAGTATCGTTCCCATTTGCAAATCTAATGACATAATCGCGCAGTAAAGAAATTCCAAAAAATTACAAAAATGGTCATAGCTGGCAGTTCTTTCATGATTTTTGTACGAAATTCCTATCACATTTGGCTCACATCAAAATTTATTTACTGCGTAAACTTCATTTTGATATCATGACTGCACCGGAAGTTATAGGGAAAAAAGCTTTGTTTCGCTGAGCAAATTTGCAAGATTTATGAGACGAAAATCACCATAGCTGGCAACTCTATTCTTATTTTTCAGCCAAATTTTCACCAAATGTCATTTTAAGTAAGGTTCAAATATTGTGTGAATTTTGTTTAAATCTGATGGCTGAATCGGAAGTTATAGGCCAGAAAGCTGTTTTTTCTCAGTGATTTTTCAAGATGGCACCACTGCCACAGGGTTGCCCGCATTTCAAAGTCACTTCTATCAGATCTGGTCCTAGTTGATGCCAACATGTCCTGTGAATTTCATTATGATCGGATAATCCGGTCGTCAGTTCTCGTGAACAGAACTTTCGAGTGCTGAAAATAGAGATAATTTAGTGATGGGTTGCCGTTCTTGTGCAAATCGGAATTTTGAAAATTTCAAATTGACATGATGCACAAACGTTAAAATTTATCAATGATTTGAAGTATTTGTCAAAAATCAAAAATTTTTAATGAGGTTCAATGATTTGAAGGATTTTTTTCAAGAGCCTGCCGCAGCTACAGGGTTACCCGCACTACTTTTGAAATCCATGTGTAATAAACTTTGGTCAACATCAATACGCTCTGTAAATTTCACGATGATCCACTGTTTTTCTCAGAAGTAATGACAAATCAAAATTTGAAAAAAAATCCTTGCCTACTTTTAGGCACGGTGCATCCACACACGGCTCAAAATTTCCAATTTTTACTAATGTTCGAAGAACATTAGTATTAAAATCGATTCGGCCAAAAATTCATATTTCCATATATATATATATATATATCTATCATCAAAAAATTTCAGTGAGATAATCTCGGGAACGCGCCATCCGATTGAGCTGAAACTTTCAGGATACGTTGATGTATATGCAGAATAGGTCCACGTTTCACTAAATGTAAATTATTGTTAACCCTTTGGCGCCGGCGGCCATTTTTGTGATATTTTTAATATACCTATTATTTCGTACACAAATAATTTTCGCATAAATAAAGTTAATGAAATAAATTTCGAACGTGTTTTACATGTGAATCGGATAATGATTTGGAATTTTTTAACACTATGTGTGCGCTGGGTGCCTAAAAAGAGAACGGGAAAATTTGAAATTTTTTAAATCGCGATAACTTTTGACAAAGCTTTTCAATCATTACGAAATTTTCGGAACATATTGGTATAATTTAGTTGTAAATTTGTGTAGCTTTTAATGAGCGTGCTGGCGACCCTGTAGCTAAAACAGGCACTGAAAGTGAAAGCCTCCAAATCATCGTCTCGCTTGAAAAACTGCCGTTTCTTCAAAAAAAAGCCATTCATAAGTAAATCTTGTGCTTTGTTTACATAACCAAAAAAAAAAAAGATATGGTATTACGGGCACGCCTGGTAACCCTTGCCCAATTTACCTATATTTTTAGCATCAAAAACTTCTGTTCACGGAAACTCACGATCCAATGAGCAGAATTAATTGAAATTTACAGAATATATTGGTCTTTAATAGGACCAGGTCTGATAGAAGCAATTTTGATATGTAGGTGATTCTGTGCCAGTGGTGCCATCTTGAAAAATCACTAAAAAAAGATAATTGCTTTAAGCCCTATAAATTCTGATTGAATCGTTCGATTTTAACAAAATTCACACAATAGCTGGACTTCAAACCATGTTTGGTAGAAATTTGGTTGAAAAATTCGGTTGGAACTGCCAGCTATGATAATTTTGGTGTCTTAAATTTTAAAAAATGATAATTTGGAAGTGAAAACATTCAAACCATCGAATATCCTAAAAAATGTCCGTTTCTTACAATAAAACCAATCTGTATACAAATCTTATGCTTTATCTACACGTTCAAAGTAAAACTTTGGAAATTTCATGTAGGACAAGAACGGTAACCCTTTCCCAGTTAACCTATATTTTAAGCATCAAAAATTTCTGTTCACGGGAACTCACGAACCAATAATCAGATACAACTGAAATTTACAGAATGCATTGGACTTAAGTAGGACCAGCTCTGATTGAAGCGATTTTGAATTGTGGACAACTCGGTGCCAGTGGTGCCATCTTGAAAAATTATAAAGAAAAAAAACTGCTTTTTGCCCTATGAAATGTGAATTAGTTAGCAGATTTTCATGAAATTCACACAGTAGCTGAACCTTACTCCAATCTCTCTTTCGTGGAAAGTTGGTTGAAAAATTCGGTTGGTGCTGCCAACTATGGTAATTTTTGTGTCTTTGGTTTTGAAAATTCACTCAGGAAAATAAAACTTTTTGCCCTATAACTTCCAGTGCAGTCATGAAATCAATACGAATTTCATACTTTTAATGGAACCTATTATAGACATTATTCAGGCCAAATATTGTTGACAAGCCATGATAGGGTTGCCAACTATTGTTGGTTTTGTGTTTAATTGCAATATCTTTACTAAGCGGTTTTATCGTAGAATTTTCAAATGGTAATGATATTGTAGTGACAATAAACAGGAAATATTAAGTTTTCGATTATTTGAAAAAACTTGCTGCAGGTAACCCTAAAATTCTTTATACTCCTATAACTTCGAATGTAATATACCAGGGGGAGCAGATGTAATATATTATTGGCTTTGATACTGGCAGAAGGTTGCCAGCACGAGTCGGTTGTGCTACTTATGTATCAATAAATGCTTACAGTTAGTATTCATACCGGGAACATTTGCAATGAAAATAAATAACCAATGTTTCAATTCCCAAAGTTCTGCAAATTTTTCGGATCGCAGCCCCAAATACCAACTTCAGTTACAGTGCTGCAGGCACTGAGCATTTTCTTCATTGATGTTTTATGAGATGCTGGTTTGAAAATTTTTGTGAAATAAGCAACTGAGAGCGAATATAATTAACAAGTGTTGCTCTCATAAACTTTGAAATTCATGCCACTGGTAATATCTGAAACCTTTCCACCATATGAGTTATAAGACCAAAGTAAAACCTGGCGTTTGAATTAGTTTGGCTGTAATAGGCAGCTAGCGTGGTAGAATATGCACTCAAAATCGACACGATTCTTCTACTGTTCTTCAAACATTAGTGTTTCTAGCGATTCAGGTGCGCTAGAGTTTTTTAACATAAACAAGCTTAGAACGTAATAAGTTTTCATTCCCAATACTTGTTTTGAACAAAAATTCACGCTGCTTGGAAATATAGGAGTACTTCAAAATTCACTAAAACGCTCGCCGCCACCAAAAGGTTTAGGATATCTTTATTTTAGCAAACTGTGGACCTACCCACTAAATACATCTATGTTTTGTGAAAGTTTCAGCTTAATCGAATCGGCCACTCCAGAGATTATCTCCCTTAATCATTTTGATGGTACATATATATATATATATATATATATATATATATATATATATATATATATATATATATATATATATATATATATATATATATATAATATATATATATATATATATATATATATATACTTTATATATATACATATATATATATATATATATATATATATATATATATATATATATCAGTGGCGTGGCGTTCATGGAAGCAAGGGAAGCATTGCTTCCCTTACATTTGGCTAACATAGATAATAAATTGTTTTTTTTTTTCGAAATCGTGAAATAATCGCGTATTAGCATTTATTAAAAAAAAAATTTCAAATCAAATTTTGAACATCTCACACAGTTTATCTGGTAACGCCACAGAATGAAAATAATGAAAAAAAAAATTGCATCTACGACCATTTATTTGACCCCATATAGACTAGACTGTGACATTATTAAAATAATGTCTTCATATGATCTGTTTGGAAGCGATGAAAATGTTGCTTCCTGGGGGAAATTATCTTCTCAAGAGAGAGACTCAGAGCGGACTATTGGTGGAACATATTCCTGCGTTCCCCTCACTAGTAGCAGGGTAAATTGTTATTGCTATCATTTTACTTTGCTTGTACAGATTTTTGTGAATGAAGAATACTTGCTGTGAGCGAGTTTGAGTTACTATATGTGAAGAGCGTTGCCAGAGGCTGTGGATTCAATAAGTTGTTATTTTATTAATTTTATTTATGATTTATATAATGACATTATTTTTTTGTATGTTCTATTTTTGTATGTTCAATTGGCGAAGACTTTTAGTCACTTATAGCTTATAGGATTTGGTAGTAATAGGTGAAATTGTAGACTAGAATTGTACAGGATTGAATGTGTAAAATTACTGTGTAAAATTGCATGATACTTTTAATTGATATTTGAAATGGTGAAAGATTGAAATAGGTGAATGTGTTCACTTGTTCTGTGGATCAAAATTTTAGAATTCGTCAACTTATTTAAATTTTATTTCATTGGATCTCGGTAATTTGCTGAAAAATTGGACATCATCAACCAGGACCGATCGAAACCGAATTTGAAAATTGTCTCTATAACAAAGAGGTATAACTTCTCGACAGTTTGATCGCAAAATTAATAAATGAAAATTTCGGAACGGATTATCGGTTGTAATATTAAACAAAAATAGTTTTGCTGGTCATGTGTGCTATTTTCAAGCGTTTCAGACATTTGGCGATATATCGGATTTTGTAATTTAAATAATGGTAAAGCTGTGAACAGGCATGGTAGAAATAGCATTGATCGTTTCAATTCAGTCCTTTTTCTTTCCAAGTTTGATTCCGGTGGTTTGAAGAATTGCTGAGTAGTCAATATAAATATTCAGTGATATTGCTCACAGTTAGGAGAAATTGAGAAACAATTAAGATTCTAATAAACATTGTGTGTCATTTAGGATGTCAAGAAGAAGCATTACATAGTCATAATGAAAATGTGTATTCTTGCAATAGGGGTAAATCACCTAAAGACAATAAATCTTTTCACAGTGCGTAATCGATAATTGCCAGGTGACTTGGACTAAGCAAGTGTTTCTTCCGGAGCATCAAATTATATTCAAAACGATCTCGTAAGTTGATTTTAAAAAAAAAAATATTGTAAGATATTTGTAATGAAATTTAGAAAAGCAAATTCATAGAAATAATATTAGAAAAAACAACCGATATATCATATCGATCACAACTTTCAACAACCTTTGGTTATATTACTTCTTCCGGTGCAGTTAAATAAACTTTCATAAATCTCACAGATGTTTCTGATAACCAAACTGCCTCCCGTTCATTTAACCTTGTTTTGCATACTGTCCGAAAGTTTAAAGTCTCGAGGAGCCTCTGCAATATCTGCCAAAATAACTGGGTTGCAAACATGTACAAAAAAAATGCATAAACACGGAAAAATTATTCATTTCTTCGAACATCGACTTAATTTGATTTTATCTAAATCGTTCAATAGTAATAAATAGTAATAGTAATCATAATGGTATTCCCAGCCGTATTATGCATACAAAGAGGTCTGTACGCAGATGGTGTGCTAGGGTCTCCCTTTCTTTTCGGGATCAAAGCACGTCACGCCTCCTTCCAGCGTGACGGAAAAACATCCGCCAACAAACACGCATTAAAGTCCATTCATATTATCAATCACGCAGTGGCGTGGCGTGACAATTTACCGAAGGGAAGCAATTGGTTGATGTCCATGGTTTATTACGCCTTCCGCGAATTCGTTACGTGTAATAGAACCTCTCTATAAAAGCACCCAGGAATTATGTAGATGTAGCAGAGCTACTTACGCATCTACTACTAGTTTTTCAACAAAGACAATGAGTTTATGTGCTTTGTATTTATTCGTCAAAAAATGCTTCCAAAATTAGCTCCAAAATGTTGGACTTTTAATGGTCGGTTATTTTTAAAAAAAATTCTATAATAAGGAGCAATTACAATAGCTCGTAGAATATATAACTGAAAATGATAGTGCTAATTGAGACGGAGAGATCGTTAATAGTGAGAGTGGGCTTTTTATTTTACTTAAAGATTCTTAGTTGATTTTTTTGTTTAATGTTTTTTATAAAAAAAAACCGAATAGAATCGATATATTTCAGTCCTAACAAAGTAATATACTGTATCATATTCAGATCTAATACAATCTTTAAGAAACAGTTTCACGGAAATTGGGAACGAATTATGGTCGATTTGCAAAACAGCACAACGACGTAAAACAGCAAGATGCATAATTGACAACAATGAGAATGTTGTACCATTCTTTACAAGTGCTTATGTCGAAATATTTGATAGCATAATCGTTAAAATAAACTCAAGGTTTCATATTTTTAAACCTTTTCAATTCTTCGAAGTTTGGCCACTTTCAAAAATATTGTTGCATGCACGCCAAACGAGCCGTATTTCGTTGTGGCGGCACTAGAAAAAGCCAGAAACGGCGAGGAAATACTCGACATACATCTCATACATGTATTTCCTACATGTATTTCATACATGTATTCAACAACGAATACAATCCATAGATAAAACGTAGAATAACCCTCTAGAAAATAAAAAGGGAACATTCCAGAGCCTCAACCCCATGAGTCAGATCGCGCATGGCAACGGGAATTCCCATGAGTCATCTTCCACACAGTCAAGATCTTTAAATAGCCCATAGAGCCCTCTAAAAAGCAAAAGAGAACATTCGAGAATCCGAGACACATTTGGCATGACTATAAATACCGCCGCGAGAGGTACTAGCACTCACTCAGTAGATGGCGAAGACAGCGGAAAGGCTGTTACTGTGAAAAGCGATTCTAGTGTATCCGGGCGCGATTAATTAAAAGCGATAAAGCGCGAGTAATTATAGTGCGATAATTAAATTGATAAAGAATTTATAATAGTGCGATCAGTAAAGTGTACGGAATTTAGTGTTATAAATATTTGTGTGAATAAAAGTGTAATTATTGTTTTAAAAGAAACTGTTTTATTTCACGAATGTGAAGAATATCGAACCCACGGAAGGTGTTTAACGGTAGAACACAACAATTGGTGTCAGAAATAAGGGATTCTGTCGCGTTCGTGATCTAAAAAGTGACTTTTAGTGAAGTACTGGACAGTGAATTTGTTCGGAAAGTGAAAATTAATAAGTGCGCGGACAATACAAAAAGTTAAACAGTTTCGGACAGGGAGTATTGTAAATTGTGCGGACTAATTGAAATTTGTGAAAATTTGAGTGGACTAAAGTGATAATTGTGAAATCGAAGAACAATGCCAAGATTAATGAACGAGCTGACATTGGCGGAGTTAAAAATGGAGTGCCGGAAAAAAGATCTTTCAAACCACTGGGAACAATACTGCTTTACTCGCTCGTCTCAGGGAAGCTTTGAGCACGGAAGGTAACGATCCGGAAACGTTTGAATTCTCGGACGAGGGGACCAGCCAAGAGTGTGTTCAGGAGGAAGAAAGCAGCGAGGAGAAAAACCCAGTGATGGATTTAATGCTGAAAATGGCGTCCGACATGAAGCAACAGTCCCAGGATATCGGTCAAAAGTTCGAACAACAAGCCATGAAATTGGAAAAGCAGGCTGAAGAAAGTAAAGAACAAGCCATGAACCTGGACCAGAAACTTGATCAGAAACTTGACCAGCAAGCCCAGAAGCTCGACCAGCAACCCGTCGACATTAAGGAACAGCTAGAAGAAGAGTGCGGAGCAGCTGGTGGAAATCAGACAATAGTTCCAACAGCAAGTTTCAGAAGTTAAACAGCAATTAGAGAGTCGAGTAACGGAAGTGGAACAACAGTTCGACAAAAAGTTGGTTGGCATTGAAGAAGGAATGGACGAGATGAAATTGGATCTTCAACGCGTGAAGGCCGTAGGAATTGTGCCAACAGAATCAAGTGGCATCAAGGCACTTAAAGCACCAACTTTTGATGGGCAAACTTCTTGGACCAACTACAAGAAGCAATTTGAGGCTGTTGCAAAAGTTAACCGCTGGAACGATGAAGAACGTGCGACCTCACTGATGGTGTCTTTGAGAGGATCCGCGGCGGACGTACTGCAAACCATGTCGGTCGACAAATACTCCAGTTATTGCAGCCTGGCGAGTGCCTTGGATATGCGGTACGGCGAAAACCACCTAAAAGAAGTTCATCGATCACAGCTGAGAACACGGATACAGAAGCCAGGGGAGACGTTGCAGGAGTTGGCTCAGGACGCTGAGCGATTAACACTTCTGTCCTACCCTAGGTCGGATCCAGAGCACCGGGATGAAACGGCAAAAAATGCTTTCATCCATGGAGTGCGTGATGAAGAGCTTCAAATAGCACTTCGTTTGGCTGGAAAACGAACACTGAAGGAGTCTTTGGCCTACGCTCTCATCTACGAATCAGCGAAGATGGCGTCGCGGAGAAATGTCAGAGTCAGTGAAGTACGGGAGGAATGTATGTGCAGGAAAGCCAACATCTCCAGGGAATTAAGGAGAAGTGGAGCGCCTCAGTGTTGGGACTGCGGAGAAAAGGGTCAGAAACGGGAAATCGACGTATTGTCCGGAATGTGAGCATAGCAGAGTTCCTCGATGCTGGAACTGCGGAAAGAACGGACATCTGACTCGTAACTGTTACAGGACGAACCTAACTAGATACTGGCAGGATTGCTCAACAAGACTCAAGCAAAGCAATGAATCTGGACGATTAAACAAAGGCACTTATTCTTGGAGGATGACAAAGAAATCAGTGGGAAACTAGTACGAAGATCAGCGGTTGGTCCACCGCAACATTGGTAAGCCTGAAACGATCACCGTTGCCAGGTTGCATGTTCGCGGCAATAACTTGAGTCTGCAGGGGAAAGTCAATAACGAAGCTTGTAAAATCATCATCGACACTGGAGCTGTTAGGTCGATTCTGAGAGCGGATATGGTTAAGTCCTGGAAGCTTAATAACAATGAAAGGTACGTGCTTCAGACGGTAACGGGTGATTCTACGCGAGCTCTTGGTGAAATCGTTCTGCCGATACAGCTTAGAAATATGGTGTTCGAGCATCAGTTCCTGGTAGCGGAGATAACGGACGAGTGTATACTTGGAATGGACTTCCTGGGCTCTCATGGTTTTAGCCTGGATTTGGGAGAGCGAAAAATCAAGCGGACGAGCAATGAAGTATCATTAGCGCGTCAACCAGGATGGAAATAGCGAATAGAGGAACAAGAAGATCACATATGCGTAGCTGCGAGGCGAGTAGGCATTTTGGCGGAAAAAGAGGAAAAACCGTTAGAGGCATCGCAGGGTGACACAAAATGCAGTGAAACAACGAAGAAATTTACATCCGGATCTGATCGGAAATGTGTAATGGGTAATATTTCTCGAAGACTGCATATTGGACCGAAATCTGGGATATCGCTGGAGGACCATATAACGGCAGCGAGGTGCGTTTCGAAGCGATGGCAGTTCCAACGGCCGGACTCTATTCGTCAAGCAGTGAAGAAAGCGGAAATGAAGCTGAACGAGTTGAAAGCGACTTTAATTGGATTTCCGAAAAACAATTTGGTGTGGAACGTACGTCCTAGTCTACAACCGGGATGGGAAGGATCGTATGACGAACGGCGGAATGAGGTTGGCTGGCGGATACATCGAAAACACCGGTCGAGAATGAAGGTTATACATCTGGCTTGTACAATGGATGACGACGAATCTGTTCGGGACGAACAGGTCTAAGGAGGGGGTAATGTTGCATGCACGCCAAACGAGCCGTATTTCGTTGTGGCAGCACCAGAAAAAGCCAGAAACGGCGAGGAAATACTCGACATACATCTCATACATGTATTTCTTACATGTATTTCATACATGTATTCAACAACGAATACAATCCATAGATAAAACGTAGAATAACCCTCTAGAAAATAAAAAGGGAACATTCCAGAGCCTCAAACCCATGAGTCAGATCGCGCATGGCAACGGGAATTCCCATGAGTCATCTTCCACACAGTCAAGATCTTTAAATAGCCCATAGAGCCCTCTAGAAAGCAAAAGAGAACATTCGAGAATCCGAGACACATTTGGCATGACTATAAATACCGCCGCGAGAGGTACTAGCACTCACTCAGTAGATGGCGAAGACAGCGGAAAGGCTGTTACTGTGAAAAGCGATTCTAGTGTATCCGGGCGCGATTAATTAAAAGCGATAAAGTGCGAGTAATTATAGTGCGATAATTAAATTTATAAAGAATTTATAATAGTGCGATCAGTAAAGTGTACGGAATTTAGTATTATAAATATTTGTGTGAATAAAAGTGTAATTAGTGTTTTAAAAGAAACTGTTTTATTTCACGAATGTGAAGAATATCGAACCCACGGAAGGTGTTTAACGGTAGAACACGACAATATTATATTTCTAGTTCTGGGAATGTTATTATTTTACTGATAAATATTCATATGGTTTCTTATTGTGTGAAGGACTTTGAACTTTTATTTTCATAAGAATACAGAATGTCTACTCTCACGTCCCCGTTAGTAATTCCTGGGTGCTTTTATAGAGAGGTTATATTACACGTAACGAATTCGCGGAAGGCGTAATCAACCATGGACATCAACCAATTGCTTCCCTTCGGTAAATTGTCACGCCACGCCACAGATATATATATATATATATATATATATATATATATATATGTATATATATATATATATATATATATATATATATATATATATATATATATATACATATATATATGTATATATATATATATATATATATATATATATATATATATATATATATATATATATATATACATATATATATATATATATATATATATATATATATATATATATATATATATATATATATATATATATATATATATATATATATATATATATATATATATATATATATATATAAAAATATGAATTTTCGGCGAAACGAGTTTAATACTAATTTTCTTCGAAAATTAGTAAAAAGTAGCGTCAGATGGTGTCCTGATGACATGGCAGATTTTGAGGTCATCCGCTTATGGTAAATAGGGAATGTTAGATAAAACCTCCGATAGGTCAGTTATAAAAATATAAAAGAAAAGAAGAGGGCCAAGATGACTTCCTTGAGGTACACCGGATTTCACGTCAACTTTCTTAGAAATTAGACCTTGGAATTTCACGAATCGCAAGCGGTCGTGGAGGTAAGAGGCAAGCCACTTTAGTAAAGATCCTGCAATTCCAAATTGTTTCAGCTTGGGGATCAAAATGGAGTGATCAACTCGGTCGAATGCTTTGCTGAAGTCTGTATTGACCTTTCTCCATTTTGCACAAAATATCAGAAACAAGGACCATAAGATTAGTTGTAGTAGAACGACCTTTCTAAATCCATGCTGCTGCTCATTCAGTCGAGCGTTGACCAGAGGAGAAAGTTTGCAGTAGAAGATTTTTTCAAAAAATTTGGGAATAGCAGATTGAATAGCGATGCCTCTATAGTTTTGAATAGAACGTCTATCGCCACTTTTATAAATTGGTGTAATATAAGAAGATTTTCAATACGAAGGAAATAGCCCAGAGGAGAGAGAATTATTGAATAAAGTATGAAGGGGCGAGATCAGTTGTTTTACACACTTGATCAGAAAAGTAGGAGGGAGGAGGTCAGGTCCAGGGCCCTTATTACTGTCAAGCCCCGTAATGGCAGTAAATATCTCATTCCTCGATATGGTCATATCCTCAGCAAAAATTTTTTGAGTTGCACCCGGGAATCGGTACTATGTTGGGATGCTAACTGGACCAAAAAATTCTTGAAAATGGTCAACAAAAAAGTTTCCGTGGATATTGAAGAGAGGTAGCCGGTTGTTTTCCGCTTCATATTAACAAAATCAAAAAATTGTTTGGGGTCGCGGATTATATTCTCCCCACTAGTTTTAATGTTTCTGTCATACGCTTCGTGAGACTTAGTATAGAATTCATGAGCAATTAAATTGTATTCTTCTTTAATACGACGGCTAATGTCGACTTGATTCTTCATTAGCTTGTGAAGTTTCTTTCTATGATTTCTCAGACGTCTAAGAGTCTTGTCAAGCCAAGGTTTAGAGAGTTTATCTTTTTTCCTCATCTTAGGTGCAAATTTATCGACCGCGTCAAAAACTATTCTATAAAACATGGCTACGACATCATCAAGGGAATCGCACATAAACACATTTGTCCAATCGACATTGTCAAGGAAGTTATGAATGCTATCATAATCAGCATTATAGAAATTGTATACAATCGTATTATTGCACGTACTTAACATGTTCCAATCTGTAGTGGAAAGTTCAACTGTAAGAGCGGAATGGTGAAGACTATTAGAAAAGAGAATTTCTGCGTCATTTGTTGGACTAACCACTACATCGTCATAACCATTTGTAAAAATTAAGACTAACCAATTACCATTTTGGTTAGAAGTTGGAACAACCTGCTGCAAATCATGTCCATACAACGTACTCACAAGGTTAAAATCATAAGACTCAAGTAGGTTTACTGGTATTAAACCATCATCAGACTTATCAGAAACAAAACGCAAATTCGGCCGATTAAAATCACCCAAGATTATAATTTTATCCTCAGTACTACGAGAAGCCATAAAAGAAGATATTTGCTCGCATAAATAATTGTACACTGATTCGTCAGATCTAGGTGGGACGTAAAATAAGCCAATATGTACTGAGATTTTGTCCATTGAAACGCGGATAAATATATGTTGGAACAATTCGTGCGCGGCAGAATTTACAAGTTCACTTGAGTGAGTGTTCCCGTGCGATTAATTCCCAGTGCGATTAAGACACCACCACATCTTGTTTGACCAGTGGAAACTTAGCCTCGGTCATTTCTAAAGATAGTCCAGGTGCTGTCCAGGATTTTTTCATTGATATAAGAGTCATTTAGCCATGTTTCAGTGAAAGCAGGCACGTTGAAATGGCAAAAGACTTGATGTCAAGAAAGAGTTTATTTATTTTACCCTTCATACCACCGCAATTGTGATAAAAAATTTTGGGGCTTTTGAATGATGCAGGCTGGCGAAAAGGAATCAAGCTGGTTGCGTGTGAAGACCAGCGATCAGCCGATTTCTTTAAGCAAGCAATCTCCGAGCTGGGGAAGCTCTGGATGAGATTCCCAGCCGGCCAAGATGCAGGACTTGGATTTTTGGTTTCCACTTGGATCTAGTGAATGTCCTGGAAAAAGTTCGGCTTTCCAACCCAGATCTTCCCATGGAGGATTGAAGAGCCGGTAGACAATCGGCGGAGATACTTTATACTTCAACTCCCGATCTTGGATACCCGAAACGGCATTATCAGGTATGGGGTCGAATAACTAGCCCTACGGATCCACCGAAGTGACAGACCAAATAGCTCTGCCTCGGGAGATCCAACACTTGAGTCATACGACAGAGGACCCACCTAAAATGGGGTTGAGCAGCTGTTTGATGGTGACATCTGAGGATGAATCGGATGTGGAATCTCTCTATGCAGACGGGGTTAGTGTGGAGACTACCTCCGAGTTGGGTGGTGGCCTGGACCTCATGACTCTAAAAGCAGACAAGGAGGCTGGGCAGACATCTCTGTTAAAGGGAGAGGACTTCGATCTTACCCTTGTTGATAGTATTCTTAATATTCTTAAGTTTAAATACTCTGTGTCATTCAACCTTACGGGAGTGCTTTCCACCATTACTTGTGTTACTCTTGTTTTCTTCTACATTTAGGGAATTCACCCTAGACAAGGCCGCGTAACGTCGCGTCGTTTATTATTACGCGTCAACAGACAACTCTGAGGGGTCGACCCGGTTTTCTGTTCTGTCAAGCCTTGGACGTTCTATTTCATAGCTCGCCTTTCAGAGACTATTTTAAGCTGCAGTTGCAACATTTTTTTTCAGTTGTAAATCAGAAATTGCAGTTGTAAATTTATTTCAAAATATGCAGTTGTAAATTTCTTGTTCCAAATACTCATTAAATGACAAATATGCTTTAGAAAAATTTAAATTTATACGCATTTTCAAGAATTTTGCTCGCTTCGCTCGCATCACAATCTCTATCTGTATGATATTATTCAGAATAATTTATTCTTTACATTCTTTATTGACAAATTCTCATTCTGCAAAATTCAAAAAAATAACCATACATTAATGCATTGTGTCAAAAATCTATTTTCTGATGACGCTTACATATATGTATCGCTTAAATGATTTATATCTACCAACAACTGTATACTTCATTTTTTTTATGTAGTTCAAATGTAAACTAACAAACACATTATTTTGGAGTCGGTTTTTGAGTGAGTTCGTTTCTGAGAACTACTGAGAATTGTTATCGTGTAGTTTATGTAAATATGTTGTGGTCAAAATATATTTTTTGATGACGCTCCTTTTTCAATCATCGCCTTGAAGTCTGAATCTGAATATAATATTGACTTCATTTCCATTGTTTATAGATAAGTGGTTTACGTCTACCAAAAACTGAATACTCAAAATGAAGAAAATAGTGTCAATTGTGCGACTGTATGTCGTATATTTTCAAGGAGTTTACTGTGCAATAATTTCAACGATAGTTTCAAATCGATTTTTACGAACAAATTGCACAGTACTCATTTGTCTTTTGACTAATCAAGTGAACCAAAATGAAATTATAAGAATGTCGTCATCGGATCAAAGTGATAAAAAAAAACGTCCAAAAGTAAGAGAAATTTGTGTAATTAGATTTGAAATTGAATTTTATTATCGAGAGTATTCATTGTGTGTAGATTTCATTGGATGCATGGGTACAAAAGAAAACAAAATCAGCCGACGAATCAAGTGTTTCAGAGAATCCAAGCACATCAGAATCAGGTGCTAAAAGTTCGTCCAATGAATTTGTTGACAAGAATAGATCAGAGGAAACCAGCAATAGCACAACTGAAATAAATCCATCTGAAAATGATTCACGTGATCTTTCAGCTGCAGCTGCAAGTGGTGTTGATGGTGTGTTTGTTTAATTCCGTAACTAAATTTAAATATACACCGTATTTTTGCTAATGTTCGAAGAACATTAGTATTAAAATCGATTCGGCCAAAAATTCATATTTCCATATATATATATATATATATATATATATATATATATATATATATATATATATCTATATATATATATATATATATATATATATATATATATATATATATATATATATATATATATATATATATATATATATATATATATATATATATATATATATATATATATATATATATATATATATATATATATATATATATATATATATATTGTTGTGATCTATCGTTGAACACCTTCCGTAGGTTCGATATTCTTCACATTCGTGAAATAAAACAGTTTCCTTTAAAACACTAATTACACTTTTATTAACACTATTAATTATTTACACTTTATATTTGCACTACTATAATCTCGCGTTACAATTTAACACTTTTTCAATTTAATTATCGCACTATAATTACTCGCACTTTATCGCTTTTAATTAATCGCGCCCGGATACACTAAACCGCTGTATCGCGCCTTTACGCTGTCTTCGCCATCTACTGAATGATCGCTAGTACTTCTCGTGGTGGTATTTATAGTGGTGCCAAATGTGTCTCGGGTTCTCGAATGTTCTGCTTTTGCTTTCTAGAGGGCTCTATGACTATTGTGTGGAAGATGAGTCATGGGAATTTCCGCTGCCAGGCGAGATCTGACTCATGGGTTTGAGGCTCTAGAATGTTCCCTTTTTACGTTCTAGACTATTATTCTACGTTTTATCCATAGATTGTTATTGTGTATTGGCTATTTATAGATTGTTTACGGTTTTTGGCTATTTATAGATTGTTTACGGTTTTTGGCTATTTATAGATTGTTTCTAGCATTTTCTGGCGCCGCCACAACGTCATACGATTCGTTTGGCGTGCATGCAACAATATATACATATATATCATCAAAAAATTTCAGTGAGATACTCTCGGAAACGCGCCATCCGATTGAGCTGAAACTTTCAAAATACATTGGTGTATATGCAGAATAGGTCCACGTTTCACTAAATGTCAATAATTGTCAACCCTTTGGCGCCGGCGGCCATTTTAGTGATGTTTTTAATATACCTATTATTTCATACACAAATAATTTTCGCATAAATAAAGTTAACGAAATAAATTTCGAACGTGTTTTACATGTGAATCGGATAATGCTTTGGAGTTTTTTAACACTATGTGTGCGCTGGGTGCCTAAAAAGAGAACGGGAAAATTTGAAAATTTTTAAATTGCGATAACTTTTGACGGAGCTATTCAATCATTACGAAATTTTAAGGACATATTGGTATTATTTAGTTGTAGAATTGTGTAGCTTTTAATGAGCGTGCTGGCAACCCTGTAGCTAGGACAGGTACTGAAAGTGAAAACCTCCAAATCATCGTCTCTCTTGAAAAAATGCCATTTCTTCAAAAAAAAGCCATTAATATGTAAATCTTGTGCTTTGTTTACATAACCAAAAAAAAAAAAAAGATATGGTATTACGGACACGTCTGGTAACCCTTGCCCAATTTACCTATATTTTTAGCATCAAAAACTTCTGTTCACGGAAACTCACGATCCAATGAGCAGAATTAATTGAAATTTACAGAATGTATTGGTCTTTAATAGGACCAGGTCTGATAGAAGTGATTTTGAAATGCGGGCGATTCTGTGCCAGTGGTGCCATCTTGAAAAATCACTAAAAAAAGATAATTGCTTTTTGCCCTATAAATTCTGATTGAATCGTTCGATTTTGACGAAATTCACACAATAGCTGGACTTCAAACCATGTTTGGTAGAAATTTGGTTGAAAAATTCAGTTGGAGCTGCCAGCTATGATAATTTTGGTGTCTTAAATTTGAAAAAATGAAAATTTGGAAGTGAAAACATTCAAACCATCGAATATCCTCAAAAATGTCCGTTTCTTACCATAAAACCAATCTGTATACAAATCTTATGCTTAGTCTACACTTTCAAGTAAGTAAGTAAGTAACTATATTTTTAGCATCAAAAACTGCTGTTCACGGGAACTCACGAACCAATAATCAGGTACAACTGAAATTTACAGAATGCATTGGACTTAAGTAGAACCAGGTCTGATAGAAGCGATTTTGAATTGTGGGCAACTCTGTGCCAGTGGTGCCATCTTAAAAAATTACATAGAAAAAAAACTGCTTTTTGCCCTAGGAAATGTGAATAAGTAACCCGATTTTCATGAAATTGACACAGTAGCTGAACCTTACTCTAATCTCTGTTTGATATAAATTTGGTTGAAAAATTCGGTTGGTGCTGCCAGCTATGGTAATTTTTGTGTCTTTGGTTTTGAAAATTCACTCAGGAAAATAAAACTTTTTGCCCTATAACTTCCAGTGCAGTCATGAAATCAATACGAATTTCATACTATTAATGGAACCTATTATAGACATTATTCAGGCCAAATTTGGTTGAAAAGCCATGATAGGGTTGCCAGCTATTTTTTGTTTTGTGTTTAATTGCAATATCTTTACTAAACGGTTTTATCGTAGAATTTTCAAATGGTTATGATATTGTAGTGACAATAAACAGGAAATATTAAGTTTTCGATTATTTGAAAAAACTTGCTGCAGGTAACCCTAAAATTCTTTATGCTCCTATAACTTCGAATGTAATATACCAGGGGGAGCAGATGTGATATATTATTGGCTTTGATACTGGCAAAAGGTTGCCAGCACGAGTCGGTTGTGTGTTGTGCTACTTATGTATCAATAAATGCTTACAGTTAGTATTCATACCGGGAACATTTACAATGAAAATAAATAACCGATGTTTCAATTCCCAAAGTTCTGCAAATTTTTCGGATCGCAGCCCCAAACACCATTTTCAGTTACAGTGCTGCAGGCACTGAGCATTTTCTTCATTAATGTTTTATGAGATGCTGCTTTGAAAATTTTTGTGAAATAAGCAACTGAGAGCGAATATAATTAACAAGTGTTGCTCTCATAAACTTTTAAATTCATGCCACTGGTAATATCTGAAACTTTTCCACCGTATGAGTTATAAGACCAAAGTAAAACCTGGCGTTTGAATTAGTTTGGCTGTAATAAGCAGCTAGCGTGGTAGAATATACACTCAAAATCTGCACGATTCTTCTTCTGTTCTTCAAACATTAGTGTTTCTAGCGGTTCAGGTGCGCTAGAGTTTTTCATTTTTCTGATCAAAATAATTATTTTAGTGAACCAAATCCGTGAAGCTGCAAAACCAATCGATCGAAAATGTTTACGTAGATTTCGCGCCAATGAAAAAGATATGATTTGTTGCGATTTATGTATAAAGTATCCAGCAACCGTAAAAAGTTTCGTACATCGTCAACGTATTCCAGCCATTGCAACGAAAAATGGGACCGGCTATCGAGCTGATGTGGTCGAAAATCATTTGAAATCTGATTACCATTTGGAGTGTGTTAAAGTTGATCGAATCAAATGTCTTTCTAAACCAGATGAGAATCTCACTCCATTGGATATTGCAGTCAACAAAGCTAATTTGGCTCAAGCAAATTATGTTGGAAAAATCATGATTCAAATATTTACCGACGCAAAAATTTTAACAACCGCAGCGTGGAATTGGCCAGCGCGATATGTAGCTAATGAAGCATCCAACAATTTCGAGTTTGATAAAATGCAAAAATCTGTTGTTCCACAAAATTTACCGCTGCACTATATCAATCCAATTTAACATTTAGAAATGTTGCAGTGCATCGTAAATGCCGACAAAAAATTGTTTCAAAAGACAATTGCTGACTGTTTAACCATTTCATTGCGTGCTGATGGATCAGTAGATCGACAACATAAAGATAAAATTTACGTGTTGGGCAAAGTTGTAACGCCAAATGGAAAAGTAGAATTGAAATTCATGGGAATGGATGAACAAACAGAAAGAAGTGCAGCTGGTTTATTCAATACAATACTAAATGCGATGTTTAAAATGTTTTCGAAGGAATTCTTTTATCAGTGTATTTTGCCAAAAATTTCATCTATCTGCACCGATGGTACAAATGTCAATACAGAGGAAGAAGGTGGACTTTGGGCTTATTTCGAAGCGGCAATCGTAGAAGCAAATTCAAAAGTACCATTCATTAAAATTTGGTGCGTCGCGCATAGGTCAGATTTAGCGTTTGGTGACGTAAGCAAAAATGATACAGCACTGTTGGATTTGATTAAAAGGTTTTTGAGCTTATCGAGTTATTTTCATAAATCTGCTTTACGAACATCAAGATTGAATCAAATTGCTGACGAAAATCAATTGAAATATTTGACGATGCCAAAGGAATTCGATGTACGTTGGACAGAAAATACGTATAGTTTGTTCAGAGCAGTGTTGACTAACTGGAATGCGTTAATTCTTTACTTTGATGAATCAGATGATGCCGAAGGCAAAGGATACCGAAATTTTTTGACAAATCCGTACAATTTGAAGAAAATGACGTTTTGTGCTGATATTTTATTCATTTTTAAAAGATTTCAGACACAATTACAATCCGATTCACTAACTTTGCCAATGTTTTGTCAAATAGTTCGAAATACAATCAACATTTTGAATGATTTAATAGAACATCCATTAGTTGGTGGATTTGAAGAGGTGTTCTCCAAACAAATGGAAAAAAGAGCTGATGAAAAATTGTATTTAAAAGGAATCGAGCTGGAAAACGCACAAAATAGAAATAGAACACCAATCGAAATTGATGAACTTCGAAAGAAGATAATAAAAGCATTGGCAGAAAGCTTGAAAGTTCGTTTGCAAGACAATAATTCAGATTTATTGGCATCGATCGAAAGTTTTTTGAAGTTCGACAAAAAAGCAAACATAGCCAAAGCCCATGATTTGATTGCAAAAGACATTGATTTACCAGCACTAAGTTTGCAATACTTCGATTTATGTAATTCACCAAACGAAGTGAAAACTCAAAAGCCGCAACAGCTTCTTCTGTATTTGAGAAATGAAGATTGGAGCCTGCATTACGATGAAATTTCGATTGTTATTGCAAGAATCGTCGCATTAACACCACATTCGGCTGATTGTGAACGCACAATCAGTGCCAACAATAATTTAAAGACACACAAAAGGATGAATATCTTGATATCAACTGAAAATTGCTACTTATACGTTAATTTCAATATGGATCCACTTGAAAATTGGAACCCACGGCCAGCTGTACAAAAATGGCTGGATGATGTAAACCGACGACAGTCAAATGTGACAGTCACTTCAAAAGCAACCAGTCATAAACCATATTTCAAACATATTTTCGAAGCTACAGAAAACGTCGAAGATGAGGAATCAAAGACAAAAAACAATATTCCTAAATTTGAACTTTAAGTTCATTTTGTTGATTTAATACACACTTTGATGATCATTATGGTTTTTATCATATTATAATAAAAATATATAAAAAATTAATAATTTCGAAAATCTGCAGCTGTAAATTTTTCTTAAAATAGTCTATGTCGCCTTTGTTAGTTGCTCATTTTCTTGGATTTTAAATTTTGTGTAACGAAAATCACTGCCAAAGAAATTTCTACTTACGGTTTATTTTAGCATTAGTTTTGAAAACTTGTGTAAGTGATTATTCGCATTCTAATACTTTCACTGCTCGATTCAATACACGAGCTCCACAGTACAGCTGAGAAGATTTGCGGCTTGCACTCCAGCGAACGGGGTTCGATCTTTGTACGAAATATTTCGTTTTTGTAAGTTATAGCGAATATTATCAAAACAAATCATAATAATATAGAAAAATATAATATAAATTTAAATCAAAATAACAAATAAAACAAAATAACAAAATTTTAATACATTGTTCCGGCTGACAAAGAAATTTCTGATTACGGTTCATTGTAACATTAATTTTGAAAGTCTGTATGTATAAGTGTTTGTTCAACATCCGAGTACAGCTGAGAAGATTCGTGGCTAGCACTCTAGCGTACGGAGTTCGATCCTCGCGCTAAGCTTTTAGTCTTTTGTATGTGATAACAAATATTATCATAACAAATCATAATATGTAGAAAAATATAAAATAAAAATCAAAATAACAAAATTTAATATATGGTTCCGGCTATTATACAATTGGAATTTGAATTTTTTAATAATTGAAATTGTGAACAGGATGTTAATGCTGATTTGACTGATTTTATTTAAACAATATTCAAAACACGTGCAGTCTAGTGTGTAGTTTTCTGGACTGGCATACCAGCGTCCTGGGCTCGATCCTCGACTCATGCGGGTTTTTATAGCTTCCTTCGAGCATTTTCTTTTTGCTTTTTTACCTTGAATTGACTCTTTTTGCGACACGGAAATCAACTGGTCATTATGAGTTACAAGTGTAGCCTTCATAACTGCATAGCCTTCGACAACACATTAAAATCAGTAACATGCAAGGCATTTTGCAACCGGAAACTGCATGGTGCTTGCATGGGTGCACCGAGTGATTGGTTTAATCTCTACTTGGAGTCCCATTTTATTTGCTCCGACTGCCAGCATGCAGAAAAACTCATGCAGAGTATGTATAATAACTTAGCAAACTACGTCGGCAACCTTTATGGTGAAAAGGATCATATGCTTTCGAAATTACACGCATAAACGAAACTCGATGAAATTCTAACCGAAATCAAAAGGCACATTGAAAGTTTTACGGCTACCCTAGATGCTGTTTCTAATGCCAGCAAAAGAAATTCAGACAGATCAGCTGAACTTAATGACATCTAAGCTCAATTTAGTTCATCAATCAGCACTTTAAGCACATCCAAATCTAAATGCCAAGCGAATGATAGTGATCTGTTTAAAATGCTAAAAAATAAAATAACAGCAGCATTAACCACCAAGATTGATCAGTTTTCAAATACCGTCTAATTTACTCTCCACCCAAAATTTAATTGTAAATAAATTGGAGAGTAAAGTTAAGTCCGATACAAAACCATCGGCAAAGGTAGCCCCATCCAATCCTTGTGCACCTATGTTTGAAATACAGAAACCGTAAGTGGTGGACTCGAGCTGGCCTTCTGAAGCCTGCAGCAGACTCCAAATAAAGCCTCCCTTTCGGAGGAGATGGTTCCATCTCTCTTGCTGGCATCAATCACGGCCTAAACCGGGCACTTTTTGGCCATTTCACTAAATGGCCGAGATATCCCTGAAGGAGCCGTCACTATTTTTGGATTAAATTATTAAGGGGAAATTTGGTGTATAGTCCGCGGTCTAAACGTCTGCTGTAAACGCTATCAGTGTTTCCTTATTTTCATTGCAAATGTTTCTATAAGCATTTATTGGTACGGAAATACCGAAAAAACGGTTCGTGCTGCCAACCTTTTGCTAACACCGAAACGAACAATATGTCGCATTTACCCCATGTTAAAATCAACCTACTCTGCGAATTTCGTATTGATCCGATGACTGCATTGGAAGTTTTAGGGATACCGAAAATTTAAGGATACCACCCGTAAAAGTTTTCAAGTTTTCAAGATCGTTATATTTGTTGATTATTTTCACTACAAGATCAATATGATTTGAAAATTTTATAAAACAATCTCTTACTTAAGATATGCAAAAAAAATACAAACGCATCAGCTAAAAACCCTATGGTTTTTTTCCATTTTGATTTTTGCTGAGTATTGTCTACACTAAGGTCACTTTGCCATATGAATTTCTTTATGATTCCATGACTGCCCTTGAAGCTATAGGGCAAAGAGCTTCATTTTTCTCAGTGAATTTTCAAAACTTAAGACACTAAAATTACAATTGCTGGCAGTTCCAATCGAATTTTTCAACCAAAATTCTATCAAACGTGGCCTAGAGTAAGATTCACCTACTGTATGAATTTTGTCAAAATCGGGTGATTGAATCAGAATTAAGAAAGCAAATAGCAGTTATTATCAAGATGGCACAACTGAGACAGAATTGTCCAAATTTGAAAATCGCTTCTACTCGACTTGCTCCTACTTAACGCCATAATAATCTGTTAACTTCAACTGTATCTGATTATTGGGCCGTGACCTAGAGTCTACATTGTCCATGAGCTCTGCCATATGCGATGGCAACGAATGTCAGTTTATGGCATGTCATCCGGTGCCTGGGCAACGGCATGTCATGCAATATCATTTTGAAAATGTCGCTCAGCAGTGAACATGTGCGCGCTATATGGTGTTTGAAAGCACTGCAAAGGTTAGAGGAAGCGGAATATGAGGAATGGCGTAAATTGAGGAAGAGGCGAACATATAATTCCATAAGCAATCTTTTTTTTGTATTCATTTAGTATTCGTAGCACCATTTCCCTCGACGTCGCCATTTTGAAAATGAGCAACTGTCAGAATATGACCATACTTATGGCCATGCAAATGTCTTGCCATATGGCTTGACATTTATGGTATGTCATCAAATATGGTATGCCATGTATCGTCTACATTTTCCATTTCCATGGCAAGTCGAATGTTATGCCATCTCCCATGGCCAATGTGGACGCGGCGTGAGTTCCCGTGAACAGAAATTTTTCATCCTAAAAATCTAAGATAATTTGGGAAAGGTTACCGTTTTTCCGATTGTAAAATTTCAGTTTTCCTTTGACTATATAGACAAAGCATAAGATATATATATATATATATATATATATATATATATATATATATATATATGTATATAAATAAATATATATATATATATATATATATATATATATATATATATATACATATATATATATATATATATATATATATATATATATATATATATATATATATATATATATATATATATATATATATATATATATATATACTGTGAGAATCAAAAGTGAGTGCACACCTTTCAAATTTGTTTTTGAGCTTCAATAAAAAAAAAACACCGATTGAAAAATATTTCTGATTGAATAATATCAAACCTTTATTTGTTAGAAATTATATACAAAAAAATTAATTCCATATATTAACTAACAAAAAATTTACAAAGGAACAAAAACAAAAAGTCAATAAAATATGAATCAAAAGTGAGTGCACACGTGTTCAAACGTTGCTAGATTCTAGCTGTAAACAAAGTCACGGATCTTTTGCTATAAAGGAATACAATTTTAATTTAATTTCTAGGAAACAGCAATCGCGAAAATTCCTGGTAAATTCATTTTTGAAATAGTTAGTTTTATTTAAAACGTGCTAGAAGAAAAGTGTGAAAATGAGGAAAGAAACTGAGCCGAAAACACGAAAAATGATTGTGAATTTGCATTGTGAAGGGAAAAGTTTACGAAAAATTGCAAAAATTGTAAAAAGACCACACAGTACAGTTAAAAAAATTATTGACAAATACAATAAATTAAAAATATTGGACAATTTCAAAAGATATGGACGGCCAGGGAAATTAAATAGAAAAGAAATAAGAAATATAGTGAGAGAAGTTAAGGGTAATCCACGTTCAAGTGCAGCGAAAATAGCTGAAAATTATTCCGCGACACACAATCAATCCGTTTCAGCCTCCACTGTTCGAAGAATATTGAATGAACATGGGGTACATGGCAGAGCACAACGAAGGAAGCCGTTTATTTCTAAAGCGAATAAGAAAAACGCAAAAATTATGCTAAAAAATATAAAAACTGTACTTATAATGTTTGGAAAATCGTTTTATTCTCTGATGAGAGTAAATTTTAAATATTTTGCGGGCATAAAAATAAAAAAACTCTGGCAAACTAAATATACTGAGTTCCATGAAAAAAATGTTTCCGGCACAGTGAAGCATGGCGGAGGATCTGTTATGGTTTGGGGGTGTATGGCAGCATCGGGAGCTGGAAACCTTGAATTTATTGATAGTACAATAGATAAGCAAGGCAATCTCAATATTTTGCAGCGGAATATTGCTGACAGTATTGCCAAATTAGAATTGCCTAGGACGTGGATCTTTCAACAAGATAACGATCCAAAGCACACTTCCTATTTAGTAAGGTTGTGGTTGCTTTATAGAACTCCCAAGGTATTGGATCATCCCCCCAATCCCCAGACTCCAGCCCCATTGAGCATTTATGGGATTATTTAGACAGAAAAATTTGGCAACATCTAGTCACAAGCAAGGAAAGTTTGAAAAATGCTCTTAAGGAAGAATGGGATAATATACCAGAAGAATTTACCAGAAAATAAGTAGAATCCATGCCTAGCAGACTGGAATCTGGTTTAAAGGCCAAGGGCGGTCAAACCAAATACTATTTTCTCTTAAAATTAATATATAAATTTTTATTATATGAAGTGTGCACTTACTTTTGACTCGTATTTTATTGACTTTTTGTTTTTGTTCCTCTGTAAATTTTTTGTTAGTTAATATATGGAATTGATTTTTTTGTATATAATTTCTAACAAATAAAGGTTTGATATTACTCATTCATAAATATTTTTCATTTGGTATTTTTTTTTTATTGAAGCTCAAAAACAAATTTTGATGGTGTGCACTCACTTTTGATGCTCATTGTATATATATATATATATATATATATATATATATATATATATATATATATATATATATATATATATATATATATATATATATATATATATATATATATATATATATATATATCTATATCTATATATATATATATATATATATATATATATCTATATATATACATATATATATATATGTATATATATATATATATATATATATATATATATATATATATATATATATATATATATATATATATATATATATATTTATATATATATACAGTGGCTCACAGCTTATTGGATACAGTGTTTCTTTAAAAAATTAAGTTGCAATAACTCAAAACATAATAACAATATAAAAAAAATTTGAACACCATTTTGAAGGCAATTGTTTGTTGTTTATTAAACAAGTTTATATTTGTTACAAAGTTGCTGTTTTACATCTTAAAAAATAAAAAAACTAAAAGTAACAACAAATTTCATGTCACAGCTTATTTGATACAGTTTGATTAAACATTAAAATTGTTGTGAATTATGAGGTTTCCAGTTGGTTTCAATACTTTGTATGATAGCCCTTAGTCTTAAGCAGAGCCTGGAGCCTATTCGGCATTGAGTCAACAAGTTTTTTTGTGATGTCAGGAGTAATTTTTTGCCATACCTCTAGCAGTGCTTTCTTCAGGCCTTGTTTATTAAAAAATCTTGTGTTTTCTAATGTTGTTATCCGACAAAGTCTACAGATTCTCAATGACGTTCATATCTGGTGACTGTGTCGGCGGAGACATCAAATGAGGGCAATCCCAAATTGGTCAGGACTGCACAATTCCCGACTTGTGGTTTGGATCGATGTCTTGGTACAACCGAAATTGGTCGCGAACACCCAGTTTTTTAGCACTTTGCAGCAAATTGTTTTTTGGTACATCAAGGTACTTTGTTTGGTTCATTATTTCCTCAATAAACTTTAAATTTCTGACTCCGGCTGTGGACATGCAAGCCCAAACTATCACATTACCACCACCATGCTTCACAGTAGCTTTGAGGCTCTCCTTGTTTAGCTCAGTGTTTGCCTTGCGCCAGACATATGACATTCCGTCGGAGTCAAAAATGTTAAATTTGGACTCGTCCGCAAAAATAACCGTATTCCAGAACGCGGATGGCTTTCCCACATGCTCTTTGGCAAAGGCAAATCGGCTTATTGTATTTTTTTTTGGAAATGAATGGCTTCTTACAAGCTACTCGCCCGTTGAAATCATGGTCGCGAAGCACTCGTCGGACGGTTTTAGCACTACGTGACTTTCTTAACTCACGATGAACCTCAGTAACCAATTTTGGAGCGAACGCGGATGGCTTTCCCACATGCTCTTTGGCAAAGGCAAATCGGCTTATTGTATTTTTTTTGGAAATGAATGGCTTCTTACAAGCTACTCGCCCGTTGAAATCATGGTCGCGAAGCACTCGTCGGACGGTTTTAGCACTACATGACTTTTTTAACTCACGATGAACCTCAGTAACCAATTTTGGAGCGGAAATCTTTGTGTTGCTCTCACTTTCCTTACAATGTATCGTTCGTCGGATTCGGTGAAAATATTGTTTGGCGCATTTCTCCCCATATTTTCTACCCGATTTTCGTGTATGAAGCGCTCAATTATGTGCTGCACTGTAGAGACACTCAAATTCACACTTACAGCAATTTTTCCAACACTTTGTCCTTTTTTAAAGTGATTTAATAGCAATTCGCGCTGTTCAATCGTGGTACGATGACCCATTTTACAATTTTGGCTCATTTTGGCACTTCAGCTTACAAGATCTTGCTAAAAATTACCTAAACCAATGTCTAACACAATCAAAAATTCAAGAAACAAAAACAAGGCAGATTAACGGCGCGACAAATAGAAGTTTATTCGCATTGAAGTGTTTGTATCAAATAAGCTGTGAGCTGCAATTTTTCTGCGCCAGTGGTATACTACTGTGGGCAACAAATAGTAAGACTTTTTAATTTAAATTTCGCGCGGAAATCCATTCGTCGAAATTTTTTTTTCTACGTTGGTATGACTGTCAGTGACCTCTGTGCCAAATATCACATCAAAGTAATCGTTAGTGTTTAGTATACGCTTGTCTTGCTGAGGTACAAAAAGTGCATTCGGCGATTTTTACAATGAGTGAAATTATTCAACAAAGAAGTTCCATAAAATTTTGTGTGCGGAATGAAATTTCTGGTGCCGAAACGTTCAGAATGTTGCAAAAGGCCTTTGGTGATAATTGTGTGTCACGAACAAGTGCTTTTGATTGGTACAAATTATTCAAAGAGGGTCGAGAACGCGTTGACGACGAACCACGTCCAGGACGGCCATCAACATCAACTGCTGATCAACACGTCAATAAAATTAAGGAATTAGTACTCGAGAATAGACAATTAACTGTCAGAGACCTTTTTGATATCGTTGGAATATTAGAAGGATCAGTGAACACCATTTTAAAAGATTATTTGGGCCTAAGAAAAGTGAAAGCACGATTGGTTCCAAAATCACTCAATTTTCTTGAAAAACAGCGTCGCGTTGACGTCAGTCAAACAATGCTTTCCGACTACCAGGATGTCATAAAACGTTTTATAACTGGCGACGAGTCTTGGATCTACGCTTACGACCCAGAAACAGACGATCAATCGGTCGAATATCGTGCCAAAGGTGAGCCGAAGCCGAAAAAACCACGACAAAGCAAGTCAAAAATCAAGGTCTTGTTGATAGTTTTCTTCGATCATCGAGGTGTGGTGAACTCCGAATTCCTTCCGACGAGCTAAACTGTCAACAAAAAATACTATTTAAGTGTTATGCGTCGTTTGCGGGAAGCAATTCGTAAAAAGAGGCCGGAATTATGGGCCGACAGCTCTTGCTTTTTGCACCACAATAATGCACCCTCGCATACCGCATTGATTCTTCGTGAGTTTCTCGCCAAAAATTCAACCAATATCGTTCCACAACCACTGTATTTGCCTGATTTAGCTCCGTGTAACTTCTGGCTGTTCAGCAAACTCAAGCGACCGCTCCAGGGAAGCCGTTTTGAGTCAATTGAAGACATTAAACGTGAATCGCTACGCGCATTGAAGGCTATTCCGGAAATTGAATTTAACAACTGTTACGAGGATTGGAAAAAACGTTGGGATAAGTGTATTGCGGCCGGGGGGGGGGATTACTTTGAAGGGGACGAAATAGATTTGGCAGAATAAATAAAGAATTTTAAAATTATGAACAAAGTCTTACTATTTTTTGCCCACAGTAGTATATATATATATATATATATATATATATATATATATATATATATATATATATATATATATATATATATATATATATGAGTTGCTTTTTTTCCAAAAAACGGCAATTTTTCAGGAAAATCGATGATTTGAAGGTTTTAATTTTCAGCCCCTGCTGTAACTACAGGATTGCCAAAACGCTCATCAAAAACAACACAAATTTACAATTTATAAATATCACTACGTCCTAAAAGTTTTGTAATAGTTTGAAAGCCCTGTCAAAAGTTAACGCAATTTAAATATTTTCAAATTTCCCCATCTCGTTTTAGGCAGTTAGCGCTCACAAACAAATCCAAAACGTTATCCAGTTCACATTAAAAACACGTTCAAAATCTATTTTGCTGTCTGAATTTTGGCAAAAATTTATGGTGGACATAATAATAAGTATATTAAAAATATAACTTAAATGGCCGCCGGCGCCAAAGATTTGAAGATAATTGACATTTGGTGAGACTTGGGATTATTTTGCATATACACCAATGTATCCTGAAAGTTTAAACTCAATCGCATGACGCGTACACGAAATATATATATATATATATATATATATATATATATATATATATATATAAATATATATATATATATATATATATATATATATATATATATATATATATATATATATATATATATATATGTATATATATATATATATATATATATATATATATATATATATATATATATATATATATATATATGGAAATATGAATTTTGAACCAAATCAATTTTAATTCTAATGTTCTTCAGAAAATATTAGTAAAAAAAACTTCCGAGCATACATCGGCGTAGGTAATGTTATTCTTTATGAAACGTTTAGAAGAAAATTTCAGAGCATTTCAAATCAAGTAAAATGTAAAGCATACTATTCATTTAAAGTCATGCAGGTGCAAGCTGGGCCGCCGCACAGTGGTCTATTTCGCGAAAAAGGTGAACTTAATTCAAATTATGGACTTTTAAGTATGAAGTTGAAACTTGGGGGTAATAATGTCCTATATGGTCCCCATCATTTGAGGTGGTAATTGGGTTTCATAAGTTTAAGGGTAAGGGCACAGGTGCTGAAAACAGCCAAAAATTGCATCTGTCTTTTAACCTATTTTTTAAATTAAGAATATGAAGATCAAAATACCTTTGAGTAATACAGCGTTATTAAGCTATGAAAGACATTGATGATTTAGCCTCCCCCCTTTCATCGTGTTCATACTGCAGATAGTATAGGAATTCGGTGTTTAAAACTTCTAGTCCCTTTTAAGTTTAGAAGGTCACAACAAGTTGTTACGAAATAGGTCTAGTTGTATTCATTAAAGTCCAAAGTAACTATCCAAACTTAGTTTGCCTGCGGCTAGCTGCGGCTACGCTCGTAAACTCCTTTCAAAGTTCAGCGACCTTGCATAAAATGCAACATTTTGTGCGCTTATTGCGCCAGTCCGCGTGCTCTTCAGTATTTTCTTATCATTTGCACTAGCACACAATAGCAAGCATTTGTACCAGGTTGAAGCTCGCGAGATTGAGATAAACACAACGTTGAATTTCATAAACAAAACAATAGTTTCTAAACCCTACACTTACTTCTTATGTTATTGGCAACGTTTCAAGTGATGTATGTTTATTTGGCTGTTCATACATTTATTTACCCATTCACCTGTACTTTAGTATCATCAAATTTGCCAACTTGCTTCTGAATTCAATTCCATTAAATATGTTCATATGATAATTCATGTATGATCATAGAGTAATTCAGGTATGTATATGCTTAGTATTGAAATTATATGCAAAGCAACATTACCGAAAATATACTTTTACCCGTACAAAATAATTTCGTGCCAGGTATTAATTGGTAAAATTGTAAATATGCATGCATGGGTGAATGATAATATTTGTAAATTCGATGTGTTTTGCTATATGCTGTAGATAGGCCTTTTTCACTACTTTCACTATTGATTTGAAGATACTTACACAAAAAATAGGGTTTTCAAATTTGGTAGAATGATGTAATCGATTATGCAGCTTTCGAATTCGGTGTTAACTCAAAAATGAAAAAAGTCGGATAGGGTGTTTTATGATCACTATCACTGTTTTATGACTGTCATTTCGGCAACAGTTGGGAACAATTTTGGAAAACACTTACCTACAAAAAATAGTATTTAAGTCTATTTGCACTTATTTGTCAGGTCAATTTTTTTATTTATATCATTTAGAAAACAAAAGAAATACAATAAAGTTAGAAGAATGTCTGAGTTTTTGTTAAAACCTTTTTGGTCAATTTGAGACAGAAAGGTCCGTGTGTAAAAGACTTAAAGACTACACAAAACTCATAAAATCGTATGACATAGAAAAATCGTGCGATCTAATATTATATAAAGAAGGAAATAAAGAGGAATTGCCTGCGATAGTTTTGGTATTCGGCCTTGTCTGTTGTATTTTATCCAGTCTTATATTCAGTTCTTTCGTTTGGTATCTGATGTAATTTTGCACAAGTAAAAAAAACGGCTATTGCAAAATTAAGTTTCCTTTCGATTTGTTTTGTTCATTTCGGCTTGCTCTGCTGCCTCAAAAAATGGCCAATTATAAAGTAACGCGGCGAATGTTGCATGATTTAATTATTCAAAATAATTACAATTATTTCGATTAAACTTTATGGGTAGGGGTGCAAATCAAATTAATAATACTGTCCGACATCATTTGTGTCAAACGAATTTGAATAATCATTTCCACAGCATTTTTGCCTGCTGTCACGAATGTGATCCAAAATTTGGCTATCACGTCACAATATTGATAAAAATTGCGTCAGCAGAAAAACATTCTAAAAATGATATTTTCCTCAACATTGGGGCACGATAGGCGGATTTGGACAGCGGTTTCGTGTTCAGCCAGCAAAAATACTATGGAAATGATAAGTCACACTCGTTTATTAACAAGAAAATTTTTTTTTTAAAAGTGAAATTTTCCAAATTTTGACCCTTCTTGGAAACTTTTTGTTAAAAGTTGGAGCCAACACAACCCCAGAAATAAATTTCCCATGTTTGAAAACCCAAGAAACACTCAATTTCATACATCTAGTGGTTCCCATGAATAAAGTTCACCTTTTTCGCGAAATAGACCACTGTGCGCCGGTTCAAGCAGCAGTATAAATTCCATCTAGTAACGTGTTATGCGAGAATACGCTGTTGGAATTTCCTATTTCCAATAAACATCGAAATTACCCAGCACGCATCATCTACACATTCCGGCTCATGCAGAAGTATGATCGGCCGCCAGTCCAAGCTTCACAGACTGTCTCCATTTGCCATTTCCCATGGCATGCCATTCGACTTGCCATGTTAATAGCTTGCCGAGATGATCGATGGCATGCCTTATTTGATGGCATATCATAAATGGCAAACCATACGGTATGCCATTTGCTTGGGCATCAGCCTGACCATATTTTAACAGTTCTTGATTTTAAAAATGGCGCTGAACCTTTGTCATGCTCCGTTTCTTATAAGCGAAAGTAGGAGAGACTAATTTACAGGGATTTTAAGATCTCGTTGAATGATCAAGATATGTCAAGAATCTAGAATGGTAGGAAACAGCGAAAATGTCAAACTATGATGCGGAAATTTGGAATAATAAAATTAAATACTTGTTAATTTTGAAAGAGAAATATTTTGAATTTGGACGATCGGCTGATTTTTTTAATTGACTTTTCGCTTCGTACCACAGCAAATTTAATAATTCTTCCACCTTCATCTGAAATTTAACCCGCTTATCTATAAATAAAATTCATCAGAAGCAGATTTCTTCACTCCTCACTTCCTTTCCATTCAGAAGCATTTTTGAAATTATATGGCATGCCATACAATTGCCCACGCACCATATAGTATGCCATTATTTAACATTCGTTCCCATCGGATATGGCAGAGAAAATACTAGTCAAGAGCTTTCATTACATGTCGATACGCTTTCCCCATAGATGACGGGAATGCAAGAATTCAATGTACAAAAAGTCCTTATTGCTAAGTTTTAAAACTGAAAGTCAAAAATTCCCCTTGTGTTAACCTTATCAGCCTAGGACATTCAATGTTAAAAAGAAATGAAACGGGTATGGATCTGTATTTATACGGAATGCTTACGGAAAGTATATTTGTACTAACGCACCGCTCTTCTCGTGCGAGGTTTTGTTCATCTCGAGTGAATTGATTCGCACTACGGCTTCGTGGTGAAAAATAAGATCTTCTGGCTCGCGGAATTGTTAAAAACACTGGAAAACCGCGGCGTACGTCTGCACAGCTACATAGTTCAATGGCGTTGTACATGGATTTACATATTTTTTCTCGTACATAATGTATATGTGGTACATAAATAAATGAAACTGTCTTTTGACGATCGGCTGATTTTTTAATTGACTCCTCGCTTCGTTACACAGCTAATTAAGTAAAAGTTTCACCTTCATCTGAAATTTCACTCGCTTATCCATAAATAGACTTATTCTACAAGCGTTTCATCAGAAGCAGGTTTTTTTCACTCCTCACTTTAAATAACTTTTCAAGAGCATTCAACGCTTTGATGAAACACACGTTCTTTACATTTAGAGGCATTTCTGAAATTCTATGGCATGCCATGCAATTGCCCACGCACCAGATAGTATGCCACTATTTAACATTCGTCGCCATTGGATATAGCAGAGATATAATTCAGCAGTCAGTCAGAACGGTCGCGTTTCTGTTCCGCTCCCCATTAATTTAATTTAGCTGAGACTTCTGTTTTCGTAACTGTGTGTCTTTTTATTTGCGTGTTCACATTCGCGTACTGACCTAATTTACCGGCCAACGAGTGAAGTGCCCAAACATTTACCAATATTGGTGTAGTGACCCAATTTTCTTTGCAAATGCAAACGCTTACGAAAAATAAGCTAAAATTTACTGTGGTGTTAAATTAAATTACAACAAACGAAGCTTTTTACGTTTTACGTTTGCACGTTGTAACTTATCTGCTGTGGTGTTAATTTAAAATCTGCGTAGTTGTTGTGATTAGTATATCGTGATCTACTAATAATATAACAATCATGAATCACAATTGCTGCTTGGGAAATTGCACCGCTTACGATAACAAATTAAAATCTGTTGTCTGCAAAGGTTTCTGCCAGCGCAAATTGCATGGAGCATGTATGGATGCGCCAAGAGATTGGTATTCAAACTACCTCTCAGATCACTTTATATGCTCTGACTGCCAGAATACTGAAGGATTACTAAGACGTATGTACGATGACATCAGCAGTCGTATCGAAAACCTCAATGCAGACAAAGACAACTTGATAGCTAAACAGCTAGTGCAATCTTCAGCTAGCACTGGTAGTTTCACAGAAATGGCAAGATGTTTTGATGGGCTTGTGAACGCAGTCTCTAACTTCCACAACAACCAGAGTATCGAGAATGCTATTATTGATAATCAGACTGATAATCAGATGACCGGTTGTGTAGATTCACCATCGCCCCGTGATTGCAATGCAGATTTAAATAACGCAGTTTTAAATAATGCAGTTTTAAATAATGTAGTATTAAACAACGATTTAGTGGTTGAAATCCTTGCGAAAATCTGCGAAAAACTAGATAGCCTCGACTGTGGGTACAACTCACTTTCTGTAAAAATCAATAAACTGGCCATTCTGCCTTCTGAAAACGAAGCTCTTAGTTCCGGGCCAATAATACAGGCAGCTCAATCAGAAATTTACGCATCCTCGGAGCAGCCACCGACTTTATTAAACACCTTCTCCGCACCGACAGCCTTCGATTCTCCGAAGCGTCCAATTTCTAGATTCGGCACCACGTGGTCTCGTGAAGAGTGGGACAACAGAATTAATAGGATTAAAATGTCTCAACAATCATCTAATACTTGCAGTGCAATTTTGATTTAATAAAAAAAATATTGATTTAATAAAAAAAATATTATATTTAATAAAAAAATCAAGTGAACCAAAATGAAATTATAAGAATGTCGTCATCGGATCAAAGTGATAAAAAAAAACGTCCAAAAGTAAGAGAAATTTGTGTAATTAGATTTGAAATTGAATTTTATTATCGAGAGTATTCATTGTGTGTAGATTTCATTGGATGCATGGGTACAAAAGAAAACCAAATCAGCCGACGAATCAAGTGTTTCAGAGAATCCAAGCACATCAGAATCAGGTGCTAAAAGTTCGTCCAATGAATTTGTTGACAAGAATAGATCAGAGGAAACCAGCAATAGCACAACTGAAATAAATCCATCTGAAAATGATTCACGTGATCTTTCAGCTGCAGCTGCAAGTGGTGTTGATGGTGTGTTTGTTTAATTCCGTAACTAAATTTAAATATACACCGTATTTTTACTAATGTTCGAAGAACATTAGTATTAAAATCGATTCGGCCAAAAATTCATATTTCCATATATATATATATATATATATATATATATATATATATATATATATATATATATATATATATATATATATATATATATATATATATATATATATATATATATATATATATATATATATATATATATATATATATATATATATATATATATATATATATATATATTGTTGTGATCTATCGTTGAACACCTTCCGTAGGTTCGATATTCTTCACATTCGTGAAATAAAACAGTTTCCTTTAAAACACTAATTACACTTTTATTAACACTATTAATTATTTACACTTTATATTTGCACTACTATAATCTCGCGTTACAATTTAACACTTTTTCAATTTAATTATCGCACTATAATTACTCGCACTTTATCGCTTTTAATTAATCGCGCCCGGATACACTAAACCGCTGTATCGCGCCTTTACGCTGTCTTCGCCATCTACTGAATGATCGCTAGTACTTCTCGTGGTGGTATTTATAGTGGTGCCAAATGTGTCTCGGGTTCTCGAATGTTCTGCTTTTGCTTTCTAGAGGGCTCTATGACTATTGTGTGGAAGATGAGTCATGGGAATTTCCGCTGCCAGGCGAGATCTGACTCATGGGTTTGAGGCTCTAGAATGTTCCCTTTTTACGTTCTAGACTATTATTCTACGTTTTATCCATAGATTGTTATTGTGTATTGGCTATTTATAGATTGTTTACGGTTTTTGGCTATTTATAGATTGTTTACGGTTTTTGGCTATTTATAGATTGTTTCTAGCATTTTCTGGCGCCGCCACAACGTCATACGATTCGTTTGGCGTGCATGCAACAATATATACATATATATCATCAAAAAATTTCAGTGAGATACTCTCGGAAACGCGCCATCCGATTGAGCTGAAACTTTCAAAATACATTGGTGTATATGCAGAATAGGTCCACGTTTCACTAAATGTCAATAATTGTCAACCCTTTGGCGCCGGCGGCCATTTTAGTGATATTTTTAATATACCTATTATTTCATACACAAATAATTTTCGCATAAATAAAGTTAACGAAATAAATTTCGAACGTGTTTTACATGTGAATCGGATAATGCTTTGGAGTTTTTTAACACTATGTGTGCGCTGGGTGCCTAAAAAGAGAACGGGAAAATTTGAAAATTTTTAAATTGCGATAACTTTTGACGGAGCTATTCAATCATTACGAAATTTTAAGGACATATTGGTATTATTTAGTTGTAGATTTGTGTAGCTTTTAATGAGCGTGCTGGCAACCCTGTAGCTAGGACAGGTACTGAAAGTGAAAACCTCCAAATCATCGTCTCTCTTGAAAAAATGCCATTTCTTCAAAAAAAAGCCATTAATATGTAAATCTTGTGCTTTGTTTACATAACCAAAAAAAAAAAAAAGATATGGTATTACGGGCACGTCTGGTAACCCTTGCCCAATTTACCTATATTTTTAGCATCAAAAACTTCTGTTCACGGAAACTCACGATCCAATGAGCAGAATTAATTGAAATTTACAGAATGTATTGGTCTTTAATAGGACCAGGTCTGATAGAAGTGATTTTGAAATGCGGGCGATTCTGTGCCAGTGGTGCCATCTTGAAAAATCACTAAAAAAAGATAATTGCTTTTTGCCCTATAAATTCTGATTGAATCGTTCGATTTTGACGAAATTCACACAATAGCTGGACTTCAAACCATGTTTGGTAGAAATTTGGTTGAAAAATTCAGTTGGAGCTGCCAGCTATGATAATTTTGGTGTCTTAAATTTGAAAAAATGAAAATTTGGAAGTGAAAACATTCAAACCATCGAATATCCTCAAAAATGTCCGTTTCTTACCATAAAACCAATCTGTATACAAATCTTATGCTTAGTCTACACTTTCAAGTAAGTAAGTAAGTAACTATATTTTTAGCATCAAAAACTGCTGTTCACGGGAACTCACGAACCAATAATCAGGTACAACTGAAATTTACAGAATGCATTGGACTTAAGTAGAACCAGGTCTGATAGAAGCGATTTTGAATTGTGGGCAACTCTGTGCCAGTGGTGCCATCTTAAAAAATTACATAGAAAAAAAACTGCTTTTTGCCCTAGGAAATGTGAATAAGTAACCCGATTTTCATGAAATTGACACAGTAGCTGAACCTTACTCTAATCTCTGTTTGATATAAATTTGGTTGAAAAATTCGGTTGGTGCTGCCAGCTATGGTAATTTTTGTGTCTTTGGTTTTGAAAATTCACTCAGGAAAATAAAACTTTTTGCCCTATAACTTCCAGTGCAGTCATGAAATCAATACGAATTTCATACTATTAATGGAACCTATTATAGACATTATTCAGGCCAAATTTGGTTGAAAAGCCATGATAGGGTTGCCAGCTATTTTTTGTTTTGTGTTTAATTGCAATATCTTTACTAAACGGTTTTATCGTAGAATTTTCAAATGGTTATGATATTGTAGTGACAATAAACAGGAAATATTAAGTTTTCGATTATTTGAAAAAACTTGCTGCAGGTAACCCTAAAATTCTTTATGCTCCTATAACTTCGAATGTAATATACCAGGGGGAGCAGATGTGATATATTATTGGCTTTGATACTGGCAAAAGGTTGCCAGCACGAGTCGGTTGTGTGTTGTGCTACTTATGTATCAATAAATGCTTACAGTTAGTATTCATACCGGGAACATTTACAATGAAAATAAATAACCGATGTTTCAATTCCCAAAGTTCTGCAAATTTTTCGGATCGCAGCCCCAAACACCATTTTCAGTTACAGTGCTGCAGGCACTGAGCATTTTCTTCATTGATGTTTTATGAGATGCTGCTTTGAAAATTTTTGTGAAATAAGCAACTGAGAGCGAATATAATTAACAAGTGTTGCTCTCATAAACTTTGAAATTCATGCCACTGGTAATATCTGAAACTTTTCCACCGTATGAGTTATAAGACCAAAGTAAAACCTGGCGTTTGAATTAGTTTGGCTGTAATAAGCAGCTAGCGTGGTAGAATATACACTCAAAATCTGCACGATTCTTCTTCTGTTCTTCAAACATTAGTGTTTCTAGCGGTTCAGGTGCGCTAGAGTTTTTCATTTTTCTGATCAAAATAATTATTTTAGTGAACCAAATCCTTGAAGCTGCAAAACCAATCGATCGAAAATGTTTACGTAGATTTCGCGCCAATGAAAAAGATATGATTTGTTGCGATTTATGTATAAAGTATCCAGCAACCGTAAAAAGTTTCGTACATCGTCAACGTATTCCAGCCATTGCAACGAAAAATGGGACCGGCTATCGAGCTGATGTGGTCGAAAATCATTTGAAATCTGATTACCATTTGGAGTGTGTTAAAGTTGATCGAATCAAATGTCTTTCTAAACCAGATGAGAATCTCACTCCATTGGATATTGCAGTCAACAAAGCTAATTTGGCTCAAGCAAATTATGTTGGAAAAATCATGATTCAAATATTTACCGACGCAAAAATTTTAACAACCGCAGCGTGGAATTGGCCAGCGCGATATGTAGCTAATGAAGCATCCAACAATTTCGAGTTTGATAAAATGCAAAAATCTGTTGTTCCACAAAATTTACCGCTGCACTATATCAATCCAATTTAACATTTAGAAATGTTGCAGTGCATCGTAAATGCCGACAAAAAATTGTTTCAAAAGACAATTGCTGACTGTTTAACCATTTCATTGCGTGCTGATGGATCAGTAGATCGACAACATAAAGATAAAATTTACGTGTTGGGCAAAGTTGTAACGCCAAATGGAAAAGTAGAATTGAAATTCATGGGAATGGATGAACAAACAGAAAGAAGTGCAGCTGGTTTATTCAATACAATACTAAATGCGATGTTTAAAATGTTTTCGAAGGAATTCTTTTATCAGTGTATTTTGCCAAAAATTTCATCTATCTGCACCGATGGTACAAATGTCAATACAGAGGAAGAAGGTGGACTTTGGGCTTATTTCGAAGCGGCAATCGTAGAAGCAAATTCAAAAGTACCATTCATTAAAATTTGGTGCGTCGCGCATAGGTCAGATTTAGCGTTTGGTGACGTAAGCAAAAATGATACAGCACTGTTGGATTTGATTAAAAGGTTTTTGAGCTTATCGAGTTATTTTCATAAATCTGCTTTACGAACATCAAGATTGAATCAAATTGCTGACGAAAATCAATTGAAATATTTGACGATGCCAAAGGAATTCGATGTACGTTGGACAGAAAATACGTATAGTTTGTTCAGAGCAGTGTTGACTAACTGGAATGCGTTAATTCTTTACTTTGATGAATCAGATGATGCCGAAGGCAAAGGATACCGAAATTTTTTGACAAATCCGTACAATTTGAAGAAAATGACGTTTTGTGCTGATATTTTATTCATTTTTAAAAGATTTCAGACACAATTACAATCCGATTCACTAACTTTGCCAATGTTTTGTCAAATAGTTCGAAATACAATCAACATTTTGAATGATTTAATAGAACATCCATTAGTTGGTGGATTTGAAGAGGTGTTCTCCAAACAAATGGAAAAAAGAGCTGATGAAAAATTGTATTTAAAAGGAATCGAGCTGGAAAACGCACAAAATAGAAATAGAACACCAATCGAAATTGATGAACTTCGAAAGAAGATAATAAAAGCATTGGCAGAAAGCTTGAAAGTTCGTTTGCAAGACAATAATTCAGATTTATTGGCATCGATCGAAAGTTTTTTGAAGTTCGACAAAAAAGCAAACATAGCCAAAGCCCATGATTTGATTGCAAAAGACATTGATTTACCAGCACTAAGTTTGCAATACTTCGATTTATGTAATTCACCAAACGAAGTGAAAACTCAAAAGCCGCAACAGCTTCTTCTGTATTTGAGAAATGAAGATTGGAGCCTGCATTACGATGAAATTTCGATTGTTATTGCAAGAATCGTCGCATTAACACCACATTCGGCTGATTGTGAACGCACAATCAGTGCCAACAATAATTTAAAGACACACAAAAGGATGAATATCTTGATATCAACTGAAAATTGCTACTTATACGTTAATTTCAATATGGATCCACTTGAAAATTGGAACCCACGGCCAGCTGTACAAAAATGGCTGGATGATGTAAACCGACGACAGTCAAATGTGACAGTCACTTCAAAAGCAACCAGTCATAAACCATATTTCAAACATATTTTCGAAGCTACAGAAAACGTCGAAGATGAGGAATCAAAGACAAAAAACAATATTCCTAAATTTGAACTTTAAGTTCATTTTGTTGATTTAATACACACTTTGATGATCATTATGGTTTTTATCATATTATAATAAAAATATATAAAAAATTAATAATTTCGAAAATCTGCAGCTGTAAATTTTTCTTAAAATAGTCTATGTCGCCTTTGTTAGTTGCTCATTTTCTTGGATTTTAAATTTTGTGTAACGAAAATCACTGCCAAAGAAATTTCTACTTACGGTTTATTTTAGCATTAGTTTTGAAAACTTGTGTAAGTGATTATTCGCATTCTAATACTTTCACTGCTCGATTCAATACACGAGCTCCACAGTACAGCTGAGAAGATTTGCGGCTTGCACTCCAGCGAACGGGGTTCGATCTTTGTACGAAATATTTCGTTTTTGTAAGTTATAGCGAATATTATCAAAACAAATCATAATAATATAGAAAAATATAATATAAATTTAAATCAAAATAACAAATAAAACAAAATAACAAAATTTTAATACATTGTTCCGGCTGACAAAGAAATTTCTGATTACGGTTCATTGTAACATTAATTTTGAAAGTCTGTATGTATAAGTGTTTGTTCAACATCCGAGTACAGCTGAGAAGATTCGTGGCTAGCACTCTAGCGTACGGAGTTCGATCCTCGCGCTAAGTTTTTAGTCTTTTGTATGTGATAACAAATATTATCATAACAAATCATAATATGTAGAAAAATATAAAATAAAAATCAAAATAACAAAATTTAATATATGGTTCCGGCTATTATACAATTGGAATTTGAATTTTTTAATAATTGAAATTGTGAACAGGATGTTAATGCTGATTTGACTGATTTTATTTAAACAATATTCAAAACACGTGCAGTCTAGTGTGTAGTTTTCTGGACTGGCATACCAGCGTCCTGGGCTCGATCCTCGACTCATGCGGGTTTTTATAGCTTCCTTCGAGCATTTTCTTTTTGCTTTTTTACCTTGAATTGACTCTTTTTGCGACACGGAAATCAACTGGTCATTATGAGTTACAAGTGTAGCCTTCATAACTGCATAGCCTTCGACAACACATTAAAATCAGTAACATGCAAGGCATTTTGCAACCGGAAACTGCATGGTGCTTGCATGGGTGCACCGAGTGATTGGTTTAATCTCTACTTGGAGTCCCATTTTATTTGCTCCGACTGCCAGCATGCAGAAAAACTCATGCAGAGTATGTATAATAACTTAGCAAACTACGTCGGCAACCTTTATGGTGAAAAGGATCATATGCTTTCGAAATTACACGCATAAACGAAACTCGATGAAATTCTAACCGAAATCAAAAGGCACACTGAAAGTTTTACGGCTACCCTAGATGCTGTTTCTAATGCCAGCAAAAGAAATTCAGACAGATCAGCTGAACTTAATGACATCTAAGCTCAATTTAGTTCATCAATCAGCACTTTAAGCACATCCAAATCTAAATGCCAAGCGAATGATAGTGATCTGTTTAAAATGCTCAAAAATAAAATAACAGCAGCATTAACCACCAAGATTGATCAGTTTTCAAATACCGTCTAATTTACTCTCCACCCAAAATTTAATTGTAAATAAATTGGAGAGTAAAGTTAAGTCCGATACAAAACCATCGGCAAAGGTAGACCCATCCAATCCTTGTGCACCTATGTTTGAAATACAGAAACCGTAAGTGGTGGACTCGAGCTGGCCTTCTGAAGCCTGCAGCAGACTCCAAATAAAGCCTCCCTTTCGGAGGAGATGGTTCCATCTCTCTTGCTGGCATCAATCACGGCCTAAACCGGGCACTTTTTGGCCATTTCACTAAATGGCCGAGATATCCCTGAAGGAGCCGTCACTATTTTTGGATTAAATTATTAAGGGGAAATTTGGTGTATAGTCCGCGGTCTAAACGTCTGCTGTAAACGCTATCAGTGTTTCCTTATTTTCATTGCAAATGTTTCTATAAGCATTTATTGGTACGGAAATACCGAAAAAACGGTTCGTGCTGCCAACCTTTTGCTAACACCGAAACGAACAATATGTCGCATTTACCCCATGTTAAAATCAACCTACTCTGCGAATTTCGTATTGATCCGATGACTGCATTGGAAGTTTTAGGGATACCGAAAATTTAAGGATACCACCCGTAAAAGTTTTCAAGTTTTCAAGATCGTTATATTTGTTGATTATTTTCACTACAAGATCAATATGATTTGAAAATTTTATAAAACAATCTCTTACTTAAGATATGCAAAAAAAATACAAACGCACCAGCTAAAAACCCTATGGTTTTTTTCCATTTTGATTTTTGCTGAGTATTGTCTACACTAAGGTCACTTTGCCATATGAATTTCTTTATGATTCCATGACTGCCCTTGAAGCTATAGGGCAAAGAGCTTCATTTTTCTCAGTGAATTTTCAAAACTTAAGACACTAAAATTACAATTGCTGGCAGTTCCAATCGAATTTTTCAACCAAAATTCTATCAAACGTGGCCTAGAGTAAGATTCACCTACTGTATGAATTTTGTCAAAATCGGGTGATTGAATCAGAATTAAGAAAGCAAATAGCAGTTATTATCAAGATGGCACAACTGAGACAGAATTGTCCAAATTTGAAAATCGCTTCTACTCGACTTGCTCCTACTTAACGCCATAATAATCTGTTAACTTCAACTGTATCTGATTATTGGGCCGTGACCTAGAGTCTACATTGTCCATGAGCTCTGCCATATGCGATGGCAACGAATGTCAGTTTATGGCATGTCATCCGGTGCCTGGGCAACGGCATGTCATGCAATATCATTTTGAAAATGTCGCTCAGCAGTGAACATGTGCGCGCTATATGGTGTTTGAAAGCACTGCAAAGGTTAGAGGAAGCGGAATATGAGGAATGGCGTAAATTGAGGAAGAGGCGAACATATAATTCCATAAGCAATCTTTTTTTTGTATTCATTTAGTATTCGTAGCACCATTTCCCTCGACGTCGCCATTTTGAAAATGAGCAACTGTCAGAATATGACCATACTTATGGCCATGCAAATGTCTTGCCATATGGCTTGACATTTATGGTATGTCATCAAATATGGTATGCCATGTATCGTCTACATTTTCCATTTCCATGGCAAGTCGAATGTTATGCCATCTCCCATGGCCAATGTGGACGCGGCGTGAGTTCCCGTGAACAGAAATTTTTCATCCTAAAAATCTAAGATAATTTGGGAAAGGTTACCGTTTTTCCGATTGTAAAATTTCAGTTTTCCTTTGACTATATAGACAAAGCATAAGATATATATATATATATATATATATATATATATATATATATATATATATATATATATATATATATATATATACATATATATATATATATATATATATATATATATATATATATATATATATATATATATGTATATAAATATATATATATATATATATATATATATATACATATATATATATATATATATATATATATATATATATATATATATATATATATATATATATATATATATATATATATATATATATATATATATATATATATATATATATATATATATACTGTGAGAATCAAAAGTGAGTGCACACCTTTCAAATTTGTTTTTGAGCTTCAATAAAAAAAAAACACCGATTGAAAAATATTTCTGATTGAATAATATCAAACCTTTATTTGTTAGAAATTATATACAAAAAAATTAATTCCATATATTAACTAACAAAAAATTTACAAAGGAACAAAAACAAAAAGTCAATAAAATATGAATCAAAAGTGAGTGCACACGTGTTCAAACGTTGCTAGATTCTAGCTGTAAACAAAGTCACGGATCTTTTGCTATAAAGGAATACAATTTTAATTTAATTTCTAGGAAACAGCAATCGCGAAAATTCCTGGTAAATTCATTTTTGAAGTAGTTAGTTTTATTTAAAACGTGCTAGAAGAAAAGTGTGAAAATGAGGAAAGAAACTGAGCCGAAAACACGAAAAATGATTGTGAATTTGCATTGTGAAGGGAAAAGTTTACGAAAAATTGCAAAAATTGTAAAAAGACCACACAGTACAGTTAAAAAAATTATTGACAAATACAATAAATTAAAAATATTGGACAATTTCAAAAGATATGGACGGCCAGGGAAATTAAATAGAAAAGAAATAAGAAATATAGTGAGAGAAGTTAAGGGTAATCCACGTTCAAGTGCAGCGAAAATAGCTGAAAATTATTCCGCGACACACAATCAATCCGTTTCAGCCTCCACTGTTCGAAGAATATTGAATGAACATGGGGTACATGGCAGAGCACAACGAAGGAAGCCGTTTATTTCTAAAGCGAATAAGAAAAACGCAAAAATTATGCTAAAAAATATAAAAACTGTACTTATAATGTTTGGAAAAACGTTTTATTCTCTGATGAGAGTAAATTTTAAATATTTTGCGGGCATAAAAATAAAAAAACTCTGGCAAACTAAATATACTGAGTTCCATGAAAAAAATGTTTCCGGCACAGTGAAGCATGGCGGAGGATCTGTTATGGTTTGGGGGTGTATGGCAGCATCGGGAGCTGGAAACCTTGAATTTATTGATAGTACAATAGATAAGCAAGGCAATCTCAATATTTTGCAGCGGAATATTGCTGACAGTATTGCCAAATTAGAATTGCCTAGGACGTGGATCTTTCAACAAGATAACGATCCAAAGCACACTTCCTATTTAGTAAGGTTGTGGTTGCTTTATAGAACTCCCAAGGTATTGGATCATCCCCCCAATCCCCAGACTCCAGCCCCATTGAGCATTTATGGGATTATTTAGACAGGAAAATTTGGCAACATCTAGTCACAAGCAAGGAAAGTTTGAAAAATGCTCTTAAGGAAGAATGGGATAATATACCAGAAGAATTTACCAGAAAATAAGTAGAATCCATGCCTAGCAGACTGGAATCTGGTTTAAAGGCCAAGGGCGGTCAAACCAAATACTATTTTCTCTTAAAATTAATATATAAATTTTTATTATATGAAGTGTGCACTTACTTTTGACTCGTATTTTATTGACTTTTTGTTTTTGTTCCTCTGTAAATTTTTTGTTAGTTAATATATGGAATTGATTTTTTTGTATATAATTTCTAACAAATAAAGGTTTGATATTACTCATTCATAAATATTTTTCATCTGGTATTTTTTTTTTTATTGAAGCTCAAAAACAAATTTTGATGGTGTGCACTCACTTTTGATGCTCATTGTATATATATATATATATATATATATATATATATATATATATATATATATATATATATATATATATATATATATATATATATATATATATCTATATCTATATATATATATATCTATATATATACATATATATATATGTATATATATATATATATATATATATATATATATATATATATATATATATATATATATATATATATATTAATATATATATACAGTGGCTCACAGCTTATTTGATACAGTGTTTCTTTAAAAAATTAAGTTGCAATAACTCAAAACATAATAACAATATAAAAAAAATTTGAACACCATTTTGAAGGCAATTGTTTGTTGTTTATTAAACAAGTTTATATTTGTTACAAAGTTGCTGTTTTACATCTTAAAAAATAAAAAAACTAAAAGTAACAACAAATTTCATGTCACAGCTTATTTGATACAGTTTGATTAAACATTAAAATTGTTGTGAATTATGAGGTTTCCAGTTGGTTTCAATACTTTGTATGATAGCCCTTAGTCTTAAGCAGAGCCTGGAGCCTATTCGGCATTGAGTCAACAAGTTTTTTTGTGATGTCAGGAGTAATTTTTTGCCATACCTCTAGCAGTGCTTTCTTCAGGCCTTGTTTATTAAAAAATCTTGTGTTTTCTAATGTTGTTATCCGACAAAGTCTACAGATTCTCAATGACGTTCATATCTGGTGACTGTGTCGGCGGAGACATCAAATGAGGGCAATCCCAAATTGGTCAGGACTGCACAATTCCCGACTTGTGGTTTGGATCGATGTCTTGGTACAACCGAAATTGGTCGCGAACACCCAGTTTTTTAGCACTTTGCAGCAAATTGTTTTTTGGTACATCAAGGTACTTTGTTTGGTTCATTATTTCCTCAATAAACTTTAAATTTCTGACTCCGGCTGTGGACATGCAAGCCCAAACTATCACATTACCACCACCATGCTTCACAGTAGCTTTGAGGTTCTCCTTGTTTAGCTCAGTGTTTGCCTTGCGCCAGACATATGACATTCCGTCGGAGTCAAAAATGTTAAATTTGGACTCGTCCGCAAAAATAACCGTATTCCAGAACGCGGATGGCTTTCCCACATGCTCTTTGGCAAAGGCAAATCGGCTTATTGTATTTTTTTTGGAAATGAATGGCTTCTTACAAGCTACTCGCCCGTTGAAATCATGGTCGCGAAGCACTCGTCGGACGGTTTTAGCACTACGTGACTTTCTTAACTCACGATGAACCTCAGTAACCAATTTTGGAGCGAACGCGGATGGCTTTCCCACATGCTCTTTGGCAAAGGCAAATCGGCTTATTGTATTTTTTTTGGAAATGAATGGCTTCTTACAAGCTACTCGCCCGTTGAAATCATGGTCGCGAAGCACTCGTCGGACGGTTTTAGCACTACATGACTTCCTTAACTCACGATGAACCTCAGTAACCAATTTTGGAGCGGAAATCTTTGTGTTGCTCTCACTTTCCTTACAATGTATCGTTCGTCGGATTCGGTGAAAATATTGTTTGGCGCATTTCTCCCCATATTTTCTACCCGATTTTCGTGTATGAAGCGCTCAATTATGTGCTGCACTGTAGAGACACTCAAATTCACACTTACAGCAATTTTTCCAACACTTTGTCCTTTTTTAAAGTGATTTAATAGCAATTCGCGCTGTTCAATCGTGGTACGATGACCCATTTTACAATTTTGGCTCATTTTGGCACTTCAGCTTACAAGATCTTGCTAAAAATTACCTAAACCAATGTCTAACACAATCAAAAATTCAAGAAACAAAAACAAGGCAGATTAACGGCGCGACAAATAGAAGTTTATTCGCATTGAAGTGTTTGTATCAAATAAGCTGTGAGCTGCAATTTTTCGGCGCCAGTAGTATACTACTGTGGGCAACAAATAGTAAGACTTTTTAATTTAAATTTCGCGCGGAAATCCATTCGTCGAAATTTTTTTTTCTACGTTGGTATGACTGTCAGTGACATCTGTGCCAAATATCACATCAAAGTAATCGTTAGTGTTTAGTATACGCTTGTCTTGCTGAGGTACAAAAAGTGCATTCGGCGATTTTTACAATGAGTGAAATTATTCAACAAAGAAGTTCCATAAAATTTTGTGTGCGGAATGAAATTTCTGGTGCCGAAACGTTCAGAATGTTGCAAAAGGCCTTTGGTGATAATTGTGTGTCACGAACAAGTGCTTTTGATTGGTACAAATTATTCAAAGAGGGTCGAGAACGCGTTGACGACGAACCACGTCCAGGACGGCCATCAACATCAACTGCTGATCAACACGTCAATAAAATTAAGGAATTAGTACTCGAGAATAGACGATTAACTGTCAGAGACCTTTTTGATATCGTTGGAATATTAGAAGGATCAGTGAACACCATTTTAAAAGATTATTTGGGCCTAAGAAAAGTGAAAGCACGATTGGTTCCAAAATCACTCAATTTTCTTGAAAAACAGCGTCGCGTTGACGTCAGTCAAACAATGCTTTCCGACTACCAGGATGTCATAAAACGTTTTATAACTGGCGACGAGTCTTGGATCTACGCTTACGACCCAGAAACAGACGATCAATCGGTCGAATATCGTGCCAAAGGTGAGCCGAAGCCGAAAAAACCACGACAAAGCAAGTCAAAAATCAAGGTCTTGTTGATAGTTTTCTTCGATCATCGAGGTGTGGTGAACTCCGAATTCCTTCCGACGAGCTAAACTGTCAACAAAAAATACTATTTAAGTGTTATGCGTCGTTTGCGGGAAGCAATTCGTAAAAAGAGGCCGGAATTATGGGCCGACAGCTCTTGCTTTTTGCACCACAATAATGCACCCTCGCATACCGCATTGATTCTTCGTGAGTTTCTCACCAAAAATTCAACCAATATCGTTCCACAACCACTGTATTTGCCTGATTTAGCTCTGTGTAACTTCTGGCTGTTCAGCAAACTCAAGCGACCGCTCCAGGGAAGCCGTTTTGAGTCAATTGAAGACATTAAACGTGAATCGCTACGCGCATTGAAGGCTATTCCGGAAATTGAATTTAACAACTGTTACGAGGATTGGAAAAAACGTTGGGATAAGTGTATTGCGGCCGGGGGGGGGGGATTACTTTGAAGGGGACGAAATAGATTTGGCAGAATAAATAAAGAATTTTAAAATTATGAACAAAGTCTTACTATTTTTTGCCCACAGTAGTATATATATATATATATATATATATATATATATATATATATATATATATATATATATATATATATATATATATATATATATATATATATATATATATATATATATATATATATATATATATATATATATGAGTTGCTTTTTTTCCAAAAAACGGCAATTTTTCAGGAAAATCGATGATTTGAAGGTTTTAATTTTCAGCCCCTGCTGTAACTACAGGATTGCCAAAACGCTCATCAAAAACAACACAAATTTACAATTTATAAATATCACTACGTCCTAAAAGTTTTGTAATAGTTTGAAAGCCCTGTCAAAAGTTAACGCAATTTAAATATTTTCAAATTTCCCCATCTCGTTTTAGGCAGTTAGCGCTCACAAACAAATCCAAAACGTTATCCAGTTCACATTAAAAACACGTTCAAAATCTATTTTGCTGTCTGAATTTTGGCAAAAATTTATGGTGGACATAATAATAAGTATATTAAAAATATAACTTAAATGGCCGCCGGCGCCAAAGATTTGAAGATAATTGACATTTGGTGAGACTTGGGATTATTTTGCATATACACCAATGTATCCTGAAAGTTTAAACTCAATCGCATGACGCGTACACGAAATATATATATATATATATATATATATATATATATATATATATATATATATATATATATATATATATATATATATATATATATATATATATATATATATATATATGTATATATATATATATATATATATATATATATATATATATATATATATATATATATATATATATATATATATATATATATATATATATGGAAATATGAATTTTGAACCAAATCAATTTTAATTCTAATGTTCTTCAGAAAATATTAGTAAAAAAAACTTCCGAGCATACATCGGCGTAGGTAATGTTATTCTTTATGAAACGTTTAGAAGAAAATTTCAGAGCATTTCAAATCAAGTAAAATGTAAAGCATACTATTCATTTAAAGTCATGCAGGTGCAAGCTGGGCCGCCGCACAGTGGTCTATTTCGCGAAAAAGGTGAACTTAATTCAAATTATGGACTTTTAAGTATGAAGTTGAAACTTGGGGGTAATAATGTCCTATATGGTCCCCATCATTTGAGGTGGTAATTGGGTTTCATAAGTTTAAGGGTAAGGGCACAGGTGCTGAAAACAGCCAAAAATTGCATCTGTCTTTTAACCTATTTTTTAAATTAAGAATATGAAGATCAAAATACCTTTGAGTAATACAGCGTTATTAAGCTATGAAAGACATTGATGATTTAGCCTCCCCCCTTTCATCGTGTTCATACTGCAGATAGTATAGGAATTCGGTGTTTAAAACTTCTAGTCCCTTTTAAGTTTAGAAGGTCACAACAAGTTGTTACGAAATAGGTCTAGTTGTATTCATTAAAGTCCAAAGTAACTATCCAAACTTAGTTTGCCTGCGGCTAGCTGCGGCTACGCTCGTAAACTCCTTTCAAAGTTCAGCGACCTTGCATAAAATGCAACATTTTGCGCGCTTATTGCGCCAGTCCGCGTGCTCTTCAGTATTTTCTTATCATTTGCACTAGCACACAATAGCAAGCATTTGTACCAGGTTGAAGCTCGCGAGATTGAGATAAACACAACGTTGAATTTCATAAACAAAACAATAGTTTCTAAACCCTACACTTACTTCTTATGTTATTGGCAACGTTTCAAGTGATGTATGTTTATTTGGCTGTTCATACATTTATTTACCCATTCACCTGTACTTTAGTATCATCAAATTTGCCAACTTGCTTCTGAATTCAATTCCATTAAATATGTTCATATGATAATTCATGTATGATCATAGAGTAATTCAGGTATGTATATGCTTAGTATTGAAATTATATGCAAAGCAACATTACCGAAAATATACTTTTACCCGTACAAAATAATTTCGTGCCAGGTATTAATTGGTAAAATTGTAAATATGCATGCATGGGTGAATGATAATATTTGTAAATTCGATGTGTTTTGCTATATGCTGTAGATAGGCCTTTTTCACTACTTTCACTATTGATTTGAAGATACTTACACAAAAAATAGGGTTTTCAAATTTGGTAGAATGATGTAATCGATTATGCAGCTTTCGAATTCGGTGTTAACTCAAAAATGAAAAAAGTCGGATAGGGTGTTTTATGATCACTATCACTGTTTTATGACTGTCATTTCGGCAACAGTTGGGAACAATTTTGGAAAACACTTACCTACAAAAAATAGTATTTAAGTCTATTTGCACTTATTTGTCAGGTCAATTTTTTTATTTATATCATTTAGAAAACAAAAGAAATACAATAAAGTTAGAAGAATGTCTGAGTTTTTGTTAAAACCTTTTTGGTCAATTTGAGACAGAAAGGTCCGTGTGTAAAAGACTTAAAGACTACACAAAACTCATAAAATCGTATGACATAGAAAAATCGTGCGATCTAATATTATATAAAGAAGGAAATAAAGAGGAATTGCCTGCGATAGTTTTGGTATTCGGCCTTGTCTGTTGTATTTTATCCAGTCTTATATTCAGTTCTTTCGTTTGGTATCTGATGTAATTTTGCACAAGTAAAAAAAACGGCTATTGCAAAATTAAGTTTCCTTTCGATTTGTTTTGTTCATTTCGGCTTGCTCTGCTGCCTCAAAAAATGGCCAATTATAAAGTAACGCGGCGAATGTTGCATGATTTAATTATTCAAAATAATTACAATTATTTCGATTAAACTTTATGGGTAGGGGTGCAAATCAAATTAATAATACTGTCCGACATCATTTGTGTCAAACGAATTTGAATAATCATTTCCACAGCATTTTTGCCTGCTGTCACGAATGTGATCCAAAATTTGGCTATCACGTCACAATATTGATAAAAATTGCGTCAGCAGAAAAACATTCTAAAAATGATATTTTCCTCAACATTGGGGCACGATAGGCGGATTTGGACAGCGGTTTCGTGTTCAGCCAGCAAAAATACTATGGAAATGATAAGTCACACTCGTTTATTAACAAGAAAATTTTTTTTTTAAAAGTGAAATTTTCCAAATTTCGACCCTTCTTGGAAACTTTTTGTTAAAAGTTGGAGCCAACACAACCCCAGAAATAAATTTCCCATGTTTGAAAACCCAAGAAACACTCAATTTCATACATCTAGTGGTTCCCATGAATAAAGTTCACCTTTTTCGCGAAATAGACCACTGTGCGCCGGTTCAAGCAGCAGTATAAATTCCATCTAGTAACGTGTTATGCGAGAATACGCTGTTGGAATTTCCTATTTCCAATAAACATCGAAATTACCCAGCACGCATCATCTACACATTCCGGCTCATGCAGAAGTATGATCGGCCGCCAGTCCAAGCTTCACAGACTGTCTCCATTTGCCATTTCCCATGGCATGCCATTCGACTTGCCATGTTAATAGCTTGTCGAGATGATCGATGGCATGCCTTATTTGATGGCATATCATAAATGGCAAACCATACGGTATGCCATTTGCTTGGGCATCAGCCTGACCATATTTTGACAGTTCTTGATTTTAAAAATGGCGCTGAACCTTTGTCATGCTCCGTTTCTTATAAGCGAAAGTAGGAGAGACTAATTTACAGGGATTTTAAGATCTCGTTGAATGATCAAGATATGTCAAGAATCTAGAATGGTAGGAAACAGCGAAAATGTCAAACTATGATGCGGAAATTTGGAATAATAAAATTAAATACTTGTTAATTTTGAAAGAGAAATATTTTGAATTTGGACGATCGGCTGATTTTTTTAATTGACTTTTCGCTTCGTACCACAGCAAATTTAATAATTCTTCCACCTTCATCTGAAATTTAACCCGCTTATCTATAAATAAAATTCATCAGAAGCAGATTTCTTCACTCCTCACTTCCTTTCCATTCAGAAGCATTTTTGAAATTATATGGCATGCCATACAATTGCCCACGCACCATATAGTATGCCATTATTTAACATTCGTTCCCATCGGATATGGCAGAGAAAATACTAGTCAAGAGCTTTCATTACATGTCGATACGCTTTCCCCATAGATGACGGGAATGCAAGAATTCAATGTACAAAAAGTCCTTATTGCTAAGTTTTAAAACTGAAAGTCAAAAATTCCCCTTGTGTTAACCTTATCAGCCTAGGACATTCAATGTTAAAAAGAAATGAAACGGGTATGGATCTGTATTTATACGGAATGCTTACGGAAAGTATATTTGTACTAACGCACCGCTCTTCTCGTGCGAGGTTTTGTTCATCTCGAGTGAATTGATTCGCACTACGGCTTCGTGGTGAAAAATAAGATCTTCTGGCTCGCGGAATTGTTAAAAACACTGGAAAACCGCGGCGTACGTCTGCACAGCTACATAGTTCAATGGCGTTGTACATGGATTTACATATTTTTTCTCGTACATAATGTATATGTGGTACATAAATAAATGAAACTGTCTTTTGACGATCGGCTGATTTTTTAATTGACTCCTCGCTTCGTTACACAGCTAATTAAGTAAAAGTTTCACCTTCATCTGAAATTTCACTCGCTTATCCATAAATAGACTTATTCTACAAGCGTTTCATCAGAAGCAGGTTTTTTTCACTCCTCACTTTAAATAACTTTTCAAGAGCATTCAACGCTTTGATGAAACACACGTTCTTTACATTTAGAGGCATTTCTGAAATTCTATGGCATGCCATGCAATTGCCCACGCACCAGATAGTATGCCACTATTTAACATTCGTCGCCATTGGATATAGCAGAGATATAATTCAGCAGTCAGTCAGAACGGTCGCGTTTCTGTTCCGCTCCCCATTAATTTAATTTAGCTGAGACTTCTGTTTTCGTAACTGTGTGTCTTTTTATTTGCGTGTTCACATTCGCGTACTGACCTAATTTACCGGCCAACGAGTGAAGTGCCCAAACATTTACCAATATTGGTGTAGTGACCCAATTTTCTTTGCAAATGCAAACGCTTACGAAAAATAAGCTAAAATTTACTGTGGTGTTAAATTAAATTACAACAAACGAAGCTTTTTACGTTTTACGTTTGCACGTTGTAACTTATCTGCTGTGGTGTTAATTTAAAATCTGCGTAGTTGTTGTGATTAGTATATCGTGATCTACTAATAATATAACAATCATGAATCACAATTGCTGCTTGGGAAATTGCACCGCTTACGATAACAAATTAAAATCTGTTGTCTGCAAAGGTTTCTGCCAGCGCAAATTGCATGGAGCATGTATGGATGCGCCAAGAGATTGGTATTCAAACTACCTCTCAGATCACTTTATATGCTCTGACTGCCAGAATACTGAAGGATTACTAAGACGTATGTACGATGACATCAGCAGTCGTATCGAAAACCTCAATGCAGACAAAGACAACTTGATAGCTAAACAGCTAGTGCAATCTTCAGCTAGCACTGGTAGTTTCACAGAAATGGCAAGATGTTTTGATGGGCTTGTGAACGCAGTCTCTAACTTCCACAACAACCAGAGTATCGAGAATGCTATTATTGATAATCAGACTGATAATCAGATGACCGGTTGTGTAGATTCACCATCGCCCCGTGATTGCAATGCAGATTTAAATAACGCAGTTTTAAATAATGCAGTTTTAAATAATGTAGTATTAAACAATGATTTAGTGGTTGAAATCCTTGCGAAAATCTGCGAAAAACTAGATAGCCTCGACTGTGGGTACAACTCACTTTCTGTAAAAATCAATAAACTGGCCATTCTGCCTTCTGAAAACGAAGCTCTTAGTTCCGGGCCAATAATACAGGCAGCTCAATCAGAAATTTACGCATCCTCGGAGCAGCCACCGACTTTATTAAACACCTTCTCCGCACCGACAGCCTTCGATTCTCCTAAGCGTCCAATTTCTAGATTCGGCACCACGTGGTCTCGTGAAGAGTGGGACAACAGAATTAATAGGATTAAAATGTCTCAACAATCATCTAATACTTGCAGTGCAATTTTCAAGCTAGTTGATAGTGCCGTTGCTTTAGACAAATCTTCAACCAAAAGCTTTTTTGTGAAAGGAGCCCCTATTTTCGCTGACGCAGCCTGGCTTTCAAAAATGTTGAGAAGGAGTTGGGCATTGATAACTGTAAATGCGCTGCATTAACCGCCCGTATACGTGGTAAAAAGCGAAAATCCTACACATGCTTCAAATTATCAGTACCTGGTCAATATGGATGGATGTTTTGTAACCACGAGCGAAATGGAGTTGACAGCTATACCTGGAATGGAATGAAATTCAGCCATTGGATTGACAGATGCAACAAACGAGATCCCAAACAACCAACTCAACAATATAATCGCCAAAAAAATAGTACGTATTTAGGCTCTTCTCCCATTTGTAGATCCCGTAATCACTCTCCTTTACTTCCCCAGGCTTCACTATCTTTTAAATCGCCTCCGAATTCAAATAACCACACTAAAAGCAGTGAGGCTAAGGCGTTACCTTCTACTGTTTCAACGGAAAATCAATCCTCTATCAGTGTGCAGCCGGCTAATTCTTTACAAACAGTGGATTCCGCACCCAATGGAGCGTTAATGCAAGCTAGTGCTCCTGAAGCCAGGCCGTCATCCAAATATTCTAATTTTGTCCGTGGAGACGATCTGATACCATCGCAATCTGGCTCAATCGTTATACCAGAAACTCCTGTCAGTCTCCAATCTTCACCAAAATTTCTCGACCCACTTGTTCCTCCTGTCGTAAAGCTTACCATAAACTCTAATGAAGAATTAGAGGGCAGATACCTCTTGTCTCGTTTCAGAGATCATAAAATTTATGACAATGTCCGTCTTTTTCTCGCATACATGCATGATGCACATGATGCCACTTGCTTCGAAGGGAAAACGAAGACTAACCTTAAAGTTATGATTCAACAGGAGGGTCTTCCCACCGACCTTGACTCTTTACGCCTTATTTTTAACCGCTACCACGAAGAACTCGGAATGTCTCCGGACCAGGTTAAACGTGATCTTTTGACTTATCGCTCTTATGTTAATTCTAAACATATTTCGCTCTTACAAAAATCTCGCGATGACCAGAAAAAATATTTCTCCTAACATGAAAGCTACTTTTAGTTACCCAAGGTTTCTTTACCACAATTGCGGTGGTATGAGAAGCAAATTAAATAAACTTTTTATTGACGCGAAATCTTGCCATTTTAATATATTAATGATCGCCGAAACGTGGTTGAACGACTCACACGCTAACGAAGAAATTCTTGACAGTAATTGGACCATCTATAGAGCTGATCGCGACTACCTTTTTACAGGCGTTTCAAGAGGTGGTGGTGTTCTTATTGCAATTCACAATACCCTCCCCAGCGAACTCGTTGCGACCAGTTCTCATAAATCTTTCGAACACAAATTCGTCAGAGTTTTATTCGATAAGCATTACCTCTACATTGGTATCTTTTATGTTCCCCCTAACTCCGATGAAACTACTTACAATGACGTATGCGACGTGATATCTGCCGTAACAGCTTCCTTGCACGAAGAAGACAAAATAATTGTTTTTGGTGATTTTAATCGTCCGAAAATCAGTTTTATTCCTGACGAAAATGATAACTGCCTTCTTCCAATTAACCTTAGCGATTCAATTGACTTTAACCTCATAAGTACGTTTTACAACAAATTATCCCTATCCCTAACCAAAATGGCAATTGGTTAGACCTTATCTTCTCAGATTTTTATGACGAAGTGGTGGTTAGTCCAACTATTGACGCCGAGAATCTTTTCTCTAACACCCTGCATCACTCCGCTTTTACAATTGAGCTATCCACTACAGATATTTCTTTCACCCAGTCATACCATAATGAAATTGTATTTGATTTCCTAAATGCTGACTACTTAAGCATTAAAAACTATTTGGACACAATTGACTGGACAAGTGCTCTATCGGCATTAGATTTAGACGAAATGTTGTCTTCCTTTTACAAAATAATCTTTAACGCCATTCACAAATTTGTACCAAAGCTGAAGAAGAAGAAAAAACTCTCCGAACCTTGGCTTGACAGTTATTTAAGGCGGCTCAGAAACCATAGAAACAAATTATATAAAGCAATCAAAAATGGAGGCTCTCTCCAGGAGGATCAAATAAGATTATATGATGAGCTATCCAAAGAATTTTCCATCAAATCTCGCGAGGCGTATGAGCTTTATGTTAATTCAATGGGGGAAAAAATTCTCACGGACCCGAAAAAGTTCTTTGATTTCGTCAATTTAAAACGTAAAACCACTGGCTATTCTTGTTCTATGTTTCGTGGTAACACGGTTTCGTCTTGTCCACAAGTCATTTGTAGCTTATTCGCCGACCATTTTCAAAACACTTACTGTTCTCCGAAGATCCCTACTTTCACTACTAGACACGCTGCCAGATCTCTTATCGAAGGGTTTGTCCTTACACGGCAGGCTATTACTGATGCTATTCTGCAACTAAAGATTGGCAAAGGACCTGGCCCGGATCTAGTATCTCCTTTCTTCGTGTTCCAATGTACAGACCAATTAATCACCCCTTTGCACTTGGTTTTCAATAAATCCCTGTCTCTTGGTGTCTTCCCGTCATTCTGGAAATCCTCATACCTCACACCTATTTTCAAAAGTGGTGATAAACGTTCAGTCGATAACTATCGAGGAATTGCTATCTTATCTGTTATCCCCAAACTCTTCGAGAAGCTAGTTTGTGATAATCTTACTCGCATTATCGACCCCCTTCTTAATGAGGAACAACATGGATTTCGTAGGGGTAGATCGACTTCCACCAACCTCATGATACTAGTTTCTACAGTGCTCTGTGAAATGGAAAAAGGGAACCAAATTGACGCGGTCTATACGGACTTTAGTAAGGCTTTCGACCGAGTTGATCATCAAACTCTGGTTCAAAAACTACGCAACTTTGGTATTTCCGGTTCTCTTCTTAACTGGCTCCAGTCTTACCTCTGCGATCGAACCCAATTCGTAAAATTTCAAGGCCACTTATCCAAAAAAGTTTTGGCATCTTCTGGATTACCACAAGGCAGTCATTTAGGCCCCCTGCTTTTTAACATCTTCATTTCTGATGTGTCTGAGATACTGCTTGGTATACCGCATCTCTTCTATGCAGACGACTTAAAAATCTATCACATCATAAACTCGCAGTCTGATGCAACCTTTCTACAATCCAAGCTTCAATCCCTCGAACAGTGGTGCGATGTGAATAATCTCAATCTTAACATCAATAAGTGCCATGTGATAAGTTTTTCTCGTAGGCATGCAACCACGATGTATTCCTACTTCCTTAACGACTTCAAATTGAATAGGGTCGATCATATTATAGACCTTGGCGTAGTATTGGATAACAAGATGCGCTTCAATTTGCACTATGACAAAATCCTAGCCAGGGCTAATAAACAGCTTGGATTCATAAAGAGACGCGCTAAAGAGTTTAAAAATATATGGGTTACCAAATCATTATATACCACCCTAGTGCGTCCTTTATTAGAATATGCTTGCATTATATGGAACCCTGCTTTCGAGCTACATAGCCATAGAGTTGAGTCTGTTCAGAAACAATTTGTACTTTTCGCTTTGAGAAATCTCTATGACCCACGAGATTTTCAACATCTGCCATCTTACAAATTCAGACTGAGTCTTCTAAATTTAATGTCTCTTTCTTCTAGAAGAACTCTGCTCAGCGCTTGCCTTACATTTGATATTATTAGTGGTGCGGTAATCATTGAAGATCTCTCTAGCAAAATCACTTTCAATAACCGACCAAGACGCACCAGATATGCAAATCTGCTCAATGAATTCAGTCATCACACTACCTATGCATATAATGAGCCCATTAATAGGTGCTGTAGGATATTCAATTCTATAAGCAGCCACTACTCTTCGGGGATTACTAAATCAAACTTCAAAAATAACTTGTCCAAAGCCCTTTCCACATCCGAACCCGCTTAACTTCCATTGTTACTAGCCTAAATTTAATTAAAATAATGTAGAATAGCTGCTACAAAATTTGTGATGTATTGTATCTTTTTTACGGACAATTTGTATTATATATTTATGATTGATTGTATTTAAGATTTATACTATGTTTTCTTGTTGTTATGTTGCCTTGTTTGGTAAAAATAAATAAATAAATATAAATAGACAGACAAGAGCTTTCATTACATGTCAATACGCTCTCCCCAAAGATGACGGGAATGCAAGAATACAATGTACAAAAATTTCTTTTTGTCAGGCTATAAAACTGAAAACTTGTCAGTCTTGTCAGGACATCCAATGCTAAAAAGAAATGAAACGGGTATGGATCATTTATTATACGGAACGCTCAGAAGAGAGAGATATAAGGAAATGAAAATGGCTGTGAGAAGTGAAGCAATTTGCCTAGGCTGAGCGTATGGTTTAGTAAGCGAATTTGACATTCACTTACTGTGCCGATCAGAAAGATAGAGTGAGATAGATAGAGAAAAATAGTTGGCCATGTGCACGCGAATTTGACAATTACTAACTCAGCAACAACAAAAGCTAAGGTATCGGGGAAACCAAGGAGAATATTTGAGGTAGCAATTCTCTCGATTTGTTCTATTTATAGATTTTACCTTTGTAGTAAAATTGCTTCACTAAATTTCGTATATGTATACGCTTGTTTCATTTCCTTAGATCTCTATGTTCTGAAACGGAATGCTTACGGAGAGTATGTTTGTGCTAACGCAGCACTATTTAAATGTTCAACTCCAGTGGATTGAATCGCAACATTATGAATTCAAATAGCATTACGACTTCGTGGTGAAAGATAAGATCTTCTGGCTCCCAAAATTGTAAATGCCACTCAAAAATCGCGGCGCACGTCTGTACAGCTAGCTCAATGGCGTTGCACATAGATTTACATTTTTTTCTTCTCATATCCAATGTATGAGACACTTAATATTCGTCACAAATTTCTTTTCTATGAATTTTTTCGATGTTTTAATAGCTATTCGGGGCCAAAACAAATCCACCAAATCAAAGATTATGTAAGTCGATCCCGCCATTCTTGAGTTACAAATAGAGTAACTAACACGACTTTGTAATTTATATATATCCAAATATATATTTAAATATATATATATATATATATATATATATATATATATATATATATATACATATATATATATACATATATATATATATATATATATATATATATATATATATATATATATATATATACATAAGTTAACGGATTTTACTCCATGTGTGTTAAAAAAATAACGACAAGTTTTCAATTATATAAATTTTTATTTCACACGTTGGTTCCGTCGCGGTCAAATACAAACACAAAACTTAAAATCTATGTTTGCCTCTTCATAACTTTTCATTTTACTTACTTTACAAAATTCTACAGACAACAGGTAAGCATTTCCTGTGTTCAATTCCATAAACGACAAATATTTTTCCACAATTATTGTTCAGTCAGCAATTGTGCAATACTTTATTGAGTGCATGGGTCGGTTATCGAGTACAACGTTCAAATTACCTTTTTCGGATTCGCATACGCGAATTTGCATGTTCAGCTAATTGATTAATTTGGATTAAATGTGCAGGTAGACCGGAAAGTGGTGGAAGAGAAGAGAAGGGGATAAGGGAATGTGTTAACTTATATATATATATATTATTATGTTTAAACGCGACTCCGTACATACAATCCGCGATCCTTGATCCCCGAATGAGCTCAAGCAAGGAAAATTCCGGGTGGCCTTGCTTACGAAGAACGGGGTGGGTCGGCGCCACTCGCTTCTTACACCGGAATTTCCCGTGTGACGACGTCACGAAGCGAGAAGGCAACGACGGCGTACTACAATTGCGAATGGTGAACGAAAGTTACTCCCAACTCTCGCGAGCTCACTATTCAATTGTTTCACTTCTCACTGAATTGACGGTTATTAATGAATATTTCAATCAGATTCATTACTTAGAATTTATTTAATTCCGACCGGATTCTAATTTGTATAATAGCAATCTGAGCTCTACCACTGTAGGTTGGATTTCTTAACTTAGGACATTACTTCCGCAATTTTACGTGATATCATAAACTCATAATTCTTGTTCAATTTGTTCTAAACTTAAAAAAAACAATCTTACTTAACTAACCTGACCTTTGCCGTGGCAATCAAATATTTTCGAACTGGAACCAGCTTCCGTTGGGGCCCTTTTTGTTGTTCGATGCTCGCAGAAATCTCTGTTGCTCGCCCTTTCAGATCGCCATCTCGCACCGTCGAAAACTGCCCTCCAATATACAGTCGATAGAAAGTATTTTTCCTCGGGATTCACCGCTTCGCTGCCTATTTCACCATCCATCCATCCATACATGCAAGGAGGAAAATATTTTTTACTAATTTTCGATGAAAAGTAGTATTAAACTCGTTTCGCCGAAAATTCATATTTCTTTATATATATATATATATATATATATATATATATATATATATATATATATATATATATATATATATATATATATATATATATATATATATATATATATATATATATATATATATATATATATATATATATATATATATATATATATATATATATATATATATATATATATATATATCATCAAAATGATTAAGGGAGATAATCTCTGGAGTGGCAGATCCGATTGAGCTGAAAATTTCGGAGAACGTAGATGTATTTAGTAAGTAGGTCCACGATTTGCTCAAATTCAGATATCCTAAACCTTTTGGCGGCGGCGAGCGTTTTAGTGAATTTTGAGGTACTCCTATATTTCCAAGCAGCGTGAATTTATGTTCAAAAAAAGTATTGATAATGAGAATTTATTATGTTTTAAGCTTGTCTATGACAAAAAATTGGAAATTTTGAGCCGTGTGTGGGTGCAGCGTGCCTAAAAGTAAGCAAGGATTTTTTTTCAAATTTTGATTTGTCATTACTTCTGACAAAAACACTGGATAATCGTGAAATTTGCAGAGCGTATTAATGTTGACTAAAGTTTAATACACATGGATTTCCAAAATCGTGCGGGTAACCCTGTAGCTGTGGCAGGCTCTTGAAAAAAAATCTTTCAAATCATTGAACCTCCTGAAAAATTTTTGATTTTTCACAAAAAATCAAATCATTGATAAATTTTAACGTTTTTGCATCATGTCAAATTGAAATTTTGAAAATTTCCGATTTGCACAAGAACGGCAACCCATCACTAAATTACCTCTATTTTCAACACTCGAAAGTTCTGTTCACGAGAACTGACGACCGGATTATCCGATCATAATGAAATTCACAGGACATGTTGGTATTGACTAGGACCAGGTCTGATAGAAGTGATTTTGAAATGCGGGCAACCCTGTGCCAGTGGTGCCATCTTGAAAAATCACTTAGAAAAAAACAGCTTTTTGGCCTATAACTTCCGATTCAGCCATCAGATTTGAACAAAATTACACAATACACAATATTACAAATACACAATATTTGGATCTTACTTAAGATAACATTTGGTGAAAATTTGGCTGAAAAATTAGAATAGAGTTGCCAGGTATGGTGATTTTTGTCTGCTAAATCTTGCAAATTTGCTCAGCAAAATAAAGCTTTTTCCCCTATAACTTCCGGTGCAGCCATGATATCAAAATGAAGTTTATACAGTAAATAGATTATGATGTGGGCCAAATGTCATAGGAATTTCGTACAAAAATCATGAAAGGGCTGCCAGCTATGACCATTTTTGTAATTTTTTGGAATTTCTTTACTGCGCGATTATATTATTAGATTTGCAAATGGGAACGATCCTGCAATGAAAATCAACAACAAATATTAACGCTTAAAAAATTTGATTTGACAGGCTAACCAGCTTTAGCAATTTTCGTAACTATTGCATCAACAGATGCTTCAAATTACATACTCATATGCAAATCATTTGCAATAAAACTAAGAAACCAATTTTTCAATTTTCCGAGTTTTGAACATTTTTTGGATGGTAGCCTCAAACAACGTTAACCGCTAAAGCTTTCGACGAAATCCTCCGATGAGAACGAAATTCAAAGGATAAGTTGATTTAAGTATGAGCTTGTTATGGTAAACTTATTGCTGCTTCGTTGGGAAAATGTTGCCAGCACTAAACATTTTCATCATTTGTGTTATAGTTGAGTTATGTTGCTTTGAACAAGGAATGTTTGATATGATTTTACAAAAAAGTGTATAGCGTCTTTCCACATTTTTTTGTCACTCAAAGACAATTTCTTCGAAAATTAGTTTTCTAGCGGTTCAGGTGCGGTAGTTTTTTTTCACTTCAACCCACCACTCGCAGTTTTGGACCTCCGTCCACTCACCCAATCGGATCCAGAAGAACCATTTTAGCTCGAGCCACCTCGCTCTAGCCCGGCCTGCAGCTCGGCCGCCAGTAGGACTTTTTGGGGCTCCGTTGCATGCACTTGGGTGTACTGCAACCTCTCGGCCGGTGCACTTTTCATTCCAGCGTACGCACGACTGGTAATGCCCTCCATTTCGGTCGTTCTGCCTCTGGTGGGTTCACAGTCACATTAAACGGGTTCACAGTCACATTAAACGGGTTCACAGCTGACACTTCGCGATTGTTTGTTTGATCAGCAGTGTTAATTGTCGTGTTTTGTATCTGTTTCATTCTTGTAGTGAAGTTGAAAATTTTCGTGACATCTCTTTATTCTTCTTATAGTTCTCGTCCAAATGATTTGCCTACTCCAAAGTTTGTTTCTGTTGATCGGCCAGAAAGTTCTGTTGATCTGCGATCTGTTTACCTTGCTCCGATGATTTTCGCTTGCAATTACGTAGCTCGTGGCGTTAGACAGTTAATTGATTGTTGTACATCTTTTGCTTGATTTTACGAATACTCTTCTGTTATACCATATTGCTTTGTGGCAGCAACGACAACTGCGATGAGCTATCTGATAAATTGGATGTTGTTTTCCGCGAATAGTTTGGTTTACTTTTAGTTGTATAATCGATAGAGCCCTTGCTAAAGTATCCGATCTCGGAAAGATTCCGTTCCATATGCTCCTTAAAATACTCCATTGCCATTGTAGAGAGGTAGAATAGTTTGACAGTGTTTGAGCCACCCCTCGTCGTGTTAAAAGGAACGCTCCTGACTAACCGCGGGAGGTTCACTCCCGGGTCACACCAGTTGTGGTTCGTGCTATTTGTGTCAACCACATTTGTCGGGACTTGGCGGCGCACCCCCGCATCATCGACCAGCTCGTTGTATTCATCCAGCTTCCGACGTTCTGATTCAAATAGTGATTGGCATCTATGTATCTTAATCAAGTTAACCGACTTATTTCTTATTACATATATCTACATTCATCTATTCCATTGCATTTACATTATACATTTTCTTTTTACAACATTGCAACCTATTTATACATAATTCTTTTTTTTTAATTAATCTTCTTTTCGTTCACCATTTTTCCCATTTTTTACTTTCGCAATATATATTCCGTATAATCCGCGACCGTGACAATATATATATATATATATATATATATATATATATATATATATATATATATATATATATATATATATATATATATATATATATATATATATATATATATAAATGTATATATAAATATATATATATATATATATATATATATATATATATATATATATATATATATATAAATGTATATATAAATATATATATATATATATATATATATATATATATATACATATATACATATATATATACATATATATATATATATATATATATATATATATATATATATATATATATATATATATATATATATATATATCTAAAAATGTATTTTCGGTGAAACGAGTCTAATTCTAATTTTCTTCGAAAATCAGCACAAAGACCGAAAAGCACGTAAAACTGTCACCCATGTCACCAAGTTGTTTGGTAGAATCGAAACTATCTATTTATCTTTCGAAAGAAAAAAGTTCTAAACAGTTCTCGATTTATTGACCGGCAATGAGTTTGAACTAGATCATCCATATTTTAATGATGAAAAATACAGTTTGCATTAAAATAAAGTTTGCCCATAGCATTACCTTCGAATGTCAAAGAACCTTTAATTGATGCACAGAAGGTATTGAATGCCGATTGTTCAGATATTGTTTATCACAAAAAGAATTCAGAAGAAAATGATATAAAACTTTCGAGCATATCGTTACCAAAATTTTCGGGAGATTATGAATCGTGAATGTAGTTTCGATATCTTTTGAAAAGTTTGATCTATAAAAAGGTTTTACCACACAATGTGGAAAAATTGCTCTACTTAAGGGGTCAGGTACACTTGGGACGTCCAGAAAAAGCTCTTATTCAGGATTTTTTTATAGACACACATTAAAGTATTTAATAACAAATGTCTTTTTACTAGAAAGAAATATATTTGTAGAAGCTATTGTTTTTTTTTAAGGCACAAGGCTGAAAATTAGTCGAAATAGAGTAAATTTTCGAGAGGTCAGTGCTCCGGATGGACAAACGACTTTGGCAGATTTTGATTTGTCGAAAAATGGCGGTTGTTGAAAGTCAAAATTGTATTTTCAACCAACATTTCTTCTTCGTTCATCGGGAGGATAATTATATATCAAATAAGTGGGAAAAATTTCATGCTGATCGATAAAGTCGTTTTCAAGTTACAGTGATCACCGACTTCGAAAACATAGTTTCGAGAAAAATGCTTTTAAAGCACGCGAAAAACGCTTTAAGCATAGTACTGAGTTCGATTTCACGCGAAATTTTCATACAAAATTTCACGTGAAATCTGCTTCGGCGAAAATTTAGCTTGAAAATAAGCACGAGTTGTACTAAGTTCTTAGCATGAAAAGTTGCTTTGAAGTTGCTTTCGCGTTGAAAACGTAGATGGCACTGAAGCATGTCTCCAAAGTTTGTGCAGTTTATTCTTTCGAGCGAAAAAGTGACGTTTGGTGTTTCAATTTGAAAATGGAGCAGTGCAAATGTCTTTCCAATAAGAAAATCGATCGAAAAGTGAAATTCTTGACATTTTATCCGTCAGAAATGAGCATTGTCGCGGCTTTTCTCCATTGCCAAAATTTTCGCTCGAAAGAATGACCGGATAATGGAGACATGTCAAAATTTCACGTGAACTCGAACTCAGTACCAGCCTTTATGCAATAGAGACGACTTCATTCAAAGTTTTCAACTCCATAAAGAATTGTCCGATTCGTCTGAAATTTGCAGAAAATGCTCTTGAAAGATGCTACTTTTAGAAAATGCAAAGAAAATAAAATCGATTTTCTCAAAATTCTAAGTGTGCCTGCCCCCTTTAAGTGTTCTCTTTCGGATGAAGTAGAAAACCTGCTAAAGCAATTCCAAATTACAGATGTGAATTATCAAGCTGCATTAAAGTTCCTGGTAGAGCGTGGAGATAGCAAAGCAACTTTGAAAAATTTGCAATTGGAAAGGTTACTGAATTTAGGGATTCGCGTCATCGTTAAACATGGATATTAAAGACTTGTGTCATGCAGTAGTTGTTTACATGGCAACTCATCGATTATCTTCGGAGACGTGACAACTATGGGAGCAGCAGCAAGTGGGTTTTGGACCAGTGATGGGCATTGGGACGAATAAATGTGTAGCAGATTTTGTTCAAAAAAGTAGCAGAATCAGAAAAAAAGTAGTGAAAATTAGACATATATATAGTGTATGAAAAAAACCGAGAACAACGACTTTTTCTGCATTCTAAGAACTTAGTCAGACGAGCAACATTTAACAGTAGTTGCCACACGCTCGGCGTTTTCTTATCGTAGATGTGCTTCAGTTGATTCTTAATGGTTCACCGAAGTTGCATCAGTGCTATCTTCACTAAAAAGTAGTTCCCCGGGAAAAGTAGTAAATATCATTTGCTACGTAGTAGAGTAGTAGATTCAGAAAAAAGCAGAAAAAAGTAGCAGATCTACTACAATTGTAGTAAATGCCCATCACTGTTTTGGACTAGTTACCGTCTTTCATTCAGTTGAAAGCATTTTTACAGAAACGATTTTGCACCTTAGAAGCTTCCGGAGCGACACATATTAGAGGGAATTCACAAAGTTGCTCATGATTAATGTGCATTGCATTGACGATGACTATCAACGAATAGTTTTTAGATCGAAACAAAATGACGCACTCGATCACTTTCGCCTAACTACGGTTACATTTGGGACAACGTGTTCATCTTTCCTCGCTATACGGACTCTGCACAAATTAGCAGAAAGTGAAGGGAATAGCCACCCTAGGGCATTAACTACTATCAAGAATGATTTTTATGTCGATGATTTGCTCTCAGGGGGCCAAGAATTATGGGAAACCATCGACCAACGTAATAAAATTTCTACTGGCTTAAAATCTGGTGGATTTATCCTGACAAAATGGATTGCTAACGATCAACGACTCTTGTAAGAAATTTCTTAAGAAGATATTGAAATGAAAAACTGGTTTGAAATGAATAAAGATCGATCAAAGAGGCAACTGCTTTCAGAAATTGCTCAACTAACCAATCCAATGGGATGGCTTGCTCCAATAATTATCAAAGCTAAACTTTGATACTAGTTAGAGCTCCAAACTTCATGGCTTCAAGAGCTCACCTGAGATGAACGTGTACCTGATGAAATTACACAACAATGGTTGAAATTAAGAAATAATGTAACAATAGTCAATGAAATTATAACACCACGATTTAATCGAAACACGTCAACATCCCAATTCAAAATCCGTGGATTAAGCGACACGTTCAAGGAAGCTCATGCAGCTGCTATGTCCCTTGTCAGCACGAATGCTGAACAAATTCACGTACATCTTATGATAGCGAAGACGAAAGATGCTCTGAATCGTACAGTGTCAAAACCACGTTTGGAGCTAGGCGGCGCAGTGCTACTTTTCAAATTGGTACAACAAGTAAAAGAAACAATAAATTTCCATAAATGGCTGTGAACCGACTCGGAAATAGTCCTGCCCTGGTGTTCGATAACGAGAATGAAAGAAAACATTAACAAAGATGAACAATGTTCAGCTCGCACTAACTTGGATGACAGTCCACGGACCGACTGTCATTTTGACGTCGCGCAACCAGGATTAATAAGCCGTTCACACTACACTTCTAAATCAGGTAGATTTAGAATCTGTCAAGTTAATCAGGTAAGCGTTCACACTACCCGACGTGATTTAGAATGAGGAGATTTAGAGAGAGAAATGTCATTCGAATTTAAGTGTACAATTTTTTTTGCGTGAAAGTTGTTGAAAATGGTGCAGAAACATGCAAGAGCATGATCTATTCATTTTGTACAACTCAAATTTTCCGTTTTTGTTCAGTTTTCTTTATTTTAGACCGAAATTCGAATGACATTTTCTTCAAATCTACCGTGCCTCTCACGGATGGAATTCAGCGCGCTCTGAGAACAATTCAGCCGGGAAAAATTCACAATAGTACCTGATTTGTACTTGATTAGCTCTAAATCTACTTGATTAACTCGGTCGGAAGCCGAAAAAAATTTATGGGTAATCAGGTAGATTTAAGTTGATTTAGCTCTAAAGCGATCAGCTGATCGAAATCGCCTGATTTAGAGTCTAGTGTGAACGGGCTATAAAATCAACTGATTAAGCATATTAATAAGCCGTTCACACTACACTTCTAAATCAGGTAGATTTAGAATCTGTCAAGTTAATCAGGTAAGCGTTCACACTACCCGACGTGATTTAGAATGAGGAGATTTAGAGAGAGAAATGTCATTCGAATTTAAGTGTACAGTTTTTTTGCGTGAAAGTTGTTGAAAATGGTGCAGAAACATGCAAGAGCATGATCTATTCATTTTGTACAACTCAAATTTTCCGTTTTTGTTCAGTTTTCTTTATTTTAGACCGAAATTCAAATGACATTTCCTTCAAATCTACCGTGCCTCTCACGGATGAAATTCAGCGCGCTCTGAGAACAATTCAGCCGGGAAAAATTCACAATAGTACCTGATTTGTACTTGATTAACTCTAAATCTACTTACTTGATTAGCTCGGTCGGAAGCCGAAAAAAATGTATGGGTAATCAGGCAGATTTAAGTTGATTTAGCTCTAAAGCGATCAGCTGATCGAAATCGCCTGATTTAGAGTCTAGTGTGAACGGGCTATAATGATGTATCTTAAATGAAGAATATTGGAAACAACTTTGCAAACAATGCAAATGTAATGTTATTGGAAATGTTAAATGTTAAATTTACCCAAATTTTCATGTAGTGTTTTGCAAGTCCATTGTTCATGGTACAGTAATTGTTGGAAGTTGAATTTGATCGGTCGTTGGATTTGAATAGACATAGTAAGAAAATTGTTTTTGAAATTGAATTGCTGGTTTGAATAGAATTTAAATAAAATTGTTTGAAATCGAACAACTCGAACATATCTTTGAATTTGAAATTGAATTCTTAAAGAGCATAAATTTTGATCCTTCGAACCGGATCATTGCGTTCATAGGTAAGTGAAGTGGTGAAAAATAAAAATAAAAGAAAATTGAAAATCGAAGATTGAAAAAATTTTGATTGAAACATTGAAACTTTTGAATACATACGAGTATATTAGTGGATATTTATGAACAACTTTATTTGGGAATTTGTAGCGTGCAAAATCACTGTTTGCTGGTAGTGATATTCACATATAGTGTGGCATGTACAAATCAATTTGTTTTCCATGATCAAACTATCCTTTATCTAACAATTACATTTTGATTTCCTCTGTGTCCTGATTTCGTATATATCCATCAAAATGTGTGTTTGTAATGCAATATTATAAACTCAATACTCCAATATTAAAAAAGATGAACTTTCATCCGAACACTGCTGCTTGTCGCGAGCTCCGTGTTTATTTTGAATTGACCTGTTCCGCCCGTCGCTTTTGCCTTAACTCATACTTCTGAAAGCTTCGCGTATTTCTTCTACACGTCACCGTTTAGTATTCTAGTGTAATAGTGGGCGCTGGTCTTCGTTTTCTTACGACGAGATCTTTGCTTTCGCATTTTTACCGCTTGTCGCCTTAAGCTTTGCGTGCTGTCAGTATCTTTACCGCGTGGAGTGCGTATGTGCTTTTTCTCTTAGTGAATTTTTACATTTTACATTTTCGACATTTCTTACTTATCATCCGGAAAGTGTGCGCGCTTGATCATAGTCCGTGCTAATTTTGATCTTGTGCTTAAACTTTATCGAAGCTTTTTCATTTTCGACGTTTTAGACATTTCATCCGGAAAGTGTGCGCGCTTGATCATAGTTCGTGCTATTTGCGATCTTGTGCTTTCTTCTACTTTATCAAAGCTTCAATTCATTTTATTGCTTTCGGACAATTTAAACTTTTGGACAATTTAAATTTTTGGTCTTCCTATCAATTTATCCTTAACCCTTCGAGTTTAGCGTGTGTGAAATACTGACACTTTTCATTTTTTGCGTGGTAAATACATCTATAATTAATTGAACATTATGGCACTCTGTGATGCTGCTTGCTGCTTGGACAAGAAGGATACCTCACCTGTGGTGACGTGTGCTGGCTTTTGTTCATTGACGTTCCATTCCAAATGTGTTTCGCTGCCGGGCAAGTGCACTAATGTGATCTCTAATCGAGTCTCGGGGGTGTACTGGTTCTGCGTGAAATGTAGAAAGCACTCTATGGCGTCCTATGCTTCGCGTCTTCGATCTGCTAAGTCATCCATCGATACGCTAGCTAGATCTCTTGCTAAATTATCGGACGATTTTCTTTCCACCAGCAAGGAGATTGATCTGCTGGTCCGTGTTGCGAACGTTGAGCAACCTTCAACATCTTCATCCGGAGGGCTGAATAATGACTGTGTTTTACCGAGCCCACCTGGTTCCCCGACAGCGATGCGCACACGTTCGCGGGTTCAATCTACTGCTTCGAAGCCTCATTTGCTGCCTCAGCTGCAGCCATTGCAACTATTATTGCCTCCATCTGCAGGTTTCAACACACAGGAATGTCTGCAGCCTGAAAACCGTGTAAAGTCTCCGACCGTGCCAACCAACGATATTGTGGTCTGCTCACCGACTAAATCCGCAAGTGCTAAGAAGAGCGCGAGTCAGCCATCGGCCATCACACCGGTTCCGGTGACTGATCTTTCCCGTGCCGCTCCTTTGTTAACAGTTGTGCGTCCACCGTTACAAATATTTGTATCGCGGCTCGCATTCTCTACAACGGCTGAAGATATCAAATCGTATATTTTGGCAAGGCTGGGCCACGTTCCTTCGCTTATTACGTGCACGAAATTGACAAAGGGCAATTTGGATAACCAAACCATCGCTTTGTTTCGAATCACTTTGCCTCCTGGCTCGGAAAAGGCTCTCCAAACCAATTTCTGGCCTTCTGGTATCTTAGTTAAAGAGTTCATTCCAAGACCTCGGAAAAACTTTCGCACGAATTCATCGCGGAGCTTTCGAAACTAGACTCATCAACAAGCAGAGCTTGAACCGACCTCTTAAAATTTACTACCAGAACGTTCGTGGTCTGAGGACCAAGGTTAATTGTGTAAAGATCTCCTCGGTAACTGCGAATGATGACATTGTCTGTCTTACGGAGACCTGGTTGTCTGGGGATATATACAGCAATTAAATCTTTCCACTTCACACTGTTTTTCGTAGAGATCGAAATCGATCTGCGTATAATATTTCTCTAGGAGGTGGTATTTTAATTGCTATTCACAAATCTCTGAATGGAACACTCTGCAGTGATTTCATTCCCTCCGTCCCGGTCGAATGTGTGATTGTCCGTATTTCCCCTTCACCATCCGCTGTGTTGCTTGTTTCCTCTATCTAGATCCCTTGTAGTAGCCCTGTACTGGTATATGAACGTTTCTTTGCGGAACTCTCGTCCTACCTTAATAACCGCTTCCCTTCTGCTTCCTTACTTTTATGTGGTGACTTTAATATGCCGTCGCTTGTTTGGGATGATACTTTCTCAAATATTTTGTCTTCTAGCAATATTTGTCTTGCTATTTCTTCCTTTATGTCCCTTTGCTCTATTTCCCAATTTAACAATGTACCGAATACTAACAACAGGATTCTGGATTTGGTTCTAACTAATATTCACCCTTCTTCCATTTGCTTGAGTCCTTCTCTGTTTCCGTATGTGCAACCCGATCCTCATCATCCTCCTCTTTTTATGGAATTAACTCTTAACCGTTCGTCTAAAGTCAAATCTGTTTCTAATCTTCGTTTTAATTTTAAAAATCGAACTATTCCGCTTTGTCCAATGAAATTAATGCTACTAACTGGTATAACTTCTTCAGAGGGCTAAGTGTGGATGATGCTCTTGACAAATTTTATTCCCTCTTGTCCAACTTAATTTCCTGCTATACTCCTTCCTTCCGCTGTATAAGAAGTTCAGATCCTCCGTGGTTCACAGTCGATGTTGCGGTTGCTCTTAGAGCCAAAGATGTGGCGCGTAGTAAATACAAAAAGTCTGGCTCTCTTAATGACCTTTTGAATTTTAAAAGATCACGGGCTGCTGCTAAAAAGGCAGCCAATGACGCATTGCGTGCCTACCTGGAGCATATCGAAACTTCTTACTTCCGACAATTCTTAGCCTTTTTGGTCTTATGTCAAATCCATTAAAACTTCCTCTGGCATTCCTTCTGTCATGTATCTTCATGATAAGTCTGCGTCCTCACCTCAGGATTCCTGCGAGCTCTTTGCTCAATTTTTACTAATGTTCATTCGTATTAAAATCTTTTTGACCAAAAATTCATATTTCTATATGTATATATATATATATATATATATATATATATATATATATATATATATATATATATATATATATATATATCATCAAAAAATTTCAGTGAAAAAATCTCAGGAACGCGCCATCTGATTGAACTGAAATTTTCAGGACACATTGGTGTATATGCAGAATAGTGCCAAGTCTCAGAAAAAGTTAATAATCTTTAACCCTTTGGCGCCGGCGGCCATTTTAGTGATATTTTTAATATACCTATTATTCCGTACACAAATAAGTTTTGCTAAAATAAAGTTGACGAAATAAATTTCGAACGTGTTTTACATGAGGATCGGATAATGTTTTGGAATTTTTTAATCCCATGTGTGCGCTGGGTGCCTAAAAACAGAACGGGAAAACTTGAAAATTTTTAAACTGCGATGACTTTTGACACAATTATGCAATCATTACAAAATTTTCAGGACATATTGGTATTATTTAGTTGTAGACTTCTGTAGCTTTTAATGGGCGTGCTGGCAACCCTGTAGCTAGGGCAGGCACTGAATGTGAAAACCTCCAAATCATCGTCTCTCTTGAAAAAATGCCGCTTCTTCAAAAAAAGCCACTCATATGTAAATCTTGTACTTTGTTTACATAGACAAGACAAAAAATTTGATATGATATAACGGGCACGCCTGGTAACCCTTGCCCAATTTACCTATATTTTTAGCATCAAAAACTTCTGTTCACGGAAACTCACGATCCAATAAGCAGAATTAGTTAAAATTTGCAGAATGGATTGGCCTTAAATAGGACCAGGTCTGATAGAAGTGATTTTGAAATGCGGGCGATTCTGTGCCAGTGGTGCCATCTTGAAAAATCACTAAAAAAGATAACTGCTTTTCGCCCTATAAATTCTGATTGAATCGTTTGATTTTGACGAAATTCACACAGTAGCTGAACCTTACTTAAAACCACGTTTGGTAGAAATTTTGTTGAAAAATTCGGTTGGAGCTGCCAGCTATGATAGTTTTGGTGTCTTAAATTTGGATAAATAAAAATTTGGAAGTGAAAACATTCAAACCATCGAATTTCCAAAAACTATCCGTTTCTTACAATAAAACCAATCTGTATACAAATCTTATGCTTTATCTACACGTACAAAGAAAAACTTTGGAAATTTCATGTCGGACAAGAACGGTAACCCTTTCCCAGTCAACCTATATTTTTAGCGTCAAACACTTCTGTTCACGGGAACTCACGAGCCAATAATCAGATACAACTGAAATTTACAGAATGCATTGGACTTAAGTAGGACCAGATTTGATAGAAGCGATTTTGAATTGTGGGCAACTCTGTGCCAGTGGTGCCATCCTGAAAAATTACAAAGAAAAAAAACTGCTTTTTACCCTATGAAATGTGAATAAGTTACCAGATTTTCATGAAATTGACACAGTAGCTGAACCTTACTCTAATCTCTGTTTGGTGGAAATTTGGTTGAAAAATTCGATTGGTGCTGCCAGCTATGGTAATTTTTGTTTCTTTAGATTTGAAAATTTGCTCAGGAAAATAAAACTTTTTGCCCTATAACGTCCAGTGCAGTCATGCAATCAATACGAATTTTGTACAATTAATGGAACCTATTATAGACATTATTCAGGCCTAATTTGGTTGAAGAGCCACGATAGGGTTGCCAGCTATTGTTGGTTTTGTGTTTTTTTTTTCTTTTCATAGTGCTTCCCAGACAACTGGTTTGTTGGTATAAGAGATAGCACAAAGTTTTTTTTACGTCCCAACGACACGCGGTGTTCCCAAGTGGTCCTCCATCTAAGTACTAACCGGCCCAACGCTGCTTAACTTCGGTGATCTGACGAGAACCGGCTATTCCAGTGTGGTATTGCCGTGGATTTTTAATATACCTAAAAAGATATTTGCAATATCTTTAGTAAGCGGTTTTATCGTAGAATTTTCAATTGTTAATGATATTGTAGTGACAATAAACAGCAAGTATTAAGCTTTCCATTATTTGAAAAAACTCGCTGCAGGTAATCCTAAATTTCTTTATACTCTTATAACTTCGAATGTAATATAACAACGTGAAGCAGATGTGATATATTTTTAGCTTTGATACTGGCGAAAGGTTGCCAGCACGAGTCGGTTGTGCTACTTTTGTGTCAATAAATGCTTACAGCTAGTATTCATACCGGAAACATTTACAATGAAAATAAATAACCGATGTTTCAAGTCCCAAAGTTCTGCAAATTTTTCGGATCGCAGCCCCAAACTCCAACTTCATTTACAGTGCTGCAGGCACTGAGCATTTTCTTCATTGATGTTATATGAGATGCTGCTTTCAAAATTTTGTGAAATAAGCAACTGATAACGAATATAATTAACCCGTGTTGTGCTCTCATAAACGTTGAAATTCATGCCAGTGGTAATATCTGAAACCTTCTACCATATGAGTTATAATGCATTCTTGAGACCAAAGTAAAACGTGGCATTTGAAACAGTTTGGCCGTAATAAGCAGCTCATGTGGTGGAATATGCACTCAAAACCTGAACAATTCTTCTACTGTTCTTCGAACATTAGTGTTTCTAGCGGTTCAGGTGCGCTAGAGTTTTTCTCTTTACCTCCTATCTCAATAGTTCTTCACCTTGAACAGTTTTTGCCACACCTGATCGTACCCTTTTCACTGCTTTAACTAATCCTTTAGAAGTCGAATCATTAATGTTGTCCCTCGATGGAAGTGCAAGCCTCGGTGCTGACGGCATTCCGAATTTTTTCACCAAATCACTGTCTTCCTCTTTGTGTGTTCCTCTGTCAATAATTTTCAACATTAGTATTTCAACCGGTACCTTTCCTGCTCTTTGGAAATCTGCCAACATATTTCCTATTCATAAAACTGGTGATTCTTCTTCCATCCCTAATTACCGTCCCATATCCCTTTTGCCATGCTTTAGTAAACTCTTCGAAAGAGTAGTTTACAACAGAGTGTACCCTTTTATTCAGCCCTTGCTGGCCAGTGAACAGCATGGATTCGTTAAAGGTAAGTCAACGGTTACAAACTTATTGTCTTTTACAAACACCGTTGCTTCCGCAATCGACAAGCAAAAGCAAGTAGATGTTTTATATACTGACTTTGCCAAGGCTTTCGATTCTGTGAACCATGCTATTCTTCGGTCTAAGTTAGCAGGGTTTGGTCTCTCTGGTGTCCTCTTTTCTTGGTTCTCCTCCTACATTTGTGATCGCTCTTGTGTTGTGATTGTCAACTCTTGCTCTTCTACACCCTTTTTTCCTACCTCAGGAGTTCCGCAAGGATCTATTCTTGGTCCCTTATTGTTCCTTATGTTTGTTAATGATCTTCCTTCCCGCTTTAGCTCACCCTGTCTTTTGTACGCTGATGATCTCAATGTTTTCAGAGTGATAGAATCCGCTAGTGACTGTTCGTTATTACAGAAAGATTTGGGTACTTTGGCTACCTGGTGCGCAGCGAATTCTCTCACTTTGAATGTTCCGAAATGTCATCAAATATCTTTCACCCACAAAACATCCCAACTTCTCTTCTCCTACTCTGCCCTCGGCTCCCCCCTCAATGTTGTGACCAGCTTCAAGGACCTTGGCGTGATTTTCGATTCCAAGCTGAAGTTTGATTTACATATTTTACACGTCACTGCCAAGGCTTCTCGTTTGTCCGGCTTCATGATTAGATCCTCTAAACGTTTTCTTAATCTTTCTTTCTTGAATACTGTTGCCAAATTTGGTGTCCACATTACGCATACTTGATTGCTGCGGTTGAATCCGTGCAACGCAGATTCACCCGCTCATTGTTCTATAAGTTCAATATTCCGTATTGCGATTACAGTATGCGCCTCTCCATCCTTCAAATTCCTTCCCTAGAGTCACGTAGAGTGTTCCTTGACGAGTGCCTCCTCTTTAAACTTTTCAACGGCTGTATATTGGTGGACCCTAGCATTCACCTTTCTGTTAGAGATTCGGGCCGTCTTAATAGAACAGTTTTCAAATTTAATGTTCCATTTGCCCGTACCGACACCTATTTCTTTTCTCTCCTTTTGCGTTTGCCTCGTCAGCATAATAATCTTAACCTTGGTCCTCTGCCTCGATCGTTAGCTGTGTTTAAAAATATTTTAAAAATTACGTTCTTTCAGGCACGTGAAATATGTCATGATTTAGTTTTTTGTTGTATCTTTTTTTCGGTCGATTTTCCTTTGATTACTTTTCCTTTCTGAATTTCATTTGATTTTAATTATATATTTTTTTTTTTAATTTAATTTTTCTCTTTTTAACTCTCTTATTATTGTGCCTTTTTTCTTTATATATATATATATTTTTTTTTCTTTCTCTATTTTTGTTATGTCTAATCTATAATTGGATTTGTTCTGTTGATTTGGACATTAATAAATAAATAAATAAATAAACAATATTAAAAATAAAGAGAATTGATAAGAAAATAAATTCATTAGAAAACGTGGAACGATAATTGAATTTGCGAGAACAGATTAGGCGTGAATAATAATTATATGTATATATTATAGTAATTTATAATAAATCGAGATTGAATTTGGTTTAATAGTCGAAAAATCATGTCAATAATTAAGAAGTTGACCTTACAGTAAAAGTCTGACATGTGATCAGTTCGTGCGAATGCACAATAATTAAAAAAGTCTAGCGCATCAGAACCACTAGAAAACTTATTTTCGAAGAAACTATCTCTGACGAATTTAAAAATGTGTGAAGACATAATACACTCCTTTGTAATATCATATCAATCATTTCTTACTCAAAGGAACAAATATTATTTTCTGACAGCATTTCCTATAACTCAAATGATGAAAATGTTAAGAGCTGGCAACATTTGTCCAACACAGCAGCAATAAATCTACCATAACATGCTCATGCTTAATCAACCTTTCCTTTGAATTTCGTTTTCATCCAAGGATATCATCGAAAGTTTCAGCGATTAAACTATGTCTGGGGTTGCCATCTGAAAAATTTCCAAAACGTGGAAAATTTAAATATCGGTTGCTTATTTTATTGTAAATGCTTTGTTTATGAATACAAAATGGAAGCATCTGTTGGTGCAATATTTACGAAATTGTCTGGAGCTGGCAATCATGTGCTCGCACCATAGCTACTTCACGTTGTATTTAATTCACCCTATGAATTTCATTTCGATTGAATGGCTGCGCTGTAAGTTATAGAAGTGAGTATAATTTTAAGGTTATTACCATCCAAACTTTTTAAGTTTTTGAAACATAAATATTTCTTGTTAATTGTCATTGCAGGATCATTCACATTTGGAAATTTTATGACAACATCGCTCGATAAAGAAATGTCATTAAATTACGATATTTATCATAGCTGGCAACCCTTTCACAATTTTTCAACGGAATTCCTACAGAATTAGAATTGCAACAAGATTTACTTATCACATGAATTTCGTTATGATTTCGTTACTGCATCGAGAGTAATAGGGAAAAAACCTTTATTCTCCTGAGCAAATTTACAATATTAAGGAGACAAAAATTGCCATAGCTGGTGATCCTATACTTATTTTTCAATCAAATTTCTATGAAATCTATCTTATAATAAGTTTCACCTACTGCGTGAATTGTCGGAAGCTATAGGCCAAGAACCAGTTTTTTTTTCTCAGCGATTTTTCCAAATGGCACCACTGCCACAGTGTTGCCCATACTTCAAAATCACTTATATCAGACCTGGTCCTGGTTAATACTATGTCCTGTAAATTTCATATTGATGGCATTATCCGATCGTCAGTTCTCGTGAACAGAAGTTTTGAGTGCTGAAAATAGAGGTAAATTGATCACGGGTTGCCGTGCTTGTTAACTGCGGAATTTTGAAAATTTTTATTTGACTTGGGACAAAATTTATCAATAATTTGAATTAATTTTCAATAATCAAAAATTTTTCAGGAGACTCGATGATTTGAAGGATTTTATTTCAGGAGTCTGCTCTAGCTACACAGTTGCCCGCACAATCTTGAAAGTCCATGTGTGTTATATTCTAGTCTTCATCAATAAGCTCTGAACATTTTACAACGATTTATTGTTTTTCTTAGAAGTTATGCCAAATCGAAATTTAAAAAAAAATCCTTGCCTACTTTTACGCACTCACCGCCTACACCAGGCTCAAAATTTTCAATTCTTTATCATAGACAAACTATAAACATAATACATTTTTATTCCTTATACTTTTTTTGAACAAAAATTTACACTGCTCGGAAATATAGTACTACCTGAAAATTCACTAAAATAATAATTCACTAAAGGTTTCAGTTATCTGAATTATCTTCCTTAATCATTTTGCTGATATATATATATATATATATATATATATATATATATATATATATATATATATATATATATATATATATATATATATACATATATATATATATATATATATATATATATATATATATATATATATATATATATATATATATATATATATATATATATATATGTATATATATATATATATATATATATATATATATATATATATATATATATATATATATATATATATATATATATATTTATATGTCGAATTTTCGCGAAGCGAGTTTAAAACTAATTTTCTTCGCAAATAAGTCAAAAGCCCTAGCGCATCAGAACCGCTAAAAACACTTCTGTTTGAAGAACAGTAGAGTATTTTTGCGGATTTTGAGTGTGTTTTCTACCACTACCGACTCCATACTTCACATTAATACACTCTAAGTAATAATAGAATCTAAGCTTATTTTAATTTCGGTGACTTACAAAAAAAAATACAGCAATAGAAAGATGTTTGTGGTTGCCATCCAAAATAAGAGCAGATCTTACAAAGTTCACACATTGTTTTTCTTATTTTCATTGCAAATGTTCGCGATGAAAATACTTCATGCAAGCATTTATTCGCTTGAAAATGACAAAACCGTCTAGTGCTGTCAGCCCTTTGCTAACACCGAAGCAAAAAATTGATATCTCATCTACCTCACGTTGAAGTCAACCTGCTCGGCAAATTTCGAACTGATCCGATCACTGCATTGGAAGTAACTGGAATGCAAAGACATCTAAGGTTACCATTCGCAAAAGTTTTAAAATTTTCTAGATCTTAATATTTTGTAATTATTACTAATGTTAGAAAAAGTACATTAGTATTAAAATCACTTTGGCCAAAAATCATATTTCTATATATTTATATATATATATATATATATATATATATATATATATATATATATATATATATATATATATATATATATATATATATATATATATATATATATATATATATATATATATTTATATATATTTATATATATATATATATATATATATATATATATATATATATATATATATATATATATATATATATATATATATATATATATATATATATATATATATATGTATATATATATATACATATATATATATATATATATATATATATATATATATATATATATATATATATGTATATATATATATACATATATATATATATATATATATATATATATATATATATATATATATATATATATATATATATATATACATATATATATATATAAATATAAATATATGTATATATATATATATATATATATATATATATATATATATATATATATACATATATATATATATATATATATATATATATATATATATATATATATATATATATATATATATATATGTATATATATATATATATATATATATATATATATATATATATATATATATATATATATATATATATATATATATATATATAATCTAAAAGTGAAAAACTTTCAGGAACGCGCCATCCCATTGAACTGAAGTTTTCAATGTACATTGGTGTATAAGTAGAATAGTGCCAGGTTTCACAAAAAGTTAATAATCTTTAATACCGAATATATATATATATATATATATATATATATATATATATATATATATATATATATATATATATATATATATATATATATATATATATATATATATACATATATATATATATATATATATATATATATATATATATATATATATATATATATATACATATATATATATATATATATATATATATATATATATATATATATATATATATATATATATATATATATATATATATATATATATATATATATATATATACATATATATATATATATATATATATATATATATATATATATATATATATATATATATATATATATACCACTTATTCTGTCAAAAAATAGCTTTTGCAAAAATTAAGTCCCAGTAATGAATTCTGAACGTTTTTTTAATGTGAATATGATAATCCCAGCAAACAATTTAGTGAGCGTTCACCAAAAACGATAATATCTCGACAGTCAACAGACATATCCCTCATACGAAACCGAGTCTGTTCGTAAAACGATACGCAGCAATGCATAGGATGACCGACGCAATAAATAATGCAAGCCATATGTGTGTGCCCTATGGCCTATGCGGCTCAGTAGCAGATTTTACATAGATTCTTCCCCTAGTTTGCTGGTCGATGTATACTCGCTAAAACCACATTTTTTCTAACTCATTTACGATTCGTTAAAAATGATTCTTCTCGTATGGCCATTTTAGTAGGACCAATGAATCGTTTTCGATTCATTTGCGAGCTCGTTAACGACAAAAACATTCGTAAAATATGACTCTTTTATGAATTAATTACGATACATTTGGTTTGCTGGGATGTTTTTGAAATTTTGAACCCTATGTGTGCGCTAGGCGCCTAAAATGATATTATGAAAATTTGAATATTTTTTGAATTGCGATAACTTTTTAGTAGATTATCAAATCATCGTGAAACTAACATAACATGTTAATGTTATTAAGTTGCACACTTTCGTAGTTTTTTTATAAACGTGCTTGCAAGCCTGTAGCTACGACAGGTACTGAAAGTGAAAATATTCAAACCATCGAAACTCCTAAAAAAGTGTCAGTTTCTTTCAATTAAAACCAGCTTATCTATACAGTCAAAGTAAAACTTCGGAAATTTCATGTCGGACAAGAACGGTTACCCTTTTCCAATTTGCCTATATTTATAGCATCAAAAACTTCTGTTCACTGGAACTCACGAACCAATTATCAGATGCAGTTGAAATTAACGGACATTGGACTTAAGTAGGACCAGGTATAATGAACGCGATTTTGAATTGTGCGCAACTTTGTGCCAGTGGTGCCATCTTGAAAAATTACAAAGAAAAATAACTGCTATTTGCCCTATGAATTCTGATTCAGTAACCAGATTTTCATAAAATTGACACAGTAGCTGAACCTAACTCTTAGCCATGTTTGACAGAAATTTGGTTGAAAATTTCATTGGTGCTGCCAGCTATGATAGTTTTTGTGTCTTTGTTTTAGAAAGTTCGCTCAGGAAAATAAAGCTATTCGCCCTATAACTTCAAGTGCAGTCACGAAATCAATACAAATTTCATACAATTAATGGAACCTATTGTGGGCATAATTCAGGCCGAATCTGGTTGAAAAGCCACGATAGGGTTGCCAGCTATTGTTGGTTTTGTGTTTATTTGCAATATCTTTGTTAAGCGATTTTATCGTAAAATTTTCAAATGGTAATGATATTGTAGTGAAAAAAACAGCAAATATAAAGGTTTCGATTGTATAAAAAATTTTGCGGCTGGTAACCCTAAATTTCTTCATACTCCTATAACTTCTAATGCAGTCATCGGATCGAGACGAAATTCGCAGGGTAAGTTAATTTCAACGTGAAGCAAATGTGATATATTTTTGGCTTTGATACTGGCAAAAGGTTGCCAGCACGAGTCGGTTGTGCTGTTTTTATATCAATAAATGCTTACAGTTAGTATTCATACCGGAAACATTTTCAATGAAAATAAATAACCAATGTTTCAATTCCCAAAGATGTGCAAATTTTTCGGATCGCCGGCCCAAACACCAACTTTAATCACAGTGCTGCAGGCACAGAGCATTTTCTTCATTGATGCTATATGAGATGCTGCTTTCAAAGTTTTGTGAAATAAGCAACTGATAACGAGTATAATGAATAAGTGTTTTGCTCTCATAAACTTTGAAATTCATGCCAGTGATAATATCTGAAACCTTTTCACCATATGAGTTAGAATGCATTGTTAAGACCAAAGTAAAACGTGGCGTTTGAAACAGTTTGCTGTAATAAGCAGCTCATGTGGTAGAATATGTACTCAAAGTCTGCACGATTCTTCTACTGTTCTTCGAACATTAGTGTTTCTAGCGGTTCAAGTGCGCTATAGTTTTTTTTCACTTTAAGATCAATACGATTTGAAAATTCTATGCCATTTGAATTTCGTTATGATTCAATGACTGTACTGGAAGCTTATAAATCCCAGGAACACTGGTTGGGCAATGTTTAATCGTTATCTTGCAGAAAAAACGTGTACTAGTGGTAGGATTAAGCTGCCTAATACAATAGAATCCCGGCTGAGCACTCTGAATTGAAACATAATAGGCAGCTATGAAGAAGTATTTCCGATCAGTACGAGTAGATGTGCCAAGGTGGCTCCCTGATGGAACTGGGAAATGCAGTTTTGAAAAATACTATGAAACTTATCAATCGGGCTTATAAGAGCAACACTGAAGATGACTGCATCGTCTACAGAGCCTCGCAGAGAACCTATAATAATTTCATGAGAACCTCTATGAGGAAAACTTTTAAATTGTTGTGAAGGCCTGGAAAGTGCACAAGATACGTCGAGGCTGTGCAAGGTCTTGGAGAAGGACCAATCGGCTTAGCTGGCCTCTGTCAAACGCTCGGATTATATCTACATAGTTTGCTTGGGACTCACTCTCCGAGCAACTCCGGTGATTGAAACGCAGAACGCATCTACATCTCTAATCCGATCTCCTGTTCTTCGAATCAGTAGGAAATGCTGGTACACAGCTAGGTCTGTGGTCGCCAGTGAATAAGTCAGGAATTTTTTGGGCATGCCGTCACCTTGGCGACAGGTTAAGGTACTCTTTATAGCCAAACCGGGAAGAGATGACTATTCAGATCCAAGGAACTTAAATGAAATACCTACAGAGACTTGTTGAACGACACATCGCACTAGAGCACTTAAGTTCAACCCCTTGAATAATGAGCTATATGCGTACCAGCGAGGAATATCATGCAAACCGGCTTTCCATTCTCTGGTTTCTAGAATTGAGGGAGCGATCTCAAATAGTAAATATGCGATGGATGTGTTTGGCAGAAATATGGTGATATAGGTCACGGAGTCGTCATTGGGTGTTGGTTACCGAAGAAGCAATTGAAATCCCGAGAAATGCCTGCTGGAAACAATATCTACAGCTCTGCTACTGAATCCTCGATCAAAAACAATGAAGTCAAGACAACGTGATGCAGTATAGAGTAATAAAACAAGTTAAGTCTATTTTCGCAAATGAAATAAAAGATTACTTACGGGTACCCGTAATACAATGTGGATTGTTAATCATATCGTACTCACGCGAAGTGCTTCTCGAATGGAGACTGCTAGTTTCATCCCTAAAAGCACAATTGGGTTGATCTGAGGCGATACTCCATGTTTACAATTTAGCTGGGTTTAATGAGCTGCTCTATGTTGAGCAAGGTTGAGATATCTCAGCACCACGTTTTGTCAATTGTCACAGAATCGACTGTTAACAAAAAATTGTGACTGAAGTAAACTTTTTTATAGCGAACTGAGAGGTTGAACTTTTTAAAAGCAATCAAATTTGAGAAGTGTTGCGTGAAAAGTGTTCTATATGATTTCGTTCTCTCAATGGCTCTAACTTGCTCTACTTTTTTTGAACAACTGCTCTACTCTTACTTGCTTTGAGATGTTCAACTCTTTAAATATAACTTATATTGTTTATCATGAGCGATCATATCTTTTATTGTAAGATGCGCTATAACCAAAAATTTCAAATAAAAATACTAAAATCACAATGGCGCAGATATTGAATTGAAATAGCTCGGAAAGACTGTGAAAAACTTCAAGCATTACCTGGTTTCTCGCTGATGATCAAATCTGTTTAGCCATACTGGTTTGCACCTTGCACTAGTTTCGAATTACCAGCCTAAGCAGTTAACTCAATTTCAAAATTCTTAGGAATATATCTACAAATTTATTCACACAATATGTTCATAGCACCACCCACAAATAAAACAAAAGACTTTCTTCCTTAGTCGCTTAAATTTAAGCGATAAAATATATTTTCATATTTGCATTTTTTTCACATTCCATTATTATGTATATCAATGATTTTGCATTATATATTTTTCTATCTTTCATTGTTTTGCTTTTACATTATTGATTCATCATTCATTCAACCAAAACATGTTTTTTTCATTTATTTCAAACTTTAGCATTATATATATAATTTTTTGTAGTTTGTTATCTATTTTATTCTCTGGTACTTCATTGTTCAAATATATTTACTCATAGTTTGATATAAAAACAAACAAAAAATATGTGAACACGAAAAATTATTAAAATTGTTTTTATGTAGTTGTTCTTTTGGAGGAAGGGTTTTATATATGTTGTTGTTGTTGTTAAATTCAATTACGTCCTGCTGCCTATAGCAATCTTCGCGACCATTTCATAATCTTTTAGCCTAGTGTACACGAAAAACAGAAGTTTTTTTTGTCTATTTTTGGTTATTTTGATCGATATTGTCAGCTCGATCAAAATAGTTGACGAATACAACAAAAAATACTATCAAAATATGTTTTTATTGATTTTGTTGATTTTTTTTGTCTAGGATAATTAAAATTGTGTGTCGCTTTTTTGCAATTAGAGTATTGAAGATTTCCGTGAATTCATATTCGGAGCTGAATATTGAAATTCAATTATTGCACACATTTTTACGTGAAAATGATATTGGTATGAAAGCATTATTTATGCTAACATACAAATAACTTGCGTACAGATTATTCATTTTCCAATGCATTCAAGCCAGTATGTCGGCACGATTATTAGTTGTTTGTGTTGTGTGTAACTTTTCAAAATCAAATCTACATTTGTTGGAATCATTATAAGACAGAATGATAGCTTTCATCTTTTAAATGTGACAAATTGTGTGTAATAGATATTTTACATATAATATATTAATAGAACCAACGGAACATAAATATGGAAAATTACAACATTATCGGTTGGCTCCCTTCCTCTTCACTCTACTCTTTCATACCATCTTAAAAATTAATTGCTTATGCGAGCTTAGTGGATAACGCTTTTGTTTAATTTTAGTTATGTCTATTAACATTTGCAGCTTCCTTTTTATCCTTTTAGTAAGAAAGATCACGACAATTCAAACATGTCGTTTGCAAGAAAATAATTGTGTTTTTTTAAAGATATATCCCTATATACTTAGATTACTCTTATTTTTACATAAAAACGAAATGTTTAATGTGAGTTAAAACAAATCTTCCGTTTCGTGGAGCATGTTAACGCTTAGAATACATTTATAGGGCACTTCTGAGCGCAACCGGTCAACTGCCCAGCTCTATTTTCTATCTGGATGGTACAGAAGACATATATACACCATTAAATGCCCTCGAAGTCAGTTCATTTACTATTTTTTACCATAAATTATATGTTTTACAACTACGTCGATTCGTAATACGTTCTTTGATTTCAAATAACACTAGCTCAGTGAATGAAATGACTCGCCAATTGGGAGTCGAATAAGAAAGGTTGCTCCCATCTTCATCTCTACATCGAAACGTTTTTACTTAAATAACTTAAGAGGAGATTTTTAAAATCACATCATCATCGACTCTGGCTACTACTGCTGCTACTACTGCTACATGTATTGCTACCGTTATTATTGTTGCTATTATTGATCTTCTTGTCGGCCTGCATAGCGATTGGCTTCTTTCGTTTCGTCGATGATTTTTTTGGTCCTGCTTGGTAGTGTTTATTGTTCGTGTTGTTGTCGTTTCCTCCGCTACTACTACTACTTCCGTACGAGGTAGTCATAGTTGCACCGTTACTATTACGCTGGTTGTTGCCACCACCGCCGCCTTTTTGCGATGTTTGCTGCCGACCCGAATTCATATTAACAACATTGCCATTATTTGTGCCGCCACCTCCAACTCCACCACCACCGCCGCCCATCACAGCTGAGGCCAATGTAGACGGGGCAGTGGTTTGCGATGCTGCCGACCGTTGATGGGCAGCGGCAACTGCTACCATTTGCGATGTAGGTGATATCGTTCCAACCGATTGCATAGGCATTACTATTGAAGGTGGTGAGGTTTGTGTATAGGCATTCGGTCGTGGCTTTATACATTGATCACAGGGGGAGATTGTGTTCCGGGTTAAGTCGATCTGGAATGTACAACAAAAAAAAATTAAGAAAAGGATGATGGTTAAATTAGGGACTCTGTTGGTTCGAATTGTAACTATCTTATATGTAATGATGCAAAACGCAATAGCGATTATGAACGCAAATACAAATTGGTTGGTTGTATTAGAACAAACGAAACAAGTATCTCAAGACACGATTTTACCAACTTAGTTGTCCTAATACCGACGCAAATCTTTGCCATTAACAAAGCAACATGAATTGTTTACATAAACAAGCCTCTGTAGTGATGGTATGCGAAACAATCAGCCGGTCACGCAGCATTTAGCCGTAAATTGAAAAAATTTAACTGTTTATGATCTCATTATTTTCGATTCTTGAAGTCTTTACATTGTAACTTGCATTTTCAGCTACAACAACATTAAGGTCTATCAATCGGGGACCCTTGCCAGACCTGCGTAAAGTGGTGTTTTTGAAAGATATATATGAGGTGTCAAATTATTTAGTGAGCTCCGCTACACCAATTACTTGGCCTGCCAGCTTAGAAATAGCCGGACGTAGTTGACAGACAGATTTCGTCAGCCGCATAGAGCCGAATTTCCCGCTAAAATACGTAGGATACAAGGGAATTATTTACAGGCTACAAGACATAGATAGAGCTGAAGGACATGGTCCAGTCTGATGGGCTGCATTGCTAATTTCCAGCACACCAGCTATAGCAGCAACAAATATTACGCCAGAGGAGACAGACTCTTTGATTTTATAACTTCTGCGGGGCTAATCACTTTAAACGTTGGGATTTCTCCCACCTTTACCACTCCTAACAGAAGAGCGATTATTAATGTATAAATATGTTCACCTGAAATAGTTAGGTCAATAACTGGATGGCCTGTATCGCATGAGGCCTCACTCTCTGATCACCTCTACTTGGTGCTCTCTTAAGTGCCGAATTCAACACCTGTGGTGGAGAGAGGAAATCCCAGGAACATTGGTTGGGCAAAGTTTAATCGTTATCTTGCAGAAAAAGCGTGCACTAGTGGTAGGATTAAGCTGCCTAATACAATAGAATCCCAGTTGAGCACTCTGAGTAGAAACATAATGGGCAGCTATGAAGAAGCATCTCCGATCAGTACGAGTAGATGTGCCAAGGCGGCTCCCTGATGGAACCGGGAAATGCAGCTCTTGAAAAATACCAAGAAACTTATCAATCGGGCTTGTAAGAGCAACACTGAAGATGACTGCATCGTCTACAGAGCCTCGCAGAGAACCTATAATAATTTCATGAGAATCTCTGTGAGGAAAACTTTTAAATCGTTCTGTGAGGGCTTGGAAAGTGCACGAGATACGTCGAGGCTTTGCAAGGTCTTGGAGAAGGACCAATCGACTAAGCTGGCCTCTGCAAAACACTCGGATGATATCTACATAGTTTGCTTGGGACTCACTCTCCGGGCCATCACAACGGGCCTCTCATGTGCTATGTGTGTCAGACGGCAGACCTCTGTAGACCGGCAGCCACTTTAACCTTTTTTTTTAACCACTCTCCGGGCAGCTCAGGTGATTGAAACGCAAAACGCATCTGCATCTCTAATCCGATCTTCTGCTCTTCGAAGCAGTAGGAAATGCTGATACACAGCTAGATGTGGTCACCAGTGAATATAGGTCAGGGATATTTTGGGCATGCCGTCACCTTGGCGACAGGTTAAGGTACTCTTTATAACCAAACCGGGAAGAGATGACTATTAAAATCTAAGGAACTTAGATGAAATACCTGCAGAGAGTTGTCGAACGACACATCGCACTAGAGCACTTACGTCCAACCCCTTGAATGACGAAGCTATAAGCGTAGCAGCGAGGAATATCATGCGAACCGGCTTTCCATTATCTGGCTTCCAGAATTGAGGAAGCGATCTCAAATAGTGAGTATGCGATGGAGGTATTTGGCAGAAAAATGGTAGTATAGGCAACGGGGGCGTAATCGGGTATTGGTTACCGAAGGAGCAATTGAAATCCCGCGAAATCCTGCTGGAAACAACATCTACAGCTCTGCTACTGAATCCTACTTTCGTCCCATGTCCCATTCACAAGAAAGGAGATAAATTACTGTGCGAAAACTACGTGGCCATATCACAACATTGTACGTCGTACAAGCTTTTGACAAAGCTTTTAGAGTTAAACATTTTCCATCACGCTGAGAAACTTCTCGGTGAATAGCAAGGCGGTTTCAGACGTGGAAGATCGACAACTGAACAAATATTTACGATCAAACAAATTTTGGAAAAATGCTGGGAATTCAACATTAATGCCCATCTAATATTCGTCGACTTTAAACAAGCGTGCAACAGCATCAACCGAACTGCATTATATAACATCATGCTGCAGTTCGGAACAATTCGTAAAAATGACCATGAAAAAGTTGGTACAATTGGTAAAAATGACTATGACCGACTCCACATCACAAGTCCTGATTCAGAATGACATGGCCAAAACGTTTTCGACGAATACAGGGCTGAAACAAGGGGATGGATTAGCTCCTGTACTCCTTAAGTTAGCACTTAAGTATGTCATCAGAAAAAGCTCCGTTGACACGAGAGGGACTCTTTTATTTAAGTCGACACTGCTAGCATCTTACGCTGATGACATCAATATTATGTTACGTTCGTTCAACTACGCCAAGGAACTATTTGTAACTCTAGACGAAACTGCCAAAGAAGTTGGTCTTCAAATTAACGAGCCAAAAACAAAAAGCATGACCCAATCAATGAAAAGGACGCCAGTAAGACAAAACATAACGATAGGGGACTATAGCCTTGAAAATGTAGACAACTTCGTGTATCTAGGGACGAACTTCTCGAAGGATGGGAATGAGCATGAAGAAATCAATCATTAAGACATTCTTTTCGGTGCTTCCCACTTTGAAGTCTCGATGCGTACACAGGAAAACGATGCTTCACATCTACAAAACCATCAAACCTGTGCTATCCTGCGGAAGCGAAACCTGGACACTGACCCAGGCGTCTGAAAAAGCCTTAAATACGTTCGAAAGAAGGGTATTGCGAACAATCCTCGGTCCAATACGGGAAGAAGATGGATGGCGAATCCGATACAACAACGAGCGGTATACTATATATGACGAGCCGGAAGTCTCTACCGTCATACGATTACAAAAATTACAATGAGCTGGCCACGTTGAAAGAATTAGCGACAATCGAATCTCCAACCGGTCTCTCAAGGGGCGAGCGAGCGGAGCCAGGCCAGTTGGTAAGCCACGCAAGCGCTGGGAGGATTCGATAGATGCTGACAGCAGGTCGCTTTTGGGAACATCGAACTGGAGGACGCGGTCCCTAATTCGAGGCAAATGGAGGCGGAGCATTAAGGAGGCTATAGCTGGATTCGGGCTGTAGTGCTACGATGATGATGATGAGGGAGATATTTGCAGATATTGAAGAGGCCTTTGACTGCGCGCCTTTTGTGGAGCACTGCGAACCAGCGAAAATGCATGGCGTGACGACGTCTTAGTTAAGTGGATTCATGCAATGCTGACACAGACATTGTAGCTTTCGGAAGCTTGACCCAATCGCTACTTGAGAATGGGGGATTTCCTATCACCGCTGCTGTGAAGGATGACTCCATCTGTGCCTCTGAAACGAACTGCCACAAGAACGGCTGCATGCGCAGGCTTATACTGATGACGTCGCCACACTAGCAGTCAGTAACAATCTGAATATTGTATGCAGAAATACACAACGTACATTGGACCTAATTAGCAGTCAGTGCTCGAGGCACGGCCTAACTAAGGAATCTTGTTTTGTTTGTGAGGAAAAGAAAACTGGAAGGAATAGTACTTCCTAATATAAAGGGTGAAACTCTTCAGCTTTCAGTTGAAGTCAAATATCTAGGAGCTTTAAATGCATTCGAGTAGTGCAAGAGAACCTTTGCCACCATATGGGGTCTGAAGCCCCATGTAGTTATGTGGATCTACGTAACAGTCATAAGGCTGATTATCTACTACGCATCCGCGGTATGGTGGACTATTGTGAAGCTATTGTCTACTCGCAATAAGTTAGCCACGCTGGAAAAGATTGTGTGCCTGGGTATCTTGGTGCTGGGTATCAGACTGACCCTCCACACAATCCACATTGAACAACCGACAAGAGCCACTAAATAGAAATATGACGATTTTCGGAGAGTAGCTAATCGAATAATGAGACGTTAGAAACGAAAGCATTTTGACAACATGCTGCATAACATGAATGACAACTTTATGACTAACAACACTCGACACGCGTACAAAGTAGTGAGGCACTTAAAACAAGGCTTTAAACCACGCACTAGACTATGTAGGACTGCCGATAGAAGTATCATAAGCGGCTCAGAGCAAGCGAAGGAGAGATGGGTAATTACTGAACGGAAATGTCTCCCACCCGACGAATCGCCATCACTTATTGGCGCATACATTGACAGTGCCTCATCTTATCCTTCTATATTAGATAAAGTCCGACAGGCCATGGGCCGCTTGAAATCCAACAAAGCACCGGACATCGATAGTATCCCCGCGGAGCTCTTGAAGACAGGCGGGATTTCCGTTTTAATAGCAATCCATGGATTGGTCACAGGCATCTGGCAACAAAAAACCATACCGGGTGAGTGGCGAAAAAGTGTCGTATGTCTCTTTCACAAGAAAGGAGATAAATTACTGTGCGAAAACTACATGAGCATATCACAACATTGTACGTCGTACAAGCTTTCGACAAAGATTTTAGAGTTTAGCATTTTTCATGACGCTGAGAAACTTCTCGTTGAATATCAAGGCGGTTTCAGACGTGGAAGATCGACAACTGAACAAATATTTACGGTCAAACCAATTTTGGAAAAATGCTGGGAATTCAACATTAATGCCCATCTAATATTCGTCGACTTTAAACAAGCGTGCAACAGCATCAACCGAACTGCATTATATAACATCATGCTGCAGTTCGGAACAATTCGTAAAAATGACCATGAAAAAGTTGGTACAATTGGTAAAAATGACTATGACCGACTCCACATCACAAGTCCTGATTCAGAATGACATGGCCAAAACGTTTTCGACGAATACAGGGCTGAAACAAGGGGATGGATTAGCTCCTGTACTCCTTAAGTTAGCACTTAAGTATGTCAAGAGAAAAATCTCCGTTGACACGAGAGGAACCCTTTTATTTAAGTCGACACTGCTAGCATCTTACGCTGATGACATCAATATTATGTTACGTTCGTTCAACTACGACAAGGAAGTATTTGTAACTCTAGACGAAACTGCTAAAGAAGTTGGTCTTCAAATTAACGAGCAAAAAACAAAAAATATGACCCAAACAAGGAAAAGGACGCAAGTAAAACAAAACATAACGATAGGGGACTATAGCCTTGAAAATGTAGACAACTTCGTGTATCTAGGGACGAACTTCTCAAAGGATGGGAATGAGCATGAAGAAATCAAACGACGGCTTCAGTTAGCCAATAAGACATTCTTTTTTGTGCTTCCCATTTTGAAGTCTCGATGCGTACACAGGAAAACGATGCTTCACATCTACAAAACCATCAAACCTGTGCTATGCTACGGAAGCGAAACCTGGACACTGACCCAGGCGTCTGAAAAAGCCTTAAATACTTTCGAAAGAAGGCTATTGTTCATCATCATCTTCATGTTTATCTTCATCAATTTCCAACATTCAGAAATCAAAGACACAGAATTAAAGAATTCCCACAAGCTACCAGACGCGTTGTCAGCAAAACGCACTAATTACTTACCATTTCTCATAATGCTCGTCAAGTTCATAGTTACTTGCACTCGTGCATCTTTTTTCTTGCATTAGATTTAGCAAAACACTCTAATTGTTTACTATTTCTCAAGTTCATAGTTACTTGCACTCGTGCACATCTTTTCTTGCATTAGATTTAGCAAAGCACTCCAATTGTTTACTATTTCTCAGGTTCATATTTGTTTGCACTCGCGCACATCTGTTCTCACATTGTATCTTGGCTATGGGACGCCCAGATTGGCAGGCAGTCAAGTGAATGCGTATTTTGCTGACGACGTGGGAACTTTGTTTGGTTAATTTATGCTAGCAAGTAAGTGAAATGTATATATAAAGAACTGAAAGTAAATTAAAGTTGTCTAGTCTGATACACCATTCGTTTCATTCAACATCAAGCTACAAATTTGCCATTTGACATCACGGTACAAGTGCCGTTGTTGTTTCTAATCAACATATATTACGAGGATATCACGGCTACAAGTGCCGTAGTTATCCAATCAAGGATACAAAAAAATCCACGCAATATCTCGGTTCAAGTGCCGACGATATTAAAATAAGACTAGCCCGGATTGTCAAAGGAGACACCCCGTAAACATTGGCGACCGTGACAGGACACGAACCTGCAACCCTCAACATGGAAAAACTCATCGCCAACCAGGAGGTCATTGGAAAGGGGATTCAAAGGATTATCTACAACGAGGGAAAGGATCCTTCCCAGCGAAAGACCCTCGAATATTTCCAAGAACGGTTGCGGCGCCTGGAAGCTGCATGCGAGCAATTCGAGTCTACCGATACTGATATCAGGAACCATCCTCACGTTCAACAGCAGCACGACTATTTCATCACTGATTATTATAATTCCATCGCATCACTCCATTCAAAGTACAAGGAGTTCTTTGAAGTACAAGTTAAAGCCTTGTCGCCCAATATTGAAGCAAGTATGGCATCCAATATTGAAGACAAGGATTCAGCTACAAGTAACCCCATACGCCAGCTACTTAGGAAGGCCAACACCATCAGGGGACAGTTGGACCACATTCTACGGAGGTTGGCGGATACACATTCTGGGCAACCAAATCGAAACTCTACATCATCGAGTCTACTCGGGCAATCAGCTCACTCGATTGACTCAGCTGCGAACATTAAATCACTCCACGACACAACGCGTGAATGTTTAAAAGGGTTGGAGAACGTTGGAATCTCAACCACGGGATGGGATCCCTTGTTGTTGTTTATGTATGAGCAGTCATTAGCTCATCCAATGCAACTTCAAACCATCGAAGGGCTCATGAATTTCTTAGAAAATAGATTCCAATCCCTAGAAGCGCTCGGCTCCAAGACCAAGGCAGAGGACGAAAAACGGTCCGTCTCCGCAAAGGCTTTAACGGCAGTGAACACCAACAACTGTATTGCTTGCAAAGCCTGGCACCCACTTTTTGCGTGCAAAACTTTTCTGACATTCAAAATCGACTGAAATTTATTCAAAAGCATGACATTCAAAATCGACTGAAATTTATTCAAAAGCATTCAAGATGCGTAAACTGCCTACAAGCAGACCATTCGTCGAAGAATTGCACGAGGGGAACCTGCAAACATTGTTCCAAAAGGCATAATACTTTGTTGCACCTCGACAAGAAGCAAGACGCAACAGGGAAGAAAGCAGATCAAAAGCAAAAATTTGAAGCATCATCGCCCACCACGAGACAAGGTATTTCGGCAAGCCAGGAAGGTGAAGCAGCTTCTTTGACGACGGTTATAATAAATCCACGATCGAAATACATGATACTCAGTACAGTGGTTGTTACCATCCAAGGGAATAATGGCACCTATACAACCTGCAGAGCTGTTTTGGATTCAAGGTCCCAAGTAAATTTACTATCGGATGCGATGGTTTGCAAAAGGGTTCAATTGACCAAAGATTCCAGCAATCTAAAAATACTTGGCATTGGGAACGGGCGTCAGCACACAACAGCGAGAGTAAATTTACTGTTAAAATCGCAGATCACGGCATTCACTACAAGAGTGGAGGCATATGTACTTCCCCACATAATAACCCAACAACCATCGAGGGAGATCAATGTGAGTGATTGGAAGATTCCCGACAATATAAAACTGGCTGATCTCCATTTCTATAGACCAGACAGGGTAGATCTACTACTGGGAGTAGAATTCTACTATCAACTCCTATCAATAGGCCAAATAAAACTAGGAGAGGCGAAACGAGCGGCGATAACGTCACTTGTGGAGTTGGCATTGAAAACGAGGCAATTTCACAACAAATCGAACGGTTTTGGAACTTGGACAATTTGCCTCGAGAGGAGCAACACTTATCTTCAAGTGAGAGGCAATGCGAGGCTCATTTTCCCCGCTGGACAAACCGCAAAGCAAATGGCAGATATGAAGTTTCATTGCCCTTCACCGCCGCTCCATCCACTCTGGGTGAGTCAAAGGATTTGGCTTTGCGAAGGTTTCACAGTTTAGAACGCAAGCTATCACGTCAGCCCGAGCTGCAGCAAGAATACACTAAGTTCATGGATGAGTATTTAGCCCTGGGCCATATGGAAGAAATCACTGAAGTTCCCAGGATACATTACTATCTTCCTCATCATTGAGTTACCAAGCCACACAGTGCCACAACTAAAGTGCGGGTAATTTTCGATGCATCAGCGAAAACAACATCCAACGTTTTACTAAATGATATTCTGCTGCTGGTCCTACAGTTCAGGAGGATCTGTTTTCTATATTACTACTTTTCAGACAACATCGATACGTGCTAACAGCGGACATTGAGAAAATGTATCGGCAGGTCAATGTTAACCCAGAACAAAGAATCTTCCAGCTAGTATCAATTGAATACAGTAACTTATGGGACTCGACCAGCATCATAATTAGCAACAAAATGTTTAGTGGACCTAGCAAGGAAAAATAAGTCAGAATTTCCGTACGCATCCGCAGCGCTACTTCAAAGTTGTTACGTCGATGACATCATGACTGGCAGCAACAGTTTGCCGGAATTACTGCAAACTCAGTCAGAGCTCAAAACTCTACTCTTGCAAGCTGCCTTCAACCGAAGAAAGTGGTGCGCGAACGACGCACGCCTACTCGATCAAATTCCACCGCAAGACAGCCAACTATGCCTCGAATTCAACGAAGACAGTGATGACCACATCAAAACGGTAGGCTTGACATGGTCACCAGCATCTGACGTATTCAGAATGAAGTTGACAATGACTAACTCAAATATATATACGAAACGTACCGTCGCTTCCGACATATTTCGAATCTTCGACCCTTTAGGATTCGTAGCCCCAATCGTAACGACTGCAAAAATACAACTTCAAACTATTTGGAAACTCATGCTGGACTGGGATGCTGCCTTGCCTATGGAAATGCATACACGATGGTCAACATTTCGTGACGAACTAAAGACGGTAGAAGATATCGTTATACCACGACACATATACTCCCACGGCCTACCAAAATCAAAACAGCTTCATATATTTTCGGATGCCTCGACTCAAGCTTTTGGTGCTGCCGCATACATACGCTCTGTCAAGCAGGATAACACTATTGTTGTTCGACTATTATGTGCCAAATCTCGTGTAGCACCCATCAAAACGATCACCCTCCCCAGGTTAGAGCTTTGTGCAGCCAAACTGGCTGCAGACCTGGCAGATCGTATCAAGCATATTCTCAACATGACCAACGTCCCAACGTATTACTGGACTGATTCTCAAATAGTTTTATCCTGGATACAGTCACAATCCTCAGATTTTCACACATTTGTTGCCTACCGAATTGGCGCAATCCATGACCTTTCAAATCCGGAGCAGTGGCGGCACGTAGAAGCAAAAATGAATCCAGCCGATGTATTAACGAGACCCATAGCACCGAGCACTTTCAAAACCTGCAATTTATGGTTCTTCGGTCCGATTTTTCTACACGGTAGCGAAAAGGAGTGGCCAGTGGCCTATAACGCGCACGTAGACTCCGCCAATGACGTAGAATGAAAAATAACATCCCTAGCAGCAACGCCTTCAACCAACTTCGTTTTTGAAATTGAGCATAGAAACTCGTTTGGAAGATTGTTACGGACAACTGGATACATAGTACGATTCATAAACCGGCGCAGAAAGCGGAAATCCGAGCAAGCAAATTCAGCTCTCGCACTAACCCAGTCGGAGAGGCAGCAAGCTCTATGCATAATCGTCAAAGCAATCCAATCAGAGGATTTCAAAACAGAAATCAGCTACTTGCAACGGCATCATCGAGTGTATACATCGAGTCCATTGAACAACCTCACTCCATTCATAGACGAACACGGCATTTTAATAGTTGGAGGGAGATTAGATGCAGCGAGTTTGTCTTTTGAAGCAAAACATCCTATATTGCTGCCATACTTGGACAATATAACAAGATTAATAATGGAGGACATTCATCGGAAGCATTCACCAAGGGGCCCCAAGGTCTTGAAGCCATTACGAAGCAAAAATTTTGGCCCATCAAAGGCAAACCATTAGCAAGGTCTATTGTGCACAAATGCGTAAAATGCACTCGGGCCAATCCCAAGTTACTCACCCAAATAATGGGGAACCTACCAGCACCAAGGGTACAACCTGGACGGCCGTTTGTTAATACCGGGGTTGATTTTTGTGACCCTATGTACTACCATTTCCAAATCAGAGGAAAAAGGCCACAGAAGACTTACATTGCAGTTTTTTGTTGTTTTGCGACGAAGGCTGTACATTTAGAGTTGGTCTCTAATTTATCCACCGAAGCCTTTTAGGCGCCCTCAAAAGGTTCATTGGAAGGCGTGGCCACTGTCGAAGAATCTACTGCGATAATGCAACAAACTTTGTTGGCGCGAGGAACCAGCTCCAAGAAATTTCAGCCTCGATTTATTCAGACTCAGCTCAAAACACCATTACCACCCAATGTAGTGAAAAAGGCATCGACTTTCATTTCATACCTCCTAGGGCCCCCCCATTTTGGAGGGCTCTGGGAAGCCGCTGTGAAATCCGCCAAGGAATTAATGAAGAAAACGATTGGACCAGTTTCACTAACGCACGAGACGCTATTAACCGTTTTGGTGGAAATCGAGGCGATTCTTAACTCACGGCCCTTGACGCCACCTTCTTCTAACCCCAATGACCTAGCCGCATTAACTCCAGGGCACTTCCTCATTGGTGAACCACTGACTGCCAAAATTGACTGTGACGCAGAAAGCAGGAAAGGCGGACTGCAACCAGCCTGGCGAGAAATAAGCAACATCAAGCGTGAGTTTTGGCAACGATGGTCCAAAGAATACCTACATCTTCTGTAAAACCGTTATGGGCGGAAAACAGCAATGACAAACGTACCGATTGATACGATTGTTATCATAAAAGATGATAATACACCCGTTATGAAATGGCCTCTTGGCCGAGTATTCCGCACCTATAAAGGCAATGACGGATTTGTTCGAGTTTTCGATCTGAAAACTGAAACCACTACCTTGACTCGGCCTATACATAGACTCGCTCCATTACCCTCAAAATCCACAACCGCCACAGGAGCTCCGAATTCAAAGGTGGAAATCGAAGAAAGGGCTCGAAATCAGACTGCAATCTCCACTACACAGGATCGTCCACCTTGTCGGAAGCAATGCTGCCCGAGCGATACAAAGTGTCAAGTTGAAGGTTCACCCATCAAACGGGAAAAACTCAGCCGTGGAGCCTTACTCGCAAATTTATTCGCCTGCATACTAGTACCCTCCTGTTACGTCAACCCAGCCAAAATTGAAACACAGCGATTTGACAACACATTCGGAGTTAACTTTGAGAACATTGGGACTATTCTTCATGTCACTGATGAATGGAAAATGATCCCCATATTGGGATGAGATGACCTCTCTTTCAAACGGAACAACAGCCCTACGGCAACTATGCGAGCTAATGATGCATAAATCAAATTGTGAACACCTGATTCTCCAATTTGAGCAAGACCAGCTTGAGCTCAAACTCGATAATAGCCTGTTTACGACTAAGAGAATGAAACGAGGTGCACTCGATGTTGTGGGAAATCTTGCCAATTCATTATTTGGTGTACTAGACTCGAAATACGCGGATGAAATGTCTACCACGATCAACAATATCAAAACTGATCAACACCTTTTAATGAAGTTACTGAGAAATCAAACATCAGCTATAGATTCAACCATCAACCTGATAAAAATAGATCAAACAAGCGCGCAACGAAAATTTGGCAAAATAGAACAAAGGATTAATTGGATACTGCAAAGGATAAACATGAATGGCACTGAAGATACCCAACAAAAGGTTTTCCAAACATTAACCAGTCTCGGTCTTCAGTTGGTAGCAACAAGCGCCAATTTACACCGCATTCAATCAACTGTCATTGATGCATTGACCGACGCTCATCATGGAACCCTAGGTCCTCTACTATTATCACCACATCAGCTTCATGAAGAGTTGAAAAATATAAGGACTAAATTACCTCCAGGAGAGCACCTCCCAGGGCATGGATTGTATTGCCATTATATCGGTTGATGAGGACCGCTGGAAGCATAATCAACAATTGTGTCGTTTTCACAGTAAGAATACCCCTTACTGACAAACGCGATTACCAACTGCTCAACTTGACTCCTATACCCGTAACCGTCAGCCAAACGCTGGTTTCAATAAAGCTATCAACCAAGCTGCTTGCCGTTAATGCGCACCGAGACACTTATTTTACAATAACTGCAGCCGAACTGAATTCATGCCTAACCATCGAAGATCAGTCCTTTCTGTGCGAAAAAGCAGGTGCTTTATATCACACTGGTGCCCAAATTTCATCTTGTGAAATGAACCTGTTGACAGCTGAATCCACGTAGGCTTGTCAAACTGAAATCATCCCACTGAAACATACCTGGATTCAACTTGCTGACAAAAATAAGTGGATTTTTGGATTGACTCAACAGATGCGATTACAAGTGGTTTGTGGAAACCAAAATTTTAAGCTACAACTAGACGGAGCCGGAATACTGACCCTGGAACCAGATTGTGTGATGAAACACGATTCCATCACCATTTCAGAGCACAACATCGTCTCAAGTCAAGTCAACAGCTCATTTAAGGCCAGAAATGTTGTGATTGAAATTCCATCACCTATTCCAACAATTTTACTTCCTGGAGACGACGAGGAATATCAACCACAACGAAATATGTTGAATAACTTAGAACAGACCCTACGCAAGGAGTCTTTTGAGTTTCCAACTTATACAAGCCATCAATATGTTTCGTATCATGCCATTCCTGGTTGCGTATCAATCATGCTGATCTTGGTTATTATGACTGGAGTATTCTGGAAGTGCCAAAACAACCGCGTCAGGCAAAAGCCAATTCCAGCACCTCGGGCAAACAAAAAACCAGACTTCTCAATTGAATAACAACCGTAATATTGAACGACGTTCAACGCGGGGACTATGTTCATCATCATCTTCATGTTTATCTTCATCAAATTCCAACATTCAGAAATCAAAGACATCGAATTAAAGAATTCCCACAAGCTACCCGACGCGTCGTCAGCAAAACGCACTAATTACTTACCATTTCTCGTAATGCTCGTCAAGTTCATAGTTACATGCACTCGTGCACCTCTTTTCTTGCATTAGATTTAGCAAAGCACTCCAATTGTTTACTATTTCTCAAGTTAATATTTGCTTGCACTCGCGCACATCAGTTCTCACATTGCATCTTGGCTATGCGACGCCCAGATTGCTAGGCAGTCAAGTGAATGCGTATTTTGCTGACGACGTGGGAACTTTGTTTGGTTAATTTATGCTAGCAAGTAAGTGAAATGTATATATAAAGAACTGACAGTAAATTAAAGTTGTCTAGTCTGATACACCATTCGTTTCATTCAGCATCAAGCTACAAATTTGCCATTTGACATCACGGTACAAGTGCCGTTGCTGTTTTTAATCAACATATATTACGAGGATATCACGGCTACAAGTGCCGTAGTTATCCAATCAAGGATACAAAAAAATCCACGAAATATCTCGGTTCAAGTGCCGACGATATTAAAATAAGACTAGCCCGGATTGTCAAAGGAGACACCCCGTAAACAGCTATTGCGAACAATCCTCGGAACAATCCTCCGATACAACAGCCAGCGGTATACTATATATGACGAGCCGAAAGTCTCTACCGTCACACGATTACAAAAATTACAATAAGCTGGCCACGTCGAACGAATTAGCGACAATCGAATCTCCAAGCGGTCTCTCAAGGGGCGAGCGAGCGGAGCCAGACCAGTTGGTAAGCCACGCAAGCGCTGGGAGGATTCAATAGATGCTGACAGCAGGTCGCTTTTGGGAACATCGAACTGAAAGACGCGGTCCTTAAACCGAGGCGAATGGAGGCGGAACATTAAGGAGGCTATAGATGGATTCGGGCTTTAGTGCTACGATGATGATGATGATGCTGATGGATGTATTTGCGGATACTGAAGAGGCCTTTGACTGCGCGCCTTTTGTGGAGCACTGGGAACCAGCGAAAACTCATGGCGTGGCGACGTCTTAGTTAAGTGGATTCATGCCATGCTGACACAGACATTGTAGCTTTCGGAAGCTTGACCCGATTGCTACTTGAGAATGGGGGGATATCCTATCACCGCTGCTGTGAAGGATGACTCCATCCGTACCTCTGAAACGAACTGCCACAAGAACGGCTGCATGCGCAGGCTTATACTGATGACGTCGCCACACTAGCAGTCAGTTACAATCTGAATATGGTATGCAGAAATACACAACGTACATTGGACCTAATTAGCAATCAGTGCTCGAGGCACGGCCTAACTAAGGAATCTTGTTTTGTTTGTGAGGAAAAGAAAACTGGAAGGAATAGTACTTCCTAATATAAAGGGTGAAACTCTTCAGCTTTCAGTTGAAGTCAAATATCTAGGAGCTTTAAATGCATTCGAGTAGTGCAAGAGAACCTTTGCCACAACATGGAACATGGGGTAAAAGCCCCTTATAGTTATATGGATCTACGTAACAGTCATAAGGCTGATTATATTCGAAGTAAAATTAAAATTCAAATTTTACTCATTCAAGAACCTAACACTTATCCTCAGATACTTGGATCGGATCAACGGAAACGACCACGCAAACGAAATATGGACTACTCTATTGGAACCTGGAACGTGCGAACCCTGTACAGACCCGGGGGCCATTAAAGCCCTCCTGCAACAGGTCACCCAGTACAAAATAAACATTCTCGCTGTCCAGGAAATGAAACTGTTTGGTGCTGATATAATGGACATGAGATCGTACACAAAAACGTACACAAAAAGTCTTCTGGAAGTCATGGACAAAAAAGTGAATCCGCAAATAATCGATTTTAAGAATGAAAACGAAAGATTGTGTGGATCCGCATTCGAGCAAAGTTTTCAACGTACGGCTCATAAACGTTCGTGCCCCCTCTGAAGATAAGGATGAAGCAGTGACAGATAATTTCTATAACCTTCTGGAAAGGTTATATGATTCTCTGCCATCAAACGATGTGAAAATCCTACTGGGCGACTTCAACGCAAAGGTTGGAAAGGAAGAAACACATCGCGGAACCACCGGTCATTCAAGCCATCACGATCTCTGCAACGACAATGAACACCGACTTGTCGATTTTGCGAGCAGTAGAAACCTCATTGAAAGTTCCACGTGTTTCCCGCATCGCGACATTCACAAAAAGACATGGGCATCCACGGACGGCCGCACCTTTAATCATATCGATCATATTCCGATTAAAAGAAGGTGGGCCTCCAGTATTTAAGATATGCGAACCATCCGTGGAGCAAACTGCGACTCCGATCACTACATAGTCAAGACTCGATATCGATGTCGAATGCCAGATTCGTATGAAGCCAGAGCAAGTTCAAGACGCAAGTTCCATGTCGACAAACTTCAAAACAAGACGGTAAAAGCCGAGTATTCATTTGCTCTGGAAATTTAACTAGCTTCTACGTCTAACAACACGTCTATCAACGAATTCTTGACTACCATCAAAAGCGCAGTGAATGCAGCAGCCGAAAAAGGAGTGGGATAACCAGCCCGGCAACTCAGCAATGAATGGTTCGCCGAGGAATGTCAAGGCGCGTTGGGCGAAAAGAATGCGGTCTACAAAACCCACATTGAACAACCGACAAGAGCCACTAAATATAAATATGACGATTTTCGGAGAGTAGCTAATCGAATAATTAGACGTTAGAAACGAAAGCATTTTGACAACATGCTGCATAATATGAATGACAACTTTATGGCTAACAACACTCGACACGAGTACAAAGTAGTGAGGCACTTAAAACAAGGCTTTAAACCACGCACTAGCCTATGTAGGGCTGCCGATAGAAGCATCATAAGCGGCTCAGAGCAAGTGAAGGAGAGATGGGTGTCCTACTTCCAGCAATTACTGAACGGAAATATCTCCCACCCGACGAATCGCCATCATTAATTGGCACATACCTTGACAGTGCCTCATCTCATCCTCCTACATTAGATGAAGTCCGACAGGCCATGGACCGCTTGAAATCCAACAAAGCACCGGACATCGATAGTATCCCCGCGGAGCTCCTGAAGACAGGTGGGATTTTCGTTTTAAGAGCAATCCATGGATTGGTCACAGGCATCTGGCAACAAAAATCCATACCGGATGAGTGCCGAAAATGTGTCGTATGTCCCATTCACAAGAAAGGAGATAAATTATTGTGCGAAAACTACATGGGCATATCACAACATTGTACGTCGTACAAGCTTTCGACAAAGATTTCAGAGTTTAGCATTTTCCATCACGCTGAGAAACTTCTCGGTGAATATCCAGGCGGTTTCAGATGTGGAAGATCGACAACTGAACAAATTTTTACGGTCAAACAAATTTTTGGAAAAATGCTGGGAATTCAACATTGATGTCCATCTAATATTCGTCGACTTTAAACAAGCGTGCAACAGCATCAACCGAACTGCATTATATAACATCATGCTGCAGTTCGGAGCCCCAGCAAAGTTGGTACAATTCGTAAAAATGACCATGACCGACTCCACATTACATGTCCTTATTCAGAATGACATGGCCAACACGTTTTCGACGAATACAGGGCTAAAACAAGGGGATGGATTAGCTCCTGTACTCCTTAAGTTAGCACTTAAGTATGTCATCAGAAAAATCTCCGTTGACACGAGAGGAACTCTTCTATTTAAGTCGTCACTGCTAGCATCTTACGCTGATAACATCAATATTATGTTACGTTCGTTCAACCACGCCAAGGAAGTATTTGTAACTCTAGACGAAACTGCCAAAAAAGTTGGTCTTCAAATTAACGAGCAAAAAACAAAAAATATGACCCAATCAAGAAAAAGGACGCCAGTAAGACAAAACATAACGATAGGGGACTATAGCCTTGAAAATATAGACAACTTCGTGTATCTAGGGACGAACTTCTCGAAGGATGGGAATGAGCATGAAGAAAGCAAACGACGGCTTCAATTAGCCAATAAGACATTCTTTTCGGTGCTTCCCTCTTTGAAGTCTCGATGCGTACACAGGAAAACGATGCTTCACATCTACAAAACCATCAAACCTGTGCTATGCTACGGAAGCGAAACCTGGACACTGACCCAGGCGTCTGAAAAAGCCTTAAATACGTTCGAAAGAAGGGCATTGCGAACAATCATCGGTCCAACGAGCGGTATACTATATATGACGAGCCGGAAGTCTCTACCGTCATACGATTACAAAACTAACAATGAGCTGACCACGTCGAACGAATTAGCGACAACCGAATCTCCAAGTGGTCTCTCAAGGGGCGAACGAGCGGAGCAAGTCCAGTTGGTAAGCCACGCAAGCGCTGGGAGGATTCGATAGATGCTGACAGCAGGTCACTTTTGGGAACATCGAACTGGAGAACGCAGTCCCTAAACCGAGGCGAATGGAGGCGGAGCATTAAGGAGGCTATGGCTGGATTCGGGCGGTAGTTGCGGATACTGAAGAGGCCTTTGACTGCGCGACATTTGTGGAGCACTGGGAACCAGCGAAAACTCATGGCGTGACGACGTCTTAGTTAAGTGGATTCACGCCATGCTGACACATACATTGTTGCTGTTGGAAGCTTGACTCGATTGGTACTTGAGAATGGGGGCTGCTGTGAAAGATGCTTTTTGACTCCATCCGTGCCTCTGAAATGAATTGCTACAAAAACGGCGGCATGCGCAGGCTTATGCTGATGACGTCGCCACACTAGCAGTCAGTAAGAATCTGATTATGGTATGCAGAAACACACAACGCACATTGGATCTAATTAGCAGCCGGTGTTCGAGGAAAAGAAAACTGGAAGGAATAGTTCTTCCTAATATGAAAGGTGAAACTCTTTGCCACTACATAGAGTCTGAAGCCCCATGTAGTTAAGTGGGTCTACGTAACAATCATAAGGCTGATTGTCTAATTGAGTATGATGTTGAACGAAAATTATTTTGCAGCATGGTAAATTCTCAAGGAACGCTACGAAAATCCGAGATTAATTGCAAATGCGCTGCTGTCGAGTCTACTCGGGCAATCAGCTCACTCGATTGACTCAGCTGCGAACATTAAATCACTCCACGGCACAACGCGTGAATGTTTAAAAGGGTTGGAGAACGTTGGAATCTCAACCACGGGATGGGATCCCTTGTTGTTGTTTATGTATGAGCAGTCATTAGCTCATCCAATGCAACTTCAAACCATCGAAGGGCTCATGAATTTCTTAGAAAATAGATTCCAATCCCTAGAAGCGCTCGGCTCCAAGACCAAGGCAGAGGACGAAAAACGGTCCGTCTCCGCAAAGGCTTTAACGGCAGTGAACACCAACAACTGTATTGCTTGCAACGCCTGGCACCCACTTTTTGCGTGCAAAACTTTTCTGACATTCAAAATCGACTGAAATTTATTCAAAAGCATGACATTCAAAATCGACTGAAATTTATTCAAAAGCATTCAAGATGCGTAAACTGCCTACAAGCAGACCATTCGTCGAAGAATTGCACGAGGGGAACCTGCAAACATTGTTCCAAAAGGCATAATACTTTGTTGCACCTCGACAAGAAGCAAGACGCAACAGGGAAGAAAGCAGATCAAAAGCAAAAATTTGAAGCATCATCGCCCACCACGAGACAAGGTATTTCGGCAAGCCAGGAAGGTGAAGCATCTTCTTTGACGACGGTTATAATAAATCCACGATCGAAATACATGATACTCAGTACAGTGGTTGTTGGAGGAGAGATGGGTGTCCTACTTCCAGCAATTACTGAACGGAAATATCTCCCACCCGACGAATCGCCATCATTAATTGGCACATACCTTGACAGTGCCTCATCTCATCCTCCTACATTAGATGAAGTCCGACAGGCCACGGACCGCTTGAAATCCAACAAAGCACCGGACATCGATAGTATCCCCGCGGAGCTCCTGAAGACAGGTGGGATTTTCGTTTTAAGAGCAATCCATGGATTGGTCACAGGCATCTGGCAACAAAAATCCATACCGGATGAGTGCCGAAAATGTGTCGTATGTCCCATTCACAAGAAAGGAGATAAATTATTGTGCGAAAACTACATGGGCATATCACAACATTGTACGTCGTACAAGCTTTCGACAAAGATTTCAGAGTTTAGCATTTTCCATCACGCTGAGAAACTTCTCGGTGAATATCCAGGCGGTTTCAGAGGTGGAAGATCGACAACTGAACAAATTTTTACGGTCAAACAAATTTTTGGAAAAATGCTGGGAATTCAACATTGATGTCCATCTAATATTCGTCGACTTTAAACAAGCGTGCAACAGCATCAACCGAACTGCATTATATAACATCATGCTGCAGTTCGGAGCCCCAGCAAAGTTGGTACAATTCGTAAAAATGACCATGACCGACTCCACATTACATGTCCTTATTCAGAATGACATGGCCAACTCGTTTTCGACGAATACAGGGCTAAAACAAGGGGATGGATTAGCTCCTGTACTCCTTAAGTTAGCACTTAAGTATGTCATCAGAAAAATCTCCGTTGACACGAGAGGAACTCTTCTATTTAAGTCGTCACTGCTAGCATCTTACGCTGATAACATCAATATTATGTTACGTTCGTTCAACCACGCCAAGGAAGTATTTGTAACTCTAGACGAAACTGCCAAAAAAGTTGGTCTTCAAATTAACGAGCAAAAAACAAAAAATATGACCCAATCAAGAAAAAGGACGCCAGTAAGACAAAACATAACGATAGGGGACTATAGCCTTGAAAATATAGACAACTTCGTGTATCTAGGGACGAACTTCTCGAAGGATGGGAATGAGCATGAAGAAAGCAAACGACGGCTTCAATTAGCCAATAAGACATTCTTTTCGGTGCTTCCCTCTTTGAAGTCTCGATGCGTACACAGGAAAACGATGCTTCACATCTACAAAACCATCAAACCTGTGCTATGCTACGGAAGCGAAACCTGGACACTGACCCAGGCGTCTGAAAAAGCCTTAAATACGTTCGAAAGAAGGGCATTGCGAACAATCATTGGTCCAACGAGCGGTATACTATATATGACGAGCCGGAAGTCTCTACCGTCATACGATTACAAAACTAACAATGAGCTGACCACGTCGAACGAATTAGCGACAACCGAATCTCCAAGTGGTCTCTCAAGGGGCGAACGAGCGGAGCAAGTCCAGTTGGTAAGCCACGCAAGCGCTGGGAGGATTCGATAGATGCTGACAGCAGGTCACTTTTGGGAACATCGAACTGGAGAACGCAGTCCCTAAACCGAGGCGAATGGAGGCGGAGCATTAAGGAGGCTATGGCTGGATTCGGGCGGTAGTTGCGGATACTGAAGAGGCCTTTGACTGCGCGACATTTGTGGAGCACTGGGAACCGGCGAAAACTCATGGCGTGACGACGTCTTAGTTAAGTGGATTCACGCCATGCTGACACATACATTGTTGCTGTTGGAAGCTTGACTCGATTGGTACTTGAGAATGGGGGCTGCTGTGAAAGATGCTTTTTGACTCCATCCGTGCCTCTGAAATGAATTGCTACAAAAACGGCGGCATGCGCAGGCTTATGCTGATGACGTCGCCACACTAGCAGTCAGTAAGAATCTGATTATGGTATGCAGAAACACACAACGCACATTGGATCTAATTAGCAGCCGGTGTTCGAGGAAAAGAAAACTGGAAGGAATAGTTCTTCCTAATATGAAAGGTGAAACTCTTTGCCACTACATAGAGTCTGAAGCCCCATGTAGTTAAGTGGGTCTACGTAACAATCATAAGGCTGATTGTCTAATTGAGTATGATGTTGAACGAAAATTATTTTGCAGCATGGTAAATTCTCAAGGAACGCTACGAAAATCCGAGATTAATTGCAAATGCGCTGCTGTCGAGTCTACTCGGGCAATCAGCTCACTCGATTGACTCAGCTGCGAACATTAAATCACTCCACGGCACAACGCGTGAATGTTTAAAAGGGTTGGAGAACGTTGGAATCTCAACCACGGGATGGGATCCCTTGTTGTTGTTTATGTATGAGCAGTCATTAGCTCATCCAATGCAACTTCAAACCATCGAAGGGCTCATGAATTTCTTAGAAAATAGATTCCAATCCCTAGAAGCGCTCGGCTCCAAGACCAAGGCAGAGGACGAAAAACGGTCCGTCTCCGCAAAGGCTTTAACGGCAGTGAACACCAACAACTGTATTGCTTGCAACGCCTGGCACCCACTTTTTGCGTGCAAAACTTCTCTGACATTCAAAATCGACTGAAATTTATTCAAAAGCATGACATTCAAAATCGACTGAAATTTATTCAAAAGCATTCAAGATGCGTAAACTGCCTACAAGCAGACCATTCGTCGAAGAATTGCACGAGGGGAACCTGCAAACATTGTTCCAAAAGGCATAATACTTTGTTGCACCTCGACAAGAAGCAAGACGCAACAGGGAAGAAAGCAGATCAAAAGCAAAAATTTGAAGCATCATCGCCCACCACGAGACAAGGTATTTCGGCAAGCCAGGAAGGTGAAGCATCTTCTTTGACGACGGTTATAATAAATCCACGATCGAAATACATGATACTCAGTACAGTGGTTGTTACCATCCAAGGGAATAATGGCACCTATACAACCTGCAGAGCTGTTTTGGATTCAAGGTCCCAAGTAAATTTACTATCGGATGCGATGGTTTGCAAAAGGGTTCAATTGACCAAAGATTCCAGCAATCTAAAAATACTTGGCATTGGGAACGGGCGTCAGCACACAACAGCGAGAGTAAATTTACTGTTAAAATCGTAGATCACGGCATTCACTACAAGAGTGGAGGCATATGTACTTCCCCACATAATAACCCAACAACCATCGAGGGAGATCAATGTGAGTGATTGGAAGATTCCCGACAATATAAAACTGGCTGATCTCCATTTCTATAGACCAGACAGGGTAGATCTACTACTGGGAGTAGAATTCTACTATCAACTCCTATCAATAGGCCAAATAAAACTAGGAGAGGCGAAACGAGCGGCGATAACGTCACTTGTGGAGTTGGCATTGAAAACGAGGCAATTTCACAACAAATCGAACGGTTTTGGAACTTGGACAATTTGCCTCGAGAGGAGCAACACTTATCTTCAAGTGAGAGGCAATGCGAGGCTCATTTTCCCCGCTGGACAAACCGCAAAGCAAATGGCAGATATGAAGTTTCATTGCCCTTCACCGCCGCTCCATCCACTCTGGGTGAGTCAAAGGATTTGGCTTTGCGAAGGTTTCACAGTTTAGAACGCAAGCTATCACGTCAGCCCGAGCTGCAGCAAGAATACACTAAGTTCATGGATGAGTATTTAGCCCTGGGCCATATGGAAGAAATCACTGAAGTTCCCAGGATACATTACTATCTTCCTCATCATTGAGTTACCAAGCCACACAGTGCCACAACTAAAGTGCGGGTAATTTTCGATGCATCAGCGAAAACAACATCCAACGTTTTACTAAATGATATTCTGCTGCTGGTCCTACAGTTCAGGAGGATCTGTTTTCTATATTACTACGTTTCAGACAACATCGATACGTGCTAACAGCGGACATTGAGAAAATGTATCGGCAGGTCAATGTTAACCCAGAACAAAGAATCTTCCAGCTAGTATCAATTGAATACAGTAACTTATGGGACTCGACCAGCATCATAATTAGCAACAAAATGTTTAGTGGACCTAGCAATGAAAAATAAGTCAGAATTTCCGTACGCATCCGCAGCGCTACTTCAAAGTTGTTACGTCGATGACATCATGACTGGCAGCAACAGTTTGCCGGAATTACTGCAAACTCAGTCAGAGCTCAAAACTCTGCTCTTGCAAGCTGCCTTCAACCGAAGAAAGTGGTGCGCGAACGACGCACGCCTACTCGATCAAATTCCACCGCAAGACAGCCAACTATGCCTCGAATTCAACGAAGACAGTGATGACCACATCAAAACGGTAGGCTTGACATGGTCACCAGCATCTGACGTATTCAGAATGAAGTTGACAATGACTAACTCAAATATATATACAAAACGTACCGTCGCTTCCGACATATTTCGAATCTTCGACCCTTTAGGATTCGTAGCCCCAATCGTAACGACTGCAAAAATACAACTTCAAGCTATTTGGAAACTCATGCTGGACTGGGATGCTGCCTTGCCTATGGAAATGCATACACGATGGTCAACATTTCGTGACGAACTAAAGACGGTAGAAGATATCGTTATACCACGACACATATACTCCCACGGCCTACCAAAATCAAAACAGCTTCACATATTTTCGGATGCCTCGACTCAAGCTTTTGGTGCTGCCGCATACATACGCTCTGTCAAGCAGGATAACACTATTGTTGTTCGACTATTATGTGCCAAATCTCGTGTAGCACCCATCAAAACGATCACCCTCCCCAGGTTAGAGCTTTGTGCAGCCAAACTGGCTGCAGACCTGGCAGATCGTATCAAGCATATTCTCAACATGACCAACGTCCCAACGTATTACTGGACTGATTCTCAAATAGTTTTATCCTGGATACAGTCACAATCCTCAGATTTTCACACATTTGTTGCCTACCGAATTGGCGCAATCCATGACCTTTCAAATCCGGAGCAGTGGCGGCACGTAGAAGCAAAAATGAATCCAGCCGATGTATTAACGAGACCAATGGCACCGAGCACTTTCAAAACCTGCAATTTATGGTTCTTCGGTCCGATTTTTCTACACGGTAGCGAAAAGGAGTGGCCAGTGGCCTATAACGCGCACGTAGACTCCGCCAATGACGTAGAATGAAAAATAACATCCCTAGCAGCAACGCCTTCAACCAACTTCGTTTTTGAAATTGAGCATAGAAACTCGTTTGGAAGATTGTTACGGACAACTGGATACATAGTACGATTCATAAACCGGCGCAGAAAGCGGAAATCCGAGCAAGCAAATTCAGCTCTCGCACTAACCCAGTCGGAGAGGCAGCAAGCTCTATGCATAATCGTCAAAGCAATCCAATCAGAGGATTTCAAAACAGAAATCAGCTACTTGCAACGGCATCATCGAGTGTATACATCGAGTCCATTGAACAACCTCACTCCATTCATAGACGAACACGGCATTTTAATAGTTGGAGGGAGATTAGATGCAGCGAGTTTGTCTTTTGAAGCAAAACATCCTATATTGCTGCCATACTTGGACAATATAACAAGATTAATAATGGAGGACATTCATCGGAAGCATTCACCAAGGGGCCCCAAGGTCTTGAAGCCATTACGAAGCAAAAATTTTGGCCCATCAAAGGCAAACCATTAGCAAGGTCTATTGTGCACAAATGCGTAAAATGCACTCGGGCCAATCCCAAGTTACTCACCCAAATAATGGGGAACCTACCAGCACCAAGGGTACAACCTGGACGGCCGTTTGTTAATACCGGGGTTGATTTTTGTGGCCCTATGTACTACCATTTCCAAATCAGAGGAAAAAGGCCACAGAAGACTTACATTGCAGTTTTTTGTTGTTTTGCGACGAAGGCTGTACATTTAGAGTTGGTCTCTAATTTATCCACCGAAGCCTTTTAGGCGCCCTCAAAAGGTTCATTGGAAGGCGTGGCCACTGTCGAAGAATCTACTGCGATAATGCAACAAACTTTGTTGGCGCGAGGAACCAGCTCCAAGAAATTTCAGCCTCGATTTATTCAGACTCAGCTCAAAACACCATTACCACCCAATGTAGTGAAAAAGGCATCGACTTTCATTTCATACCTCCTAGGGCCCCCCCATTTTGGAGGGCTCTGGGAAGCCGCTGTGAAATCCGCCAAGGAATTAATGAAGAAAACGATTGGACCAGTTTCACTAACGCACGAGACGCTATTAACCGTTTTGGTGGAAATCGAGGCGATTCTTAACTCACGGCCCTTGACGCCACCTTCTTCTAACCCCAATGACCTAGCCGCATTAACTCCAGGGCACTTCCTCATTGGTGAACCACTGACTGCCAAAATTGACTGTGACGCAGAAAGCAGGAAAGGCGGACTGCAACCAGCCTGGCGAGAAATAAGCAACATCAAGCGTGAGTTTTGGCAACGATGGTCCAAAGAATACCTACATCTTCTGCAAAACCGTTATGGGCGGAAAACAGCAATGACAAACGTACCGATTGATACGATTGTTATCATAAAAGATGATAATACACCCGTTATGAAATGGCCTCTTGGCCGAGTATTCCGCACCTATAAAGGCAATGACGGATTTGTTCGAGTTTTCGATCTGAAAACTGAAACCACTACCTTGACTCGGCCTATACATAGACTCGCTCCATTACCCTCAAAATCCACAACCGCCACAGGAGCTCCGAATTCAAAGGTGGAAATCGATGAAAGGGCTCGAAATCAGACTGCAATCTCCACTACACAGGATCGTCCACCTTGTCGGAAGCAATGCTGCCCGAGCGATACAAAGTGTCAAGTTGAAGGTTCACCCATCAAACGGGAAAAACTCAGCCGTGGAGCCTTACTCGCAAATTTATTCGCCTGCATACTAGTACCCTCCTGTTACGTCAACCCAGCCAAAATTGAAACACAGCGATTTGACAACACATTCGGAGTTAACTTTGAGAACATTGGGACTATTCTTCATGTCACTGATGAATGGAAAATGATCCCCATATTGGGATGAGATGACCTCTCTTTCAAACGGAACAACAGCCCTACGGCAACTATGCGAGCTAATGATGCATAAATCAAATTGTGAACACCTGATTCTCCAATTTGAGCAAGACCAGCTTGAGCTCAAACTCGATAATAGCCTGTTTACGACTAAGAGAATGAAACGAGGTGCACTCGATGCTGTGGGAAATCTTGCCAATTCATTATTTGGTGTACTAGACTCGAAATACGCGGATGAAATGTCTACCACGATCAACAATATCAAAACTGATCAACACCTTTTAATGAAGTTACTGAGAAATCAAACATCAGCTATAGATTCAACCATCAACCTGATAAAAATAGATCAAACAAGCTCGCAACGAAAATTTGGCAAAATAGAACAAAGGATTAATTGGATACTGCAAAGGATAAACATGAATGGCACTGAAGATACCCAACAAAAGGTTTTCCAAACATTAACCAGTCTCGGTCTTCAGTTGGTAGCAACAAGCGCCAATTTACACCGCATTCAATCAACTGTCATTGATGCATTGACCGACGCTCATCATGGAACCCTAAGTCCTCTACTATTATCACCACATCAGCTTCATGAAGAGTTGAAAAATATAAGGACTAAATTACCTCCAGGAGAGCACCTCCCAGGGCATGGATTGTATTGCCATTATATCGGTTGATGAGGACCGCTGGAAGCATAATCAACAATTGTGTCGTTTTCACAGTAAGAATACCCCTTACTGACAAACGCGATTACCAACTGCTCAACTTGACTCCTATACCCGTAACCGTCAGCCAAACGCTGGTTTCAATAAAGCTATCAACCAAGCTGCTTGCCGTTAATGCGCACCGAGACACTTATTTTACAATAACTGCAGCCGAACTGAATTCATGCCTAACCATCGAAGATCAGTCCTTTCTGTGCGAAAAAGCAGGTGCTTTATATCACACTGGTGCCCAAATTTCATCTTGTGAAATGAACCTGTTGACAGCTGAATCCACGTAGGCTTGTCAAACTGAAATCATCCCACTGAAACATACCTGGATTCAACTTGCTGACAAAAATAAGTGGATTTTTGGATTGAATCAACAGATGCGATTACAAGTGGTTTGTGGAAACCAAAATTTTAAGCTACAACTAGACGGAGCCGGAATACTGACCCTGGAACCAGATTGTGTGATGAAACACGATTCCATCACCATTTCAGAGCACAACATCGTCTCAAGTCAAGTCAACAGCTCATTTAAGGCCAGAAATGTTGTGATTGAAATTCCATCACCTATTCCAACAATTTTACTTCCTGGAGACGACGAGGAATATCAACCACAACGAAATATGTTGAATAACTTAGAACAGACCCTACGCAAGGAGTCTTTTGAGTTTCCAACTTATACAAGCCATCAATATGTTTCGTATCATGCCATTCCTGGTTGCGTATCAATCATGCTGATCTTGGTTATTATGACTGGAGTATTCTGGAAGTGCCAAAACAACCGCGTCAGGCAAAAGCCAATTCCAGCACCTCGGGCAAACAAAAAACCAGACTTCTCAATTGAATAACAACCGTAATATTGAACGACGTTCAACGCGGGGACTATGTTCATCATCATCTTCATGTTTATCTTCATCAAATTCCAACATTCAGAAATCAAAGACATCGAATTAAAGAATTCCCACAAGCTACCCGACGCGTCGTCAGCAAAACGCACTAATTACTTACCATTTCTCGTAATGCTCGTCAAGTTCATAGTTACATGCACTCGTGCACCTCTTTTCTTGCATTAGATTTAGCAAAGCACTCCAATTGTTTACTATTTCTCAAGTTAATATTTGCTTGCACTCGCGCACATCTGTTCTCACATTGCATCTTGGCTATGCGACGCCCAGATTGCTAGGCAGTCAAGTGAATGCGTATTTTGCTGACGACGTGGGAACTTTGTTTGGTTAATTTATGCTAGCAAGTAAGTGAAATGTATATATAAAGAACTGACAGTAAATTAAAGTTGTCTAGTCTGATACACCATTCGTTTCATTCAGCATCAAGCTACAAATTTGCCATTTGACATCACGGTACAAGTGCCGTTGCTGTTTTTAATCAACATATATTACGAGGATATCACGGCTACAAGTGCCGTAGTTATCCAATCAAGGATACAAAAAAATCCACGAAATATCTCGGTTCAAGTGCCGACGATATTAAAATAAGACTAGCCCGGATTGTCAAAGGAGACACCCCGTAAACAGCTATTGCGAACAATCCTCGGAACAATCCTCCGATACAACAGCCAGCGGTATACTATATATGACGAGCCGAAAGTCTCTACCGTCACACGATTACAAAAATTACAATAAGCTGGCCACGTCGAACGAATTAGCGACAATCGAATCTCCAAGCGGTCTCTCAAGGGGCGAGCGAGCGGAGCCAGACCAGTTGGTAAGCCACGCAAGCGCTGGGAGGATTCAATAGATGCTGACAGCAGGTCGCTTTTGGGAACATCGAACTGAAAGACGCGGTCCTTAAACCGAGGCGAATGGAGGCGGAACATTAAGGAGGCTATAGATGGATTCGGGCTTTAGTGCTACGATGATGATGATGATGCTGATGGATGTATTTGCGGATACTGAAGAGGCCTTTGACTGCGCGCCTTTTGTGGAGCACTGGGAACCAGCGAAAACTCATGGCGTGGCGACGTCTTAGTTAAGTGGATTCATGCCATGCTGACACAGACATTGTAGCTTTCGGAAGCTTGACCCGATTGCTACTTGAGAATGGGGGGATATCCTATCACCGCTGCTGTGAAGGATGACTCCATCCGTACCTCTGAAACGAACTGCCACAAGAACGGCTGCATGCGCAGGCTTATACTGATGACGTCGCCACACTAGCAGTCAGTTACAATCTGAATATGGTATGCAGAAATACACAACGTACATTGGACCTAATTAGCAATCAGTGCTCGAGGCACGGCCTAACTAAGGAATCTTGTTTTGTTTGTGAGGAAAAGAAAACTGGAAGGAATAGTACTTCCTAATATAAAGGGTGAAACTCTTCAGCTTTCAGTTGAAGTCAAATATCTAGGAGCTTTAAATGCATTCGAGTAGTGCAAGAGAACCTTTGCCACAACATGGAACATGGGGTAAAAGCCCCTTATAGTTATATGGATCTACGTAACAGTCATAAGGCTGATTATATTCGAAGTAAAATTAAAATTCAAATTTTACTCATTCAAGAACCTAACACTTATCCTCAGATACTTGGATCGGATCAACGGAAACGACCACGCAAACGAAATATGGACTACTCTATTGGAACCTGGAACGTGCGAACCCTGTACAGACCCGGGGGCCATTAAAGCCCTCCTGCAACAGGTCACCCAGTACAAAATAAACATTCTCGCTGTCCAGGAAATGAAACTGTTTGGTGCTGATATAATGGACATGAGATCGTACACAAAAACGTACACAAAAAGTCTTCTGGAAGTCATGGACAAAAAAGTGAATCCGCAAATAATCGATTTTAAGAATGAAAACGAAAGATTGTGTGGATCCGCATTCGAGCAAAGTTTTCAACGTACGGCTCATAAACGTTCGTGCCCCCTCTGAAGATAAGGATGAAGCAGTGACAGATAATTTCTATAACCTTCTGGAAAGGTTATATGATTCTCTGCCATCAAACGATGTGAAAATCCTACTGGGCGACTTCAACGCAAAGGTTGGAAAGGAAGAAACACATCGCGGAACCACCGGTCATTCAAGCCATCACGATCTCTGCAACGACAATGAACACCGACTTGTCGATTTTGCGAGCAGTAGAAACCTCATTGAAAGTTCCACGTGTTTCCCGCATCGCGACATTCACAAAAAGACATGGGCATCCACGGACGGCCGCACCTTTAATCATATCGATCATATTCCGATTAAAAGAAGGTGGGCCTCCAGTATTTAAGATATGCGAACCATCCGTGGAGCAAACTGCGACTCCGATCACTACATAGTCAAGACTCGATATCGATGTCGAATGCCAGATTCGTATGAAGCCAGAGCAAGTTCAAGACGCAAGTTCCATGTCGACAAACTTCAAAACAAGACGGTAAAAGCCGAGTATTCATTTGCTCTGGAAATTTAACTAGCTTCTACGTCTAACAACACGTCTATCAACGAATTCTTGACTACCATCAAAAGCGCAGTGAATGCAGCAGCCGAAAAAGGAGTGGGATATACAGCCCGGCAACTCAGCAATGAATGGTTCGCCGAGGAATGTCAAGGCGCGTTGGGCGAAAAGAATGCGGTCTACAAAACCCACATTGAACAACCGACAAGAGCCACTAAATATAAATATGACGATTTTCGGAGAGTAGCTAATCGAATAATTAGACGTTAGAAACGAAAGCATTTTGACAACATGCTGCATAATATGAATGACAACTTTATGGCTAACAACACTCGACACGAGTACAAAGTAGTGAGGCACTTAAAACAAGGCTTTAAACCACGCACTAGCCTATGTAGGGCTGCCGATAGAAGCATCATAAGCGGCTCAGAGCAAGTGAAGGAGAGATGGGTGTCCTACTTCCAGCAATTACTGAACGGAAATATCTCCCACCCGACGAATCGCCATCATTAATTGGCACATACCTTGACAGTGCCTCATCTCATCCTCCTACATTAGATGAAGTCCGACAGGCCATGGACCGCTTGAAATCCAACAAAGCACCGGACATCGATAGTATCCCCGCGGAGCTCCTGAAGACAGGTGGGATTTTCGTTTTAAGAGCAATCCATGGATTGGTCACAGGCATCTGGCAACAAAAATCCATACCGGATGAGTGCCGAAAATGTGTCGTATGTCCCATTCACAAGAAAGGAGATAAATTATTGTGCGAAAACTACATGGGCATATCACAACATTGTACGTCGTACAAGCTTTCGACAAAGATTTCAGAGTTTAGCATTTTCCATCACGCTGAGAAACTTCTCGGTGAATATCCAGGCGGTTTCAGATGTGGAAGATCGACAACTGAACAAATTTTTACGGTCAAACAAATTTTTGGAAAAATGCTGGGAATTCAACATTGATGTCCATCTAATATTCGTCGACTTTAAACAAGCGTGCAACAGCATCAACCGAACTGCATTATATAACATCATGCTGCAGTCCGGAGCCCCAGCAAAGTTGGTACAATTCGTAAAAATGACCATGACCGACTCCACATTACATGTCCTTATTCAGAATGACATGGCCAACTCGTTTTCGACGAATACAGGGCTAAAACAAGGGGATGGATTAGCTCCTGTACTCCTTAAGTTAGCACTTAAGTATGTCATCAGAAAAATCTCCGTTGACACGAGAGGAACTCTTCTATTTAAGTCGTCACTGCTAGCATCTTACGCTGATAACATCAATATTATGTTACGTTCGTTCAACCACGCCAAGGAAGTATTTGTAACTCTAGACGAAACTGCCAAAGAAGTTGGTCTTCAAATTAACGAGCAAAAAACAAAAAATATGACCCAATCAAGAAAAAGGACGCCAGTAATACAAAACATAACGATAGGGGACTATAGCCTTGAAAATATAGACAACTTCGTGTATCTAGGGACGAACTTCTCGAAGGATGGGAATGAGCATGAAGAAAGCAAACGACGGCTTCAATTAGCCAATAAGACATTCTTTTCGGTGCTTCCCTCTTTGAAGTCTCGATGCGTACACAGGAAAACGATGCTTCACATCTACGAAACCATCAAACCTGTGCTATGCTACGGAAGCGAAACCTGGACACTGACCCAGGCGTCTGAAAAAGCCTTAAATACGTTCGAAAGAAGGGCATTGCGAACAATCCTCGGTCCAACGAGCGGTATACTATATATGACGAGCCGGAAGTCTCTACCGTCATACGATTACAAAAATTACAATGAGCTGACCACGTCGAACGAATTAGCGACAACCGAATCTCCAAGTGGTGTCTCAAGGGGCGAACGAGCGGAGCAAGGCCAGTTGGTAAGCCACGCAAGCGCTGGGAGGATTCGATAGATGCTGACAGCAGGTCGCTTTTGGGAACATCGAACTGGAGAACGCAGTCCCTAAACCGAGGCGAATGGAGGCGGAGCATTAAGGAGGCTATGGCTGGATTCGGGCGGTAGTGCTACGATGATGATGATGATGATGGAGGAATTTGCGGATACTGAAGAGGCCTTTGACTGCGCGCCATTTGTGGAGCACTGCGAACCAGCGAAAACTCATGGCGTGACGACGTCTTAGTTAAGTGGATTCACGCCATGCTGACACATACATTGTTGCTGTTGGAAGCTTGACTCGATTGATACTTGAGAATGGGGGCTGCTGTGAAAGATGCTTTTTGACTCCATCCGTGCCTCTGAAATGAACTGCTACAAAAACGGCGGCATGCGCAGGCTTATGCTGATGACGTCGCCACACTAGCAGTCAGTAAGAATCCGATTATGGTATGCAGAAACACACAACGCACATTGGATCTAATTAGCAGTCGGTGTTCGAGGAAAAGAAAACTGGAAGGAATAGTTCTTCCTAATATGAAAGGTGAAACTCTTTGCCACTACATAGGGTCTGAAGCCCCATGTAGTTAAGTGGATCTACGTAACAATCATAAGGCTGATTGTCTACTACGCAACCGTGGTGTGGTGGACTATTGTGAAGCTATTGTCTGCTCGAAACAAATTAGCCACGCTGGAAAAGATTGTGCGCCTGGGTATATTGGTGCCATGAATACTACTCTGCGTGCGGCGCTTGGTGCGCTTCTCAAACTGCCTCCTCTCAACATTCAACTTTTAAGTGTTTCGATGAATTTTGCTCAGAGACTAACTTAGCTCGGCCTATGGATAAGAAACGACGATGTGGGGAAGAGGTTGGATGCGTGAGATCACCCTGATCCTCACGATGCTTTTGGACGCTCGAATACCCTTTCTGGCCTTCGGGAGAAGATACGAAGTCTTACAAAATCTATATACATACAAAATCTTCTTGAACAGAAGTGACTGGGAGGACCCAGATGTTTGTGCGAGGAGATACTCCAAGATCTTCACGAAAGGCTCGAAGACAGATGTTAGATCTGGAGCTGATGTTAGATCTGGAGCTGATGTCTATCTGCATTCATCGAATGACAGATAGGTGACAATCTACCCTACTTAGAATAGACAATATCATTGATCTTAGATTTCATTAAGAAATCTGGGAAAATATGGTAGGCTGGGGGGTAAAAGTACAATGGATCTTTCGGCCTGAGTGCTTAGAGGTCTCAGGCGCCTCTCCCCCAACGTACACACTCACATACTTCTTGATATTCGGAAAAAAAAGTTTAACGAAATCGACATAAGAGAAATAGAATAGTGCATTTTTACAATCTTTCGCTGTCAAAGTTTCCAAACAGAATCTAAAGTATTTCTCGTGAATTTCGTGTAAATCACAGGTCAATGGACAATTGGAACTGAGCTTACTAATACAAGTTTCAAGCTTTCTGTAATCATTTCGGGATGCAGTACATTTTCTGTTCCAAAGCGTATAAAATACAACTCTTGTAATCCACCGGAGAGCAATGGATGTACACTTATTGAAGTGGTAACTACCTATAAAAGAATTCATGGAGCCCCCAGTAAGAATCACGGACAGAACTAATATTTCAACAGTTCCGCAAGAATCTATGTTCTTTCCAAGTCCCTTAAAAATGCCAATTGAATATAATACGGGCCGATATGAATGAAAATATTGTCGAAGCGGGGACTTCCGCTTTCTGCTGAAGAACAGCACATGATGCATATTGATAAATGATATATTCGAGATGAAAGGGTTTGAGGCGATTCGACCCGACTTTCAGTTGAAGATGTTTTAATTGTAATGTGCAAGGTGAACGAAACGGATAGCGACAATGAGATTCTGAAGAATATTGTTTTTAAAATATTATTGTTGCCGTTACTCTCTCGGCAAATGTAAAATAACTGACTGTTGTTGATTTAAGGTCATGTTCGCAATAGCAAAAACAATTAAAAAAAGCCTGAGAAAAACGAAACTACACCTAGTTTAGTAACTTAAGTTAGTTTTTAAGTGAAATATAGACATTTCAAGCACAGGTAAATCAAATAATTTTCTTGTATATGTATTTTATATTCGGCTCAATGCGGCTGACTAAATTTCGGTCTACCGAATACTTCCGGCTATTTCTAAGCCGACAGACCAAGTTATTGGTATAGCGCAGATCACTAGCTTCAATATGACACTTCATACTGAAAATAATTCACATAGCGCCCAGAGCCATGTAACATAGCGCATTATTTATGACCTCATACGCTATGTACATAGTACTCTGAGCTATGCAATATGGCTCCCAGAGCCATAATGTCACCTAGGCGTAACCTAGGCGTAACTATCGACAGCAGACTGAGCTTCAAACCTCATCTGGAGAAAGCTGGTAAGAAGGCATCCGTTGTCGGTTCAGCACTCGCTAGAATGCTACCCAATATTGGCGGCCCGAAGCCCGAAGGCTTTTGATTTCAAGAGTGGTGACCTCTATTCTAATGTACGCAGCACCAGTGTGGGCACCAGCGCTACACATAAAATCGAATCGCCGAAAAATGCAAGCAGCCTACCGACTGATTGCACTTCGAACTTGCTGTGCCTTTCGAACAACGTCCTATGAGGCAACGTGTGTTATAGCCAGTATGCTGCCCATCGAAATTGTTGCGCATGAAGCGCTTCGACTCTATAAAAACGAAGCACGGACAGCGAGCACGCGATAGATTCAAAGGCTAGTGTCAATGCGCTCATGGCAGAGTAACTGGGAAGAGGCGCAAAACGGACGTTGGACGTACAAATTAATCCCCAACGTTGCGCAATGGGTTTCAAGAAGCCACGGAGAAACAAGCTATGACCTAACCCAATTCTTGAGCGGACATGGCGGTTATCGGTATTATCTGCATCGCTTTGGACTCGACACCTCACCGGACTGTCCAGCCTGCAAAAATGTACCCGAGGATGCGGAACACGTTATGTTCACCTGTCCCCGCTTTGATGTATGTAGAAGTAGCCTAGAGACGGAACTAGGCACAAGGATATCAGCGGTAAATATCGTGAGCTGCATGCTGAAATCCCAAACTGCGTGGAATGCCGTCGAAAAAACGCTTAAAAATATTCACCGCAAACTGCGTGACGCGGAAAGGGACAGAAAGAAGGAAGAAGAAAGGATGCGTAGAAGCAGCTAATGGCTGATCCACCCCCACGAAGTAATGCTGAATAAGTAGTCCCGTGGGGGAATGCAGAAGCAGAAGGAGGTGGTTTTAGTCGGTAAAAATCCGGCATGTTCCAGGGCTGGAAGATTTCCACCTTCCAACGACGAAAAAAAAAAAAAAAAGAGCCATAATGTCAGAATCTACATAGCGCGTGGTACTATGTAACATGGCGCAGCATTTATGGTCCCATACGCCATGTACATAGTGCCCTGAGCTATGCAGTATGGCTCCCAGCGCCATAATTACATGGCACAGAAATTATGGCCCCACACGCTATATTACATAGTGCCATGAGCCATGTAATATGGCTCATGGCATTCCAATTATAACTCGCAGCCATGCTGTGTGAGGGAACGTATAAATGTCAGCAAGTGACATTAGGGCTTATGTCTACATAATTGACTCATTTTGAACTGAAGTACTGGCTGCGATATTTTCGATACTTCGACCGGTGAATTGTCACACTGGAGCAGGATCATTCAATAGTGAGTATGTTGACTCGAATTTATCGAATTTATATTTGGTGCACTGAAAAAACACATAGCGCCAGACGCCATCGTTTATAGATTTCTGGCGCCATGTACATAGTCGATTTCAGTCGATTTGTGATAAAATATAGTATATGTACCATAGTCCTCCACGCCATATACTATAGTCCTCCACGCCATATACTATAGTCCTCCACGCCATATACTATAGTCCTCCACGCCATATACTATAGTCCTCCACACCATATACTATAGTCCTCCACACCATACACTATAGTCACTGTACATGGCGTGGAGGGCTATAAGCATAGCGCCTGCTCCTATGTACTTTTCACCATGTATTATGGCGTGTGGCGCTATATTTTATCACTATCCCTAAATCGACTATCTAAAGTCTATAAATTATGGCGTCTGGCGCCATTTGTTTTTTCAGTCCATATATACTGCTTTTTAAATGATTATATTTTAGAGGAACTCCCCGTTACGCAGGTCTGTCAAGGGTTTCCGGGAATGTGGCGGGTGACAGACATTGACATTGTTGCAGCAAAAACCCCAATCTATACTATAATGACTTCAAGAACTTGCTGGTTTATAAACAATCGAAAATAATGATAATAAAAAATTATTTATTTTTAACTTCTGGTTAAATAAGCCGCGATAGACCGATCGTTTTGTATACCGTCGCTAAGGTCAGTCAGTAAGAATCTGATTATGGTATGCATGGCTATTTATGTGTATAATGTATTTGGGGTTTTTAATGGTAAAGGTTTGCGTCGCAGATTATCAATACTTTGGAAAATGTCAATGAAGCATTATTAGAATGTTTGAATAGAGTTTGAGTTCGGCATCCGTTGCGTTGTACGGAAATAATCAAATATGAAACAAATGAGTATTTCAAAGGGGTTGACAAATAAATTGGCAGGAATAAGCAACGCAAATCCGGGACATAGAAACGAAAGTGTAAACAAATTGAGCCTATGCAAATATTAAAACGCTGTAGCTTATGATATTATATCGCGAATGAAGGTGATTTCTCTCGCGAAGCAAACTCAACGTGATAATGCAAACATGTTTTTTTTCTTGTAAATATTCATTTTGCTTCTACTCACCATACCATTCTGCGCTTGAACAAAGTGACGTTCTTCGCCAATCGATTGCAATTCATCAGAATGTATAGTTTGCTGTAAGCCACCCGTTAAATTAAACGAAGACAGTCTTAAGTCCGTACCTGATGTCAACGACACGCCCGTCGGAGATATATCCCGCGAGTTTGCTTGCTGATCTGGTTCGCTATCCGTGCTCTCTTCACCTGTACTCGATACACTGCCGCGTCTTCGATATTTTTCATTTGTCACCACCGAATGTCCGCGAATATTTGATGATGTTACAGACGCTGAAGAAGGATGACACTGTTCGTAGTTCATCTCGATCCATTTTCGATAATCGATCACGTCGTCCGTTACCAATATTATTCGACCTAATAGTGAGTTTTTCGTGCAATCGATGGCTGTGGTATTTAGCGGGGAGACGGCTTGTGATAGGGTAACGTAGGCATACTCAAATGCATGCTTAACTTGGAGGGCTCCGTACGAAGATCGGCCGATATCGTTGCCCGGTGTCAGCGGATCTTCGATGCATAAAAGTGACGGACGATGGCCATCGATCATTTCCCGCTGAAGTTCTTCTTTGGGTATATAACGGCCACCGTTTTTTATGCTTATTCCTAGACGATACAGAAGATCAATCATTTCAATTTAAGCACACAAATATTAAGCAGAACACTTACCAGTCTTCATATAGTTGAACTTTCTACCATAGAGTTCGAAGAACTCGAGCAATAAGACACCGAGATTTGCCTTTTCGTCTATGTGTCGCGGGTGCAATTGCAAAAAACTTATACACATTAATATTAACGCATACGATGAAATGCCGCCTGCAAATGAAAAAAAAAACATTCAGTTCAGTTACAATTGAAAACTTAAATCTCTACTCCTTACCTGTAAAAACTTCATTGAGATCACGTTGTAATAAAAACTGTTTAAGGACTAGAACCAACTTCGAAAGTACGGGATACATTCGTTTGTATTCTTTTATCAATTCGGCCGATCGAACGCCTGATTGCATATTAAATGATATATCGACTTTGATTTGTGTAGCACGATCGGTTAGTTTAATAATTGGTACGGATGCTTTATCAAGGACTCGTACAGTATTTGCGATTCCCCGTTCAACTAATTCAGTCTCAAGTGTACGAAGCGGTAACTTCTCCCATAATCCGATCACAACTAAGTCAATATCTGATGTCGGTAGAAATAGACCGGTGCGAAATGAGCCAAATATTTCGACACGTGCATTTGGCCATAATTTGCATACTACATTTTCAATACGTAGTACGACTTCACTGCGCAGTGCATGTTCCGCAGGTGTTGGCTTGCTATAGTGATAGAATTGTTCGATTTCATCGTTTAATCTGAAAGAGAGAAAAATGGGAATGTGTGGGATTAGCAAATAGATTCAGATATGTAAGATTATCTGAGTTTAGGTTTTCTTTTATTAATAAATATTAAACATGTACAGGCTATAACAATACTGCCCTACTAAGCATAAATGTTTTATCTACATTTTGGTAGTTTTGAGATATTCAATGATTTATGTTTTTCTAAATGCTGCGGACATCTTCAAACGGGACGAATGTTTAAACATTAATACAAATACGTTTCTTTGAGATACATCTGAAGCAAAAGCTTTCACGTTGAAAATAGGCGTGGATGATAGGTTTTAAGCAGATAGGACTTTTTCGTACTAACATGCAACGAAAAACTAAGCATAAACGTTATATCTACACATTACTAAGCATAAACGTTCTATCTACGCATTACTAAGCATAAACGTTCTATCTACACATTACTAAGCATAAACGTTCTATCTACGGTAGATAGAACGTTTATGTTTAGTAGTGCGACGTTTTTTGTAGATGGGGGGATTTTTCATTATTAATTTTAGCATACTTCCACAAAAGATAGGTTTTTCATATTTTGTAAAATGTAATAGAGTATGTAGCTTTCGAAGCCGGTGTTAATTCAAAAATGCAAAAAAATGTAGATAGAATGTTTATGCGGCTTGGTATTCTATACTTTCTTATAGAGAAGATTAACCCTTAAAGTGCATACTTCTTAGGAATCACGTAAAGTGCACACTTGGGTGTCCGACACCCTGACGTGTTCTATGCTGATTTGCTCTGCCGCTATGGAATATTTTATTACAAAAAAATTATGGCATGTACTTTAAAACATCTCCTTCAAAGTTATGTAAATTTTATATAAATTTATTAGTTTTTAATTTGTTTAAAAAATTGTTGAAAGAAAAAGTTGAAAAAATGGCTTTTTTAACTTAATGTTGTTGGGTGTCAGACACCCACAATGCACTTTAAGGGTTAATAAAAATTTATATAGGGTAGTAAAAAAAGTCTTCGCCATTTTCTCGAAGGTGTCGTTAGTGTACCATTCTCGTGTTTGCCAGAACATTTTTATATATATATAGATATATACATATATATATATATATATATATATATATATATATATATCATATATATATATATATATATATATATATATATATATATATATATATATATATATATATACGAGTATATATATATATATATATATATATATATATATATATATATATATATATATATATATATATATATATATATATACATACATATATATAGATATATAGATATATATATATATATATATATATATATATATATATATATATATATATATACATACATATATATAGATATAGATATATATATATATATATATATATATATATATATATATAGTTGATATATATATATACAAACATATATATATATATACAAAACATATATATATACAATATATATATATATATAGTTGATATATATATATATACATACATATATATATATACAAAACCGACTAGGATCGCTGAAAATGTCTCGAAAAAAGGAAATTTCATTTGAAAAACGTTCACAAATACTTATTTTGAGAAAAGTGGGTAAAACAATTCGTGAAATTGCAAATATTATTGGTGTTTCAAAGTGTGGAGTTGAAACAACGTTGAAGCGGTTCGCCGAAACCAACTCAAATATGAATCGAAAACGCTCTGGTCGACCAAAAAAAAACAACTCAAGCTGATGATCGACACATTTTTTTGATAAGCAAGCAAAATTGGATCAAAACAGCACCAGATATTCGTGCTGAAATCAACGAAACCCTGTCGAACCCAATTTTTGTGGATACTGTCAAACGTCGTTTGCGAGAGAAGGGCTATTTTGGTCGCGTGTCTGTGAAGAAACCACTACTACGACCACAAAACAAGCGGAAAAGACTATTGTTTGCTGGAACATATAAAGTTTGGCCAGTAGATCAGTGGAAATTTGTGTTATGGACCGATGAATCAAAGTTCGAGATTTTTGGATCCAGGTGGCGCATGTATGTTCGTCGAAATAAAGATGACCGGTCTAATCCCCAATGTATTGCGCCAAAAGCTAATCATGGCGAAGGCTTCGTGATGGTCTGGGTGTGTTTCAGCTACGATGGTGTTGGAGAACTGGTCAAAATCGACGGAATAATGCGGAAGGAACACTATCACAATATTCTTCAACGAAGTGCCATTCCATCTGGCATTGGTTTGATAGGCAACGGATTTATCTTTCAACAAGATAATGATCCCAAGCACATCTCCCATCTGTGCATAAACTATCTACGGTCCAAGGAAGAGAAAGGTGTCCTCAAAATCATGGATTGGCCGTCGCAATCCCCTGACATCAACCCGATCGAATTATTATGGGATGAGCTCGACCGGTAGGTGAAGAACATGCAGGTGACTAGTGGAAAACTGTTGTTCGACAGTCTTAAAGTGACTTGAAACAATCTCGCAACTGAAAAACTTCAAAAATTGGTCGAAAGGCTTCCAAGAATTTGCGCTGCAATCACATTGATGAAAAAACCTGATATGACTTGTCTTGATATTTTCGGTATTTTTAAAAATTTTTATGCGAAATTTGCATTCAATGCACATAAATCATAAGAAAATAGTATATATTCTAGTTTAAATACAAGATTAATCATAAAATGCTATTAAACACAATAAAAAACAATCACAAACTCAAAAAATCGCTTTTTTAGATGCTGTCCTAATACTTTTGCACGGTAGTATATATATATATATATATATATATATATATATATATATATATATATATATATATATATATATATATATATATATATATATATATATATATATATATATATATATATATATATATATATAAATGTATATATGTATATATGTATATATATGCATATATATGTATATATATATATATATATATATATATATATATATATATATATATATATATATATATATATATATATATAAATGTATATATGTATACATGTATATATATATGTATATATATGTATATATATATATATATATATATATATATATATATATATATATATATATATATATATATATATATATATGTATATACATAAATAATTATATTTGAAATTACAGCCCAAAAATAATTCTACTTAAAAATAAGAAATTTTGGTTCCTTCATAATTCCATCATTTTGACTAATAATAATCAGCCGATTTAATGCTAATGTATGTAAATCATAATGAAAAGTTATATTTTCTAGTTTATATACCAGATTTAATCATCAAATGTTGTTGAACCCAATAAAAACCAATCACAAGCTCAAAAAATTGATTTTTTCGATGATGTCCTTATACTTTTGCACGGTAGTGTACATATATACATTTATATATATATATATATATACATATATATATATATATATATATATATATATATATATATATATATATATAAATATATATTTATATATATATATATATATATATATATATATATATATATATATATATATATATATATATATATATATAAATATATATATATATATATATATTTATATATATAAATA
>OZ022263.1:147528488-147568488 GCA_963978885.1 Nemotelus pantherinus
AATATGAGCCACTATGAAAGTACATCCCTTTAATACGACTCCGCTTACAACGACCGACCGCTTTTAACGACGGAATTTCGCACAAAATTGTCCGGTTACAACGACGACGAGCGTTGACGTGCTTACAAATAAATCCAAGGTTATAACCTATCTCCGCCCCGCGCACCCCCTTGCTGGCACGCTGCTGTTTGGAATGCGACTGTTTATTTGACGGCAGTAATTTGTGGGTGATAAACGAGTACGCGTACCAAAATGGCTTCTACAAAACGAAAAAGTTTCTCCATTGAAGAAAAAAGTGTTATAATACAACGTTTAGAAGCTGGCGAGTCGAATGTAACGATTGCGAAGGAATTCGGTGTCAATCATTCGACAATATCCACAATAAAGAAAAATAAACACAAAATATAACCAATGTTCAATGCGAATGTTTTAAAACCTAAACGCGTGAGGGTGTCGTCTCAAGAACAAGTTGACTTGGCCCTTTTACAATGGTTTAAGCTGCAACGTAATCGGGGTATACCCGTAAATGGGCCTATGCTTCAACAAAAGGCAAATTTTTTTGCTAAAGAGCTAAACATTCTTAATTTTGATTGTTCGGCGAGTTGGATTAACCGTTTCAAAAGTAGACACAATATTGTCGCCGGAAAAATTGCTGGAGAGTCTTTGTCGGTTGAACAGAGCGATGTGACCACGTGGCAAACCAAAGTTTGGCCTAATTTGCGCAAACAATTTAGTGACGACGAAATATTTAATGCAGACGAAACTGGATTATTCTACAAGCTAACGCCAGATAAAACATTAAAATTTAGAGGTGAAGAATGCTCGGGAGGAAAACTTTCGAAAGACAGAATAACTGTGATGGTTGCAGCTAACATGAGTGGCACGATAAAAAAGAAGTTGTTAATTATCGGCAAGTCAAAGAACCCAAGATGTTTTAAAAATGTACGATCTCTGCCGGTAGATTATGAGAGCAATCGAAAGGCCTGGATGACATCTGATATTTTTATCAAATGGGTACGCGATTGGGATCGTGAACTGACTAAAAAGAAGAAAAAGATACTGCTTCTGGTTGACAATTGTCCAGCTCATCCCTCAATCAGTGACTTGAGAAGCATAACTCTCATTTTTCTGCCTCCTAATACAACATCTGTATTGCAACCTATGGACCAAGGAGTAATTCGAGTGTTAAAATCAAACTTTCGTAAAAACCTGGTTCTAAAAATTGTCGTCAGTCTTGATGCAAATGAAGACACCAGCAGTGCCAAACATCCAAAGATCACAATACTGGATGCCATTCTAATGATTTACGACGCCTGGAACAAGCTTACGTCAGCGACGATTTTCAACTGTTATAAACACGCTGGATTTGTCCGAGATAGTCCTAGTGTTGCTGCCGACAACGATAATGATGATGATGTGCCGCTGTCTGTCTGGGCGAGAGCTTTGAATAAAGGACTGCCCATAGGAAATGAAGAACTTGAACAATATTCTGCTGTTGATGATGATCTCGCAACGTGTGAGGAGCCGACTGACGAAAAAAGTATTCTACAAAATGTTATGGTCAACAGCCAAGATAGTGACGATAATAATGACGATGGCCTGGAAGAAAATTGTACCACTCCGAGTGTATCTGAAGCTCTAAAAGCGGCAGAAGTGCTGAATGTGTTTGTGCATTCTAATTTTGATGATGACACTATGAAAAGTATTATGTCTCGTTTGCTTAATGCAGTCCGTACTTCTTACTATAGAAATAAAAACCAAAAACAATCAAAAATTACAGATTTTTTGCACTAGCTATTCCGTTGTTAGTTATATAGATATATAGAGAGGTACATTATGTACGTTTTTCTCGGATGTCATATAAATATTAATATGTAAATACATTATGTACATATGTGATTATTTGAATAAAAAACAAAAATTAAAATTGTCTTAGTACGACGTAATATCACCGGTCCCTTGGCCGTCGTTATAACCGGATTCTACTGTATATATATAAATATATATATATATATATATATATATATATATATATATATATATATATATATATATATATATATATATATATATATATATATATATATATATATATAAATATATATATATATATATATATATATATATATAAATATACATATATATAATATGTACATATATATATATATATATATAATATGTACATATATATATATATATATATATATATATATATAATATGTACATATATATATATGTATATATATATATATATATATATATATATATATATATATATAATATGTACATATATATATATATATATATATATATATATATATATATATATATAATATGTACATATATATATATATATATATATATATATATATATATATAATATGTACATATATATATATATATATATATATATATATATATATATATATATATACATATATATGTACATATATATATATATATATATATATATATATATATATATATATATATATATATATATATATATATATATATATATACATATATATAAATATATACATACATATATATATATATATATATATATATATATATATATATATATATATATGTACATATATATATATAATATATATATATATATATATATATATATATATATATATATATATATATATACACATATATATAAATATATACATACATATATATATATATATATATATATATATATATATATATATATATATATATATATATATATATACATATATATAAATATATATACATATATATATATATATATATATATATATATATATATATATATATATATATATATATATATATATATACAGTGGTCCTTCAATAATCCCACTCGTTAATTCGGACCCCTCTTCATTTTATACTGCGGACTCTGTAATTCGGACATTTTCAAATCTTGTAAATTTCTCGACAATCCGGACTAGCAACTAAAGAATTAGAATGTATTTCTCGATTCATTCTTCAATGCATTCGTAGCCCAGTCATTTTAGCAATCAACCTCGGAATGAGAGATAATAAGCTGAATTTTTGTATATACCTTCATTTTGGGGTCCTCAAAGTTGCCTCAAAAGTCTCATAAAATCTCGTGTCTGCGTCGAAAGTTATTCAAGGTCAAAGGTGAGAAAAAAGAGTTTTTTGCAATTATCTTGGTTTCTATTGCTCCAATGATGTTAACACATTGGATCGAAATTGTTGAGCATAAAATTTGCAACAAATTATTTTTGGAGCATTTTTTCATGCGCTAAACCGTTTTTCCGATAGAGGGCGGTAAGCAAGCAGCACTCAGCCATATGTACGGTAACGCAAGGTCAACCGTGAAACCTTCAGTTTTGAATTATTTGTGTTATTTATCAGTAAATACATTGTATTTAACAACATTTTACATATATTCAATTTAGTTTAATATATATTTTACATATTTTTAATCTATCAATCTTAAATAATTTAAATAACAAAAGTATTACTTTTCTTTTTCTTCATCATCTTCTGGACGTTCGGGGATTTCTGTATCATTGTCATCACCTTCGTTGCCTTGAATTGGTGTTTCCAGACCTTCCTGAATTTCATGGTCAAAAGTGTTGAGTAAAACGCAGTTGGCTTTAGAGCGATTAGAGACAGACTAGTTTATTTCAAAATACTTGCAGGTATATACAATAGAACAAGTATTGAGCTTATCATGTTATTTAGAGTGTATTTTATATTCCAACACCCCCACTAAATAATGTTTAAATAAATGTTGAATGTAATCAAATAAATTCAAAAACAAATATGTATGTAGCATTTGAAAACATTATTTCATCATATTGAAAGTTACTTGAAGATCAATTCAATTTTTAAGCCATACAAATTTTAAACTTCAATATTTCATTTAATTTATTTGTGTTATTTTACTCCTTCCAAAATAAGCTAGGCTTGTGGCATGGAAGGAGGAGTAATCTTACAATAGTTTTTCTTATGCCTAGTATTTTATATGTTGATATTAGTGTAGATACTAAGTTATTTATAATCTTATAGTCTAATCAATATAGGTGATCGGGGCTTGGTTAATCAAAAGGTCATATATAAGTTCACATACAGGGTCACACAGAATAAATTCGGATTTCTTAGTGGTTAAATAAGTTCGATTTTTGTATAAGAGGAACAAGATCAGAATTGCTATTTTTTGTAATTGACTATGGATATAGGTGTAGTCCAATGGGGTTATTCTCGGTCGAGGTCAAGTTGGCCAGGTGTCTGTGTTCTTAGTAAATGTAGTTTTAGTTGCCTCTTGAATGCCTGGACATTTCCTGCCAACTCCTTCAAATGGTTTGGGAGTCCATTATATAATCTTGGGGCAATATACATGAATTGTTTTTGTTCTAGTGTCGTATTTGCAAGCATTGTTGCCACACAAACATCTCTCTGTCTCGTATTTGCAGTGTGATTCAAAGGTATATTCTTTTTAATTACGTACGTCAATAATTTTACAGTGTATAGACTTTTTAGGTTGAGTGTGCTTGTAAGTGTATATATTTGATTTGAAGGATACGTCAGGGGAACGCCTGCCATTGTTTTTAGTACACTTTTTTGTGTTATCTGTAAGTGTTTTAAATGAGTGTCAAATGTTCCACCCCATGCAATAATGCCGTAAGAGAGTACTGACTGGAATAAGGTATTATATGTCACTTTTATGTCTTCAAATTTTACTATTCTTTTCAATTTGTAAAAGATGTAGACGAGTTGTTTTAGTTTATTATTTAAGTTAGTTATATGATCTTTCCATCTTAGATGGCTGTCCATAGTTATTCCCAAGTATCTTGTCGTTGAAGTTATTTTGAGGTTTATTGAACTTTGGATTTCGTTTTCTGTTGTAACGATATTTATTCCATAGTCATTTGGGGGGAGTTCATTTTGTTTAGTGGCAAATGGTAAAATATTAGTTTTATTAATGTTGAGTTTGAGTGAGTGGTCATTTGTCCATTTGATAATTTTTTCCATCGTTACTGTAGCTGTACTGTTACATGTTTCCCAATCAGGCTCTGATACTAAGATGACCGTGTCGTCAGCAAAGCCTAGTATTTTAGTTTTATTGTTTGCTAATTTGAAGAAGGATATCACGTATATAAGATACAGCAGGGGGGATAGAACTGTACCTTGTGGGAGACCATAATTTGTATTCATATTTGGGTTGCTGTCTGTTCCATTTAGTCTTACTATATGTGGTCTATTGCACAAATAGTCAGTCAATAACTTTAAAGGTTTATTCGTTATTCCTATTTTTTGTAATATTTTCCTAAGCTTGCTGTGGGAGATTGTGTCAAAGGCTTTAGAAAAATCCAGAAAAATGCCTAACGTTTTTCGTTTGTTTTTAAAATTTTCCAATACGTATTGCGTAAGGCTGCCCAATGCGTCATCTACTCCTTTTCCTTTTCGAAAACCATACTGAGAATCGGGGATCAGTTTGTTGTCTTCTAGGAAGTTCGAGATGCGATTTTTATACAACGTTCGAATATTTTCGCAAATGAGATTATCAGTGCTATTGGCCTATAGTTGCTAATAAGCGTTTTATCTCCTGATTTGAATAGTGGAATCGTTATGGTTTGCTTAAATATGTTGGGGAATTTACCCTGCTTCAAACATGTATTGAAAAGAAGTTTTAGGGGCTTTATGATGAAGTTTTTCACTACTTTAACAGTATCCATAGCTATTCCGTCCCTACCTGGGACAGTTTTTCCTTTTAAATTATTTATTATTTGCCCTATTTCATGTTCTGTTATGTTGTAAAAATGTAATTCAGATGTATTAGTGTACGATTCCAAGTACAATGTATCGTGGTCTGTCTCCAGTTCGGCGGCTATGTTCTTTCCGATATTTACAAAGTAATTATTGAATTCATCTGCAAGACATTTGGAATTGGATTTTCCATCTAAGTACACTCCCTTTACATTTAGGCCCTCACAATTTTTTTTATTTTCTGATCTGAATGTTAGTTCATTAATAATACTCCAGAACTTTTTTAGGTCGGACCCAGCATTTTGTATTTTGTTTCTGTAGTATATCTCTTTGGCTAATCGTATAGTTTTCGTTAGAATGTTTCTGTAGGTTTTGTATGTCTCTCTTAGTTGTAGCATCCAGTAATTTTTATATTTTTCATTTAAAAATTACTGGTCACATATCTCCGACCCACACTGTATGGATCGGAGACGCTACAACATTTTGCGATTGAAAATACGTTTCAATCGCACAAAAATAAAATCCCGCAAGTCCCACGGGTGACCTTATTGTTGTTTTGCACAGCCAAAAGAAAATCCTGTTATAAATTTCTTGGCTGTGCATGCGACCTGCGAGCTGGAGCTGATAAGCTCGGGACAGTCTTGGTGAATTCGCTGTGGTAACAGGAGGTAGTGGAAATCGTGTCGGAGCCAGACGGCTGAAAAGGAGGGCAATTTTGCGATAGCGGCCCAGATCGTTCGGAGCCAGACTTTGTAATTTGAAGTGGACATAGTTGGTTTTTTCTTTCGGGTTTTCATGGCGGTTGAGTGCTATTCGCGAACCCTAGTTGCCCACCTTCCTTTGACCACGTGTGTGTTCGGGAAATGTGAGTGCACGTCGAATAGAACGCGGTATGGTGAAAAATGTACCGCTAGCTTCCGAATCCAACTAGCCCGCTGATTGCTCGGCACGTGTGATTCATGTATGTGCCCTTTTTAAGTCAGAACTATCGCCAGATCGCTGGATTCGCTAAGGCTGCACTCGAGTTTCATAGCGTGTACTCTGCCTATATCCATCGCGTGTGTAGAGAATCCTAGGCCGCCGTATTGCATAGTGCAACGAGTTTTTCCCCGCTGCCACAAGTGCCGTTGCTTCTCGTTGTGCATTATAAGAAAATGAAAAAAAAAAAGAAATTCAGAAGTGATAGTGCCATGTGGGAAATATATTGGGAAAATGTGAAGGATTAACCAGAAAATTCGCGATCAAGTGCATATTAGGGGGAGGTTTAGAGTGAAAAATTTTATTCCCGATACTCTAGCAGAATAAGTTCGAAGAGGTTGATTCGATGAATTGGTGTAGTTGTGGCGGTCTTTCGTTTAGTGCGATTTCCACGGGCTGTCCAGTGTAACTGTCTAACCAAGAACTTTGTGTCGCAGTGAGCTAACGCTGAGATCAATTGAAGTGTGATAAATCCTCCCTTACCTAAATGTGTGTACATTGTCGGCGTACCAATAATCATTTCGAACGGCTCAGTAATACCGCAAATGATGTGCAATATCAACATGTGATAAAGTGTCGGGTGAGGCGTAATTAGTAGCATATGCTGCACCACGGCCACGCAAGTTAAACTCGAATTCGGAATGTATCGCACCCTTGCTTGCGCTTCTCAAACTTCGAGTTGCAATTGTCACCGTCCTTACGCGAATATAACTTCTCTGACTACCACACCTGAATGCATGTGTGGCAAATACATTTGCAGATGCATTTCTTTTTGTTACGAGCATGATTTGGGACCATAATGTTGGCCCGGAACCAATATTAAAATCAAATGTGTGCAAATAGGTCACTTTCAAAACGGTGCTTTCGAGCGTGAGATCGAATGTTTAGTGAGTGCCATAATCTTATGCGGTCCACCGACCCGTCCGCTTCATATTTTAAAAAGTTCACGGCATGCCCATTGGGTGCTTTGTCACTTCTTACTCTGCAAGGGCAGGGAGCCCGGGACGCTGCATCAGAAGTTGCAGAATCAAGAATCGTTGCAGTATCATCCCGATGCGGTCCGATGTCATTCGGAGATATTGATCTGCTGGAAGATCACGAGTAGTAAGTACAGTAGTAGGTAACAGGAGGCGAACAAACCCATGAAATTGTGAAGCAGTGGAAGTCCCAATGAAGCAGAAGATTTGCGACGACCGAATTCGAGGCAGCAAGCAAGAAATACAGCGTGGGAACAACTTTTCATCAGTCGGATGGAAATCTTACTCTAATTGAAAAACTGTCGGATTTTCGATCAATTTTTCCGTCATAAAAGAGTGAATGTAATGGTTGTTGCGAGTTAATTAGTCATGGTTTACGGCTTAGGTTAAGTCATTCAATATACCCTGCAAAGCACGTGCAGGCCATTATCGGTACTAAATTACACCAAAATATTGGTTTCAATAGCTTACAGTAATTCCTACATCGAAAATATTATGATCAAGAAATTTCTAACCATTTTCTCGGTAATTGTTGAATAAATGCTCTGTAGTTTTTTTTATAAAACAAAAACAAAAAGACAAAAAAAAAAAAAAAAAAAAAGAGATATATTGAAAAATTTAAAATCATGTATTCAGAAAACTGGCAACATTGGAAAACAAAGGTTAATTATAGTCCGGAAGCCAGTTATTTGTATAACTATATATAAGGATTATTTAGCATGCAAAAATTTCATGCATCATACTTGGAGCGTGCTGACAGTCTGTAAGACGTTATTAAAGTTAGAAATCGATCATGTGGATATTTAATCAATGTAGAAGCATTGCGTCCTTGTAGTATTAAGTAAAAGAAAAAAAAAGAATGAAATGAAATCAAACTTATTACATATTCACCAAAACCACTCGTTGCATACTAGCGTGAATTCATCTGGGTGTGGGTGCGTGTTTGAGCGTACTTGGCGTGTAAGAAAGTGGACGAACGCAACGGGTTTTCTTTGAGTATTATTACTTTATGAATGATGTATGGGAAAAATTTTGAACGCCAATGAAGTATGAATGCGAAAAACTTTCGATCGAAAACTATACGGATATCCGAATGAAACGAATTTGAACGGACGATCGAATGTTTGTTGTGAAAGTGCGTTTAAAACAAAATGTATTGAGAACGGTGTGGCGAAAGCCCAAACAGATACCTATAATTTACCCAGAATTGACCACGCGGGTTCTAAGTAATTAACATAATCATATCGTCTTGTTTTGGGCAATAAAGGACCCCATTATATATATTGCGTCTAGAATGCATGCATTTCATAAGGTTGGAAAAAGAACAAGTTACTGAAAAGCATACTGCTGTGCAAGTTTGACTTCATTTTTTTTTTTGAATGGTTTGAACTAGAGCTAGAACTGTCAGAATTTTTTTTATTTTTCTTTCTTGTGCAATATTCTTGTGGCCTAGAGCAATATATTCTTGAAAAGAATCCTTCGAATCAGATTGAATTATCTTAAACACTTAATCGAATGTTTAGATCTGTAAACCATACATGGGAATAATAATTATGAATTGTTAGTAACAACACCTTAGGCCTTCTTATTGGGCGCGAGCCCGAGAAGTTCTTTCTCCTTTTCAGGGTCCGCGTCTGGCCTGGCTGGCCAATGTTGAAATAGTGTTTTCTTAATTTTTTTAGCATTTTCAGCATCTTATAAAGGGAGGGATACTGGCCCAAACATAGTAGTTTCAGTATTTGTGTTAGATTTTTTTGAATTTTGATATGGGGCCAGTATCAGAGGGTGGAGGACCCCAGACCATCGGGGTCAGGGCTCCACTACCATCGGGGGCCCGGGGCTGTCTGCCTCACCCGGGTTCCTTGTAAAGAGAGGTAGCCTTTTTTCCTATTTTTCCCGTTTTTAGATTTTTCAATTTTTGGCTCCGTGCGTTGTCACGAGCACTGGGTCTGCTTAGTCAGCCCATGTTGCAGAGCCTGGGTGGTTTCCTTTACGGAACGATGCCCCCTTTTTGGTCCCTAGGTATTTTACATACCAGTTTGCGGCTACGATTCATGACGGATGAATATACGTAGCATCCCGTTTCTTGAGAGCAAACCAACTCCATTTTTCAAGAACCCACCCCAGCCGCAGCGAGCTAGCAAAGCGGCACCCCAGCATCCGTCGGGGTTGGTTAAAGGGTGCTCCGCTAATGCGGACGAGGGGCCTTCACGGCCATTTCTAGGGCACCCTGCTCTCGGGGCAATTCTTTTTTTTTAGTTTTGCCTCTTGAATGGCACTAGCCATTTCCACTTTTAGACCTTAGCACTCTTGGTTCTGGACTTCGGTCTGGTTCTAAGTTGTGCTAAGGCCACTTCCATCTTTAATAATCGCTACAAATGGCGCCCAACGTGGGGCCCGAAACTTGTTTTGGGCAACCCACACCAAAGTGAGAAAATACTTATGAGTTTCGACTCATACTCCCCTTAAGACTTCACGTCTTTAAATCCTAATAATTCCATTCTCACTAGCAGGTCTTAGAATCGCCTCCTTTGCGATTCGATATACTTCGTTCGAGAGAACAAACCCCTTGAATTAAGACCTGCATCGCTCGCTCTTTCCTTACTAGCCGCAAACATCCTTCCCAGTCCTATCCGGTTAAATTCAATTCCTAGTTAGTTTACCTCTTGGGCAGCTTCCTGTTGTGTTGTCTTTTGGAGTTTTTTGACTCTGGGTGCAACCTGGAGGTTGGCCGCGGATAACAGGTTGTGGTGGTTTACCGCCGCTCCTGTCCCGGTCAACCGAAGGGCCCCTGCCCCACTTTATGTTGGGAAGCTGTCCCAAATTTGTATATCCTTGTTGTCTTGACCCAGCTTCGGCTCTTGGCCTGGGTTTGGTTCAGGCTGTAGTGGATTACGTGGGGTCGGCGTGGCGCCGCCTACACGTCCCTGCAGCTTGGCCAAACTTGAACCATTTGCTGAGGTTGAGTCAAGCAGCAACATAGTTGTTTTTGGTCCCTTGCTCCTCTCTTTTCGAGGAATTTCGGGTGAGAGTACAGTCCCCCCATACTGGGCGATTCCCTTTTGGAATCGACCCAATTAAATTACTGAACTTAAATACTTATCACACTTAAACACTTTTCACACTTGAACATTTTTCTCACCAAAACATTTTTCATACGTAAACACTTCTCATACTTAAACATTTCGTAATTAAAATTTCAATTTCCTGCATTTTTGAAATCAACAGTCAGCCAGCCAGCGGACCTGAATTGGGGAGGAACGGATCGGGTCCCGTCTAGTAAGAAGGCCATCTCTTGAAAATTATAATTATATTTTTTTGATTCAACTTTGGAAGTTTACAACTTTAGAAAATTTTTTTAAACTTTTTGGAAGTTATATATTTTTTCTCATTAACTCTAGCATTTGGCTTTAAAATCTTTATACTAGTTGAGAGTTAGTCACACCACCTGGTGTGCACCCACTTACATATATATTTTATATATCTTTTTGAATTTCTGGCATTTTTTTGCCCTATTAGCTGTTAAGAGTTTTCTCTTTGAAAGAGTTAGTCACACCCTGTTGTGCACTGGGTTGCCATTTGAATTGTAGCAACTCTTTAGTTATAAGCGTAATTAATTCGTTAGTCACGAGTATCGTGCATTTTCTTTGAATTTTCATCACTTGTCAATTATTTTCACAGATTAGACAATGCCATTGCATCACAGTAGTGAGGACCTGTCTGGCACCACAGTGGAGGCTCAGTGCTCCATATGCCAGCAGTCATTCGCTGCTGCCCAGGTTACGTACACCACAAAATGTGGTCATATATTTCATGAAACGTGCCTGGAGCAATGGCTTCGGAATCATACAGATTGCCCGCTGTGCCGTGGACCACTGAGTCTCCCCTTAGGAGCCAGACAGGCCCCCACTGCTGCAGCATCTATGCCACGAGGGGCTCGGCCCAAAACACAACGGCCGGGAGTAAGAACCCGAGGCATGAGAAATGATGATTTGGAAATCAGGGACTTCGATTTACAAGCCGAGTCGGGGGCGGAGGGTTTAGTTCAGCCACCTGGCCCGTCATCGAAAGCGTCCCCAATATCAGATGTGACGTCAGAAGCCGCAGGAGCGCGCTCTATAGTGCCCCAGGATTTAAGCGGACTTCAACAACAGATTAACGAATTGCAGAACGGCATGCGTGTGATGCTGGAGCGCATGGCCCAATTAAACCTTCCGTCCCGGACTGGGAATGTAGAGTCGCCAAGACTTAACCCTCGCGCACAGTCATTTGTACCAGTGCCGCGATCCTACTCACCTCGCACCCCTCGTGGTAACAATGTGCAGTTTCACCACGATAAGGTGGCTAGCATCATTGGTGGGTGGGGCCTAAAATTCTCGGGTCGTGAATCCTCCATGCCCGTGGAAGTTTTTACTAACAGGGTAGCGGCTCTCACCAGAAATACCTTGGGCGGAAATTTTAGCATTCTATGCCAGCATATGCACCTGCTTCTGATTGGACCTGCCGCGGACTGGTTTTGGAGATTCTATAATAGAACACGAGACTTCAGTTGGAGAGAGTTGGAGTCGGCCCTGAGCGATCATTTCGCTGATCGCTTCACGGATGCCGACCTGATGGAGCAGATACGAGGAAGGAAACAGCGACCCCATGAAACCTTCGACGATTTTAGTGCGGACGTCTACAAGATTGTTGACCGGCTACAGCGCCCTATTGCTGACGCGGATTTAGCTGACATTCTTAGACGCAATTTGTTGCCAGAAATCCGTCGTGGTCTGCTACAAATACACCTTCCCTCTGTTCGTCTGCTCCGTCAGGCCGTCATCCGTGCGGAGAACTTTGAAATGGAGCTTGGAGGTCGACGCCGATCCTCCCAATGGAGGCACGCTACAGAAGAACTACGTGATGAATACCCGCTGGTCCAATACGAGGATTCAACCGATGAACCTGGAGTGGAGGCAGTCACGGTCCTGCCTACTTGCTGGAACTGCAAGCAAGTGGGACACCGGTTCGACGATTGTTTGGAGCCCAGAACAATATTCTGTTATGGTTGCGGAAAGGCAGACACATATAAGCCGAATTGTGTAAACTGCCAAACAAAAAACGGACCGCAGGGAGCGCGGAACAAGATCTCACGCCTCCCGCCGGGCAAACAAGCTCCACCCCGTTCCAGCAGGTAGACAGGACTGATGATCTGTCTCCAAATTCCGTGGACCCAACCACCAATGATGATAGTTTACAGCCGAGTGGGGACTCCACTACCTTATCGATCCCACTCTTACAGGCAGAGCCTCCTACACCTTTGGCTTTTCTGCCATATCATTTAAGATGGCGGAAATATACGGCGGTCCGAAACCGAATTTTTAATTCCGAAATTAACACCATTAGACAACCTTCTAGTACACCTAAACGCTCAACGTTGAGAATGAGGCGTTTTTACGCTCAGTTCCGTCGTTGGCGTTATCAATTGAATTGTGCGACTCTGTTGGACGTGCCTCCAGGTGACGTTCGACCGTACGCTCAGGTTCTGTTGTTCGGCCAACTAACATCGGGTTTGATCGACACGGGAGCCAACGTGAGCGTGATGGCGGCTGATCTAGCCCGCTCATTCCTCGAGAGGAACGCTTGTCCTTGGAAAAGAGCTTCTCTCGGGTTGAAAACAGCTGACGGCACACAACATCAAGCCGTAGGCCGAGTATCAGCCGACATCGCGTTCCGGGGGCTCACCAAGACGTTGACGCTGTGGATAATACCCACTCTCAGTCAGAATCTCTATCTGGGAGTGGACTTCGTCCGTCTTTTCGCCCTGGCCACAGACCTGTTTGCGCCACCACCACAGGTCGACACCACCAACAGCCTCGACGCACTCGACGATTGCGCCCACCCTCTCACACAGGAGCAGCATCGCAGACTTCGGTCTGCGATTGCTTGCTTTCCTTCGTTTGTTGTTGAGGGCTTGGGAAAGACTACGCTCATCCGTCATGAAATCGACACTGGTGACCAGAAACCCATAAAACAGAGACATTTCTCTGTGTCACCAGCTGTCGAAAAGCTCCTATATCAGGAAATTGACCGGATGTTAGCGTTGGGCGTAATCGAAGAGTCGAAGAGTGCATGGTCTTCGCCGGTAACGTTGGTGGTAAAGCCCTCGAAAGTACGCTTATGCCTGGATGCCCGGAAGGTTAATTCGGTCACAGTGAAGGATGCCTATCCTTTGCCGCTGATTGATGGAATTCTCAGCAGACTCCCTAAGGCCAATTTCATCTCTAGCCTTGATTTAAAGGATGCCTTCTGGCAAATACCTTTAGAGGAGAAGTCGAAAGAGAAGACAGCCTTCACTGTGCCCGGTCGACCCCTTTACCATTTTGTCGTGATGCCGTTTGGGTTGTGTAATGCACCCCAAACGATGTCACGACTGATGGATAAGGTTATTCCGCCCCAACTCAAGCACCAGGTATTTGTGTACCTCGACGACCTGTTGGTGATAACAGACGAGTTCGACGCGCACCTTCAGGTACTTCATCAGGTCGCCTTCCATTTGAGACAAGCTGGCCTCACCATCAATGTGGAAAAGAGTAAGTTCCTCTTGCGAGACGTCAAGTACCTTGGCCACATTGTTGGTGGGGGCACTATCCAGACTGATCCTGACAAGGTGAAATCTATCATGGATTTCCCACTTCCCTCTACCACGAAGCAACTCCGAAGATTTCTAGGAATCTGCGGTTGGTATCGGCGCTTCGTCAGAGAGTATGCGTCATTGTCAACGCCACTGACAGACATGCTATCTAAGCGGAGTCAGTTCGTGTGGACCGATGAGAGGCTAAATGCTTTCAAGCAATTGAAACACAGCCTTGCTTCAGCCCCAGTGCTGCACAGCCCAGATTTCAACAAGCCCTTCTCCATCCAATGTGACGCGAGTCAACATGGAGTCGGTGCCGTGCTGGTGCAGCGCACAGAAGACGGAGCTGAAGCCCCCATCGCCTATATGTCCCACAAACTGAATCCCGCTCAGCGAAACTACACCGTCACTGAGCAAGAATGTCTGGCAGCGGTGCTGGCAATCAAGAAGTTCCGTGCCTACGTGGAAGGTCACGAATTTGAAATCGTGACCGACCATGCTTCCCTAAAATGGCTAATGAACCAACCAGACCTTAATGGACGATTAGCCCGGTGGGCCTTGAAACTTCAAGGTTTCAACTTCAAGATTGTCCACCGAAAGGGAAGCCAAAACGTAGTGCCGGACTCCTTGTCGCGCATGTTCTCTGCCGAGGCGTTGATGCCGGCAGAGGGCGAGGGGACTCCAATGGAGCTAGACTTAGAGTCGCCCCACTTCAAAAGTGCCTCCTATACGGAGCTGGCGGCTAAAGTCCAGGCAGAACAAGACCAACTGCCGGACCTAAAAGTTGTAGACGGGTTCGTGTACAAGCGGACTGAGTATGCGACCGGAAACGGACTTCAAGACCAGTTGGCCTGGAAGTTGTGGGTGCCGTCAGAAATGACGGCAGAATTAGTGAAGGGAGCTCATGACCCACCCTTGAGTGCGCATGGTGGCGTGGCCAAAACCCTCGGCCGATTACGGCAATGGTTTTTCTGGCCACGAATGGCCGCTCAAGTGCGTGAATATGTGGGATCATGCCTTACATGCAAAACCACCAAAGCCCCTTCACACACCCTTCGTCCACCAATGACGCTGCAGTCCGTTCCCGAGCGCATATTCCAGCGCTTGTACATCGATATTATCGGCCCCTACCCTAGGTCCAAGTCTGGCAACATTGGAGCGCTCATCGTCCTCGACCATCTTTCGCGATTCCCCTTCGTTGAGCCGCTTCGTAAGTTCACTGCGAAAGCAGTCATCGACATCCTGAGGAAAAGGGTATTTCACCTTGTTGGAGTCCCGGAGAGTGTCGTAACAGATAATGGTGTACAATTTCGGTCATCCCTCTTTCAAACATTTCTACAGGAATTCGGTATCGGGCATACCTTCACCGCCGTGTATTCCCCCAAGCCAATGCCTCGGAACGTCTTAACCGTTCCATACTGGCAGCAATTCGATCTTATATTGACCCTGCTCAAAAGGAATGGGACGGTAAACTCTCAGAAATAACCTGCGCGCTACGTTCAGCACCTCACGCAACCATAGGAACTTCGCCTTATCAGGCAGTATTCGGGCAACCAATGGTAACTCATGGCCGCACCTACCACCTGCTGCGGCAACTACACCTGATGGATGACCCTGAGACCACCCTGCCACCTCCTGACCACCTGGCTCTTCTACGCCAGACCATCCGCGACCTCACCACCCAAGCCCAGTCTCGCAATGCTAAGGCCTATAATCTTCGTTCCAGGTTGGTTACATACCAGCCTGGCGAAGTGGTCTACAGGCGCAACTTCCGGCAAAGTGACGCAGCCGCGCACTACAATGCAAAGCTGGACCGGAAGTTCTTACCAAGTAAGGTAATTAAGAAGATCGGCGGTGCTTATTACCAGCTGGCCGATCAAAATGGACGATCAGTGGGCGTCTTTCACGCGAAAGACATCACTAAGTGATATACCCACTAGTTCACCAGTTCACGATCTGTTTCCAAATTTTATTTGGAGATCGTCCATTTGCGCCTATTTCAGGTGTCACTCCTGCCCCCCAATTAGAAAGTATCTAGAGATGTTCACCTGGTTCACCATTTCCTCTATCAAAGATACTTTCGTCATTAACTTAGCATACGTGTTCACGAAATTTCCTTCAATTACATTTACCCCTTTTATTCGCTCACTAGTTCACGCAATAAATAGAAAAGATTGGATAGTAAAAGACATGATCACCTGTTCACGTCATTATATTTCTCTTATTACATCCATCCTTCAGCTCTTTCCACGCACTTGCCCTTGTGGAAAGACCTGTGTTGTAGCATCCAGTAATTTTTATATTTTTCATTTAAAAATTACTGGTCACATATCTCCGACCCACACTGTATGGATCGGAGACGCTACAACATTTTGCGATTGAAAATACGTTTCAATCGCACAAAAATAAAATCCCGCAAGTCCCCCGGGTGACCTTATTGTTGTTTTGCACAGCCAAAAGAAAATCCCGTTATAAATTTCTTGGCTGTGCATGCGACCTGCGAGCTGGAGCTGATAAGCTCGGGACAGTCTTGGTGAATTCGCTGTGGTAACAGGAGGTAGTGGAAATCGTGTCGGAGCCAGACGGCTGAAAAGGAGGGCAATTTTGCGATAGCGGCCCAGATCGTTCGGAGCCAGACTTTGTAATTTGAAGTGGACATAGTTGGTTTTTTCTTTCGGGTTTTCATGGCGGTTGAGTGCTATTCGCGAACCCTAGTTGCCCACCTTCCTTTGACCACGTGTGTGTTCGGGAAATGTGAGTGCACGTCGAATAGAACGCGGTATGGTGAAAAATGTACCGCTAGCTTCCGAATCCAACTAGCCCGCTGATTGCTCGGCACGTGTGATTCATGTATGTGCCCTTTTTAAGTCAGAACTATCGCCAGATCGCTGGATTCGCTAAGGCTGCACTCGAGTTTCATAGCGTGTACTCTGCCTATATCCATCGCGTGTGTAGAGAATCCTAGGCCGCCGTATTGCATAGTGCAACGAGTTTTTCCCCGCTGCCACAAGTGCCGTTGCTTCTCGTTGTGCATTATAAGAAAATGAAAAAAAAAAAAAGAAATTCAGAAGTGATAGTGCCATGTGGGAAATATATTGGGAAAATGTGAAGGATTAACCAGAAAATTCGCGATCAAGTGCATATTAGGGGGAGGTTTAGAGTGAAAAATTTTATTCCCGATACTCTAGCAGAATAAGTTCGAAGAGGTTGATTCGATGAATTGGTGTAGTTGTGGCGGTCTTTCGTTTAGTGCGATTTCCACGGGCTGTCCAGTGTAACTGTCTAACCAAGAACTTTGTGTCGCAGTGAGCTAACGCTGAGATCAATTGAAGTGTGATAAATCCTCCCTTACCTAAATGTGTGTACATTGTCGGCGTACCAATAATCATTTCGAACGGCTCAGTAATACCGCAAATGATGTGCAATATCAACATGTGATAAAGTGTCGGGTGAGGCGTAATTAGTAGCATATGCTGCACCACGGCCACGCAAGTTAAACTCGAATTCGGAATGTATCGCACCCTTGCTTGCGCTTCTCAAACTTCGAGTTGCAATTGTCACCGTCCTTACGCGAATATAACTTCTCTGACTACCACACCTGAATGCATGTGTGGCAAATACATTTGCAGATGCATTTCTTTTTGTTACGAGCATGATTTGGGACCATAATGTTGGCCCGGAACCAATATTAAAATCAAATGTGTGCAAATAGGTCACTTTCAAAACGGTGCTTTCGAGCGTGAGATCGAATGTTTAGTGAGTGCCATAATCTTATGCGGTCCACCGACCCGTCCGCTTCATATTTTAAAAAGTTCACGGCATGCCCATTGGGTGCTTTGTCACTTCTTACTCTGCAAGGGCAGGGAGCCCGGGACGCTGCATCAGAAGTTGCAGAATCAAGAATCGTTGCAGTATCATCCCGATGCGGTCCGATGTCATTCGGAGATATTGATCTGCTGGAAGATCACGAGTAGTAAGTACAGTAGTAGGTAACAGGAGGCGAACAAACCCATGAAATTGTGAAGCAGTGGAAGTCCCAATGAAGCAGAAGATTTGCGACGACCGAATTCGAGGCAGCAAGCAAGAAATACAGCGTGGGAACAACTTTTCATCAGTCGGATGGAAATCTTACTCTAATTGAAAAACTGTCGGATTTTCGATCAATTTTTCCGTCATAAAAGAGTGAATGTAATGGTTGTTGCGAGTTAATTAGTCATGGTTTACGGCTTAGGTTAAGTCATTCAATATACCCTGCAAAGCACGTGCAGGCCATTATCGGTACTAAATTACACCAAAATATTGGTTTCAATAGCTTACAGTAATTCCTACATCGAAAATATTATGATCAAGAAATTTCTAACCATTTTCTCGGTAATTGTTGAATAAATGCTCTGTAGTTTTTTTTATAAAACAAAAACAAAAAGACAAAAAAAAAAAAAAAAAAAAGAGATATATTGAAAAATTTAAAATCATGTATTCAGAAAACTGGCAACATTGGAAAACAAAGGTTAATTATAGTCCGGAAGCCAGTTATTTGTATAACTATATATAAGGATTATTTAGCATGCAAAAATTTCATGCATCATACTTGGAGCGTGCTGACAGTCTGTAAGACGTTATTAAAGTTAGAAATCGATCATGTGGATATTTAATCAATGTAGAAGCATTGCGTCCTTGTAGTATTAAGTAAAAGAAAAAAAAAGAATGAAATGAAATCAAACTTATTACATATTCACCAAAACCACTCGTTGCATACTAGCGTGAATTCATCTGGGTGTGGGTGCGTGTTTGAGCGTACTTGGCGTGTAAGAAAGTGGACGAACGCAACGGGTTTTCTTTGAGTATTATTACTTTATGAATGATGTATGGGAAAAATTTTGAACGCCAATGAAGTATGAATGCGAAAAACTTTCGATCGAAAACTATACGGATATCCGAATGAAACGAATTTGAACGGACGATCGAATGTTTGTTGTGAAAGTGCGTTTAAAACAAAATGTATTGAGAACGGTGTGGCGAAAGCCCAAACAGATACCTATAATTTACCCAGAATTGACCACGCGGGTTCTAAGTAATTAACATAATCATATCGTCTTGTTTTGGGCAATAAAGGACCCCATTATATATATTGCGTCTAGAATGCATGCATTTCATAAGGTTGGAAAAAGAACAAGTTACTGAAAAGCATACTGCTGTGCAAGTTTGACTTCATTTTTTTTTTTGAATGGTTTGAACTAGAGCTAGAACTGTCAGAATTTTTTTTATTTTTCTTTCTTGTGCAATATTCTTGTGGCCTAGAGCAATATATTCTTGAAAAGAATCCTTCGAAGCAGATTGAATTATCTTAAACACTTAATCGAATGTTAAGATCTGTAAACCATACATGGGAATAATAATTATGAATTGTTAGTAACAACACCTTAGGCCTTCTTATTGGGCGCGAGCCCGAGAAGTTCTTTCTCCTTTTCAGGGTCCGCGTCTGGCCTGGCTGGCCAATGTTGAAATAGTGTTTTCTTAATTTTTTTAGCATTTTCAGCATCTTATAAAGGGAGGGATACTGGCCCAAACATAGTAGTTTCAGTATTTGTGTTAGATTTTTTTGAATTTTGATATGGGGCCAGTATCAGAGGGTGGAGGACCCCAGACCATCGGGGTCAGGGCTCCACTACCATCGGGGGCCCGGGGCTGTCTGCCTCACCCGGGTTCCTTGTAAAGAGAGGTAGCCTTTTTTCCTATTTTTCCCGTTTTTAGATTTTTCAATTTTTGGCTCCGTGCGTTGTCACGAGCACTGGGTCTGCTTAGTCAGCCCATGTTGCAGAGCCTGGGTGGTTTCCTTTACGGAACGATGCCCCCTTTTTGGTCCCTAGGTATTTTACATACCAGTTTGCGGCTACGATTCATGACGGATGAATATACGTAGCATCCCGTTTCTTGAGAGCAAACCAACTCCATTTTTCTAGAACCCACCCCAGCCGCAGCGAGCTAGCAAAGCGGCACCCCAGCATCCGTCGGGGTTGGTTAAAGGGTGCTCCGCTAATGCGGACGAGGGGCCTTCACGGCCATTTCTAGGGCACCCTGCTCTCGGGGCAATTCTTTTTTTTTAGTTTTGCCTCTTGAATGGCACTAGCCATTTCCACTTTTAGACCTTAGCACTCTTGGTTCTGGACTTCGGTCTGGTTCTAAGTTGTGCTAAGGCCACTTCCATCTTTAATAATCGCTACATAGTGCAGTGTTAAATGGTTGCTGTTTTGATTTCTGTCCCATTATTTGCCTGATTTCTGTCCCATACATTAAAGCTTCAACCCCATTTTTTTCTTGGCAATAATTGCGTCAACTCAGCAACGGGTTAATCTGAGTGTGAACACGAGTACCCGATGTAGAAGTGTATGGTGAGATCGTTTACACTTCATGCAATAATTATGTTTATATTTGACGAGTCCTTTTGTTAATGCATCAGCTACCATTTCCTCAGTGCCCACATGATGGATTTGAATTGCACCTTCGACGCATTTTTGCCGAACAAAATGAGGCCTCACGTCAATATGCTTGCTTCTTGGGTGATATGCATCATTTTCTGTCAATCGAATAGCGCTAGTATTATCACAATGAATAATGGTTGGCTCCTCTTGCGACAAAAACTCATGTTCAAACTGTAGTAGCCATATACATTCCTGAATTGCAGCTGATAGACTCATATACTCAGCCTCGGTTGATGATAATGCAATAGTTGGCTGCCGTCGGCTACACCAAGAGATAGCACCACCATTACGAATGAAAACATAGCCGGTACATGAATGTCTGTCATCAGTTTGACTTCCCCAGTCGGCATCCGTGAAACCAACTAGCTGTGAAAAAACCCTTGGTTTACGTCAGCTTCATATCCTTCGTACCTTGTAAATAGCGTAATATTCGCTTCACCGCCAGCCAATGTGACATCCCAGGATTGTTGTTAAAACGACTTACATTATTAATGGCAAATGCGATATCTGGTCTAGTTGCTTGAGCCAAATACAAAATACTGCCTACCGCTTCCTGAAATGGCACGCCTTTCATTTTTGCAATATCGTCAGCACTTTTGGGTGACATTTCCTTGGTTAATTTTTGATTTGGATCTACAGGTGTTGCTACTGGTTTACAATCAGCCATTCCAAATTTCGATAAAATCTCCATAATATATTTCTTCTGTTCCAACTGTATTTTATTGTTCGCCTTATCCATAGTGAAATGAATTTCAATACAGCTTTCAGCTTTACCAATATTTTTCATTTTAAATTCGCTCATCAGCGTCGATTCCAATTCATTTTTACTAATGTTCGAAGAAGAACATTAGTATTAAAATCACTTTGGCCAAAAATTAATATTTCTATATATATATATATATATATATATATATATATATATATATATATATATATATATATATATATATATATATATATATATGTATATATATATATATATATATATATATATATATATATATATGTATATATATATATATATATATATATATATATATATATATATATATATATATATATATACATATATATACATATATATATATACATATATATATATATATACATATATATATATATATATATATATATATATATATATATATATATATATATATATATATTATATATATATATATACATATATATATATATACATATATATATATATATATATATATATATATATATATATATATATATATATATATATATATATATATATATATATATACATATACATATATATATATATATATATATATATATATATATATATATATATATATATATATATATATATATATATATATATATATCATCAAAAAATTTCAGTGAAAAAATCTCAGGAACGCGCTATCCGATTGAGCTGAAATTTTCAGGACACATTGGTGTATATGCAGAATAGTGCCAGGTCTCACAAAAAGTTAATAATCTTTAACCCTTTGGCGCCGGCGGCCATTTTAGTGATTTTTTTAATATACCTATTATTCCGTACACAAATAATTTTTGCAAAATTAAAGTTGATAAATAAATTTCGAACCAGTTTTACATGTGAATCAGATATCGTTTTGGAATTTTTTAACCCCATGTGTGCGCTGGGTGCCTAAAATGAGAACGGGAAAATCCGAAAATTTTTAAATTGCGATAACTTTTGACAGAGCTATCCCATGATTACGAAATTTTCAGGACATGTTTGTTTTATTTAGTTGTAGATTAGTGTACGTTTTAATGAGCGTGCTGGCAACTCTGTAGCTAGGGCAGGCACTGAAAGTGAAAACCTCCAAATCATCGTCTCTCTTGAAAAAATGTCGTTTCTTAAAAAAAAGCCATTCATATGTAAATTTTGTGCTTTGTTTACATAGGCAAAAAATAAAATTTGACATGGTATAACGGCACGCCTGGTAACCCTTGCCCAAGTTACCTATATTTTTAGCATCAAAAACTTCTGTTCACGGAAACTCACGATCCGATGAACAGAATTTATTGAAATTTGCAGAATGTATTGGTCTTAAATAGGACCAGGTGTGATAGATTTTGAAATACGGGCGATTCTGTGCCAGTGGTGCCACCTTGAAAAATCACTAAAAAAGATAACTGCTTTTAGCCCTATAAATTCTGAATCGTTCGATTTTGACGAAATTCACACCGTAGCTGCATCTTACTTCAAACCACGTTTGGTAGAAATTTGGTTGAAAAATTCGAACTGCCAGCTATGATAATTTTGTTGTCTTAAATTTGAAAAAAAAAATTTGGGAGTGAAAACATTCAAACGATCGAATATCCTAAAAAATGTCCGTTTCTACAATAAAACCAATCTGTATACAAATCTCATGCTTAATCTACACAGTCAAAGTAAAACTTTGGAAATTTCATGTCGGACAAGAACGGTAACCCTTTCTCAGTTAACCTATATTTTTAGCTTCAAAAACTTATGTTCACGGGAACTCACGAATCAATAATCAGATAGAATTGAAATTTCCAGAATGCATTGGACTTAAGTAGGGCCAGGTCTGATAGAAGCGATTTTGAATTGTAGGCAACTCTGTGCCAGTGGTGCCATCTTGAAAAATAACAAAGAAAAAAAATGCTTTTTGCCCTATAAAATGTGAATAAGTTACCAGATTTTCATGAAATTGACACAGTAGCTAAACCTTACTCTAAACTCCGTTTGATAGAAATTTGGTTGAAAAATTCGATTGGTGCTGCCAGCTATGGTAATTTTTGTGTCTTTGGTTTTGAAAATTCGCTCAGGAAAATACAACTTTTTGCCCTATAACTTCCAGTGCAGTCATGAAGTCAATACGAATTTCATACAATTACTGGAACCTATTATAAACATTATTCAGGCCAAATTTGGTTAAAAAGCCATGATAGGGTTGCCAGCTATTGTTGGTTTTGTGTTTGTTTGCAATATCTTTATTAAGCGGTTTTATCGTAGAATTTTCAATTGGTAATGATATTGTTGTGACAATAAACAGCAAATATTAAGCATTCGATTATTTGAAAAAACTCTCTGCAGGTAACCCTAAATTTCTTTATACTCCTATAACTTCAAATGTTATATAACAACGTGAAGCAGATGTGATATATTCTTGGCTTTGATAGTGGCGAAAGGTTGCCAGCACGAGTCGGTTGTGCTACTTTAGCCAGCACGAGTCGGTTGTGCTCAATAAATGCTTACAATTAGTATTCATACCGGATACATTTACAATGAAAGTAAATAACCGATGTTTCAATTCCCAAAGTTCTGCAAATTTTTCGGATCGCAGCCCCAAACTCCAACTTCAGTTTCAGTGCTGCAGGCACTGAGCATTTTCTTCATTGATATTATATGAGATGCTGCTTTCAAAATTTTGTGAAATAAGCAACTGATAACGAATATAATTAGCCCGTGTTTTGCTCTCATAAACGTTGAAATTCATGCCAGTGGTAATATATCTGAAACCTTCTACCATATGAGTTATAATGCATTCTTAGGACAAAAGTAAAACGTGGCATTTGAAACAATTTGGCCGTAATAAGCAGCGCATGTGGCGGAATATGCACTCAAAACCTACACGATTCTTCTACTGTTCTTCGAACATTAGTGTTTCTAGCGGTTCAGGTGCGCAAGAGTTTTTTTAGTTTAATATCATTCCAAAACAGCAGCAGATCATCCACATAGATCGCAATTTATATCATTGATTTACCATCAATGCGAAAGTAAGCACAAGAATTCACTTTTGATTGCTTAAATTTAGCTTTGAGTAACGATTTGCTAAGCTTCGCATTCCACTGTCGACTCGCCTGTTTCAAACCATATATTGTATTTAATAATTTGCAAACTGGTCCGGAATTATCATCGAATGCTTCTGGCTGATACATATAAATTTCTTCTTGCAAATCACCCTGTAGAAACGCTGTAATTGCATCCATTTGTGTTATTTCCAAATTGTACTGGACTGCGATTGACACTAAATATCGTATGGATGTGTATCTTACAACTGGAGAATAAGTTTCATCATAGTCAATACCTTTTCTCTGTGCACAGCCCTTTGCAACAAGTCTTGCCTTAAATTCGTGAGTATACCCTTCGTTGCTCGTTTTTGTTTTAAAAATCCATTTATTTCGAATCGCTTGTTTATCCTTCGGCAAATTACACAGCTCCCAGGTTTGGTTCTCTAACAAAGAACTCATTTCACGTTGCATAGCTTTTCTCCATTCATTGCCATCTTCACCTTCTAATGCTTCCTTAACCGTAATTGGATCACACTTACTTTCAACGTTTGTAGCCATGTGTGTAATAGCCCCCTCAATAATACGTTGTTTTGGCTGTCGTTCTGATCGACGTAACTGAATCAAAGTATCAGCATCAACTATATTATTATTAACTTTAGTTGGAGTGAAGTTAGGATCATCCTCGCAACTATTGAACGTAGTCACACTATCGTTGATTTGGATGTTGTCAATTGCCCCCACTGAATCAGGATCAATTTTCATTTCCATTTCATAATTCGCATCTTTTGTCTGTGATTGTGATGGTTTCTGTAAATCAATCTCTAATCGTGAGGCTTCCGCCATGTTTTGTTCCATAAAGACTACATCTCGACTAAAAGTTAGTTTTAGGGTATTTAGATCTATCAGCGGATATCCCTTCTTGTATTCATCGAAACCCACCAAAATCATTTTTTTGGATTTTTTATCCCACTTCGTCCTGTTCTGCTTTGTAACATGCACCATGGCTTGAGATCCAAAAACACGAAGATGTCCAACGTTTGGCTTCTTTCCTGTCCACACTTCATATGGTGTTTTATTTTTCAAGTTTGAACATGGTGACCGATTATTTAAATATACTGCATTGTTTACAGCTTCCGCCCAGAACTTCACGTCTAATTTTGCATCGAAGAGCATGCACCTAGCTTTTTCTACCACGGTCCGATTCATCAGTTCTGATAATCCATTTTGCTCGGGTGTGTAAGGATTCGACGTTTGATGTATAATTCCACTCTGTTTTAGAAAACGATTAAATTCATCACCACATAATTCTCCACCGTTATCCGTACGTAAAATCGTAATCTTCCGTTCTACTTGATTTTCCACTTTTGTTTTGAATTCTTTGAAACAATTTAATGTTTCATCTTTCTTTCTCAAAAAGTAAACAAACGCTTTACGACTGCAATCATCTGTAAACAGTAAAAAATAAACTGCACCTCCAATAGATTTGTTTTTCATGGGGCCGCCTAAATCCGCATGCACTATCTCCAGAAGCGAATCCGAACGTGAACCACTCTTCGGAAATGAATGTCTTGTTTGTTTTCCTTCACAACAGACGACACATTTATTCCTATTGTCAATTTTATCACTAATCTTGATACCTTTTACAATTCCGCTATTCATTTTCGACATATCTGTATCATTTATGTGTCCCAAACGACGATGCCAAATACTTGACGACGAAATTGACGATGGCGTAAAAAAATATTCAACCTGATTTACATTTAATCGGTACATATTGTTTATTAGTTCACCTGTTGCGATAATGTCATTCTGACTATTCATAATACTGCAACCGATATCATTGAACATAACTCTATTTCCATTTCTAGTTAGCTGGCTAACAGACAGCAAATTTGTTGCAAGCTCTGGGACATATAACACATCTTTCACCAGTACATCAAAAATTTTCCCTTGTACACATGTTTGCAATTTTACATCACCACTACAATTAACTGGTACATGCATATCATTTGCAACTTTAATTTCACCTGTGTGTGTATTGCTTATATTTGTTAGCCAGTTTTGGTTTACCGTTAAATGATCTGATGCACCGGAATCTATGTACCAGTGGCTTTTGTCGAATTTGCCTGCTAAAAACAAAGCACTAAATGCTTGCACATTGTTTTTTGACTTAGCCGTCTTTTCTGAGCTTTGCTTGAATCTGCTAGTACAGTGAAACTTTTTATGGCCCAATTGACCGCACTCGTAGCACTTAATAGGTTTTTTACCTTTATTTTTAAATCCCTTTTTGGTGACAAATGCGGTGGATTCATGCTCACTTTGTTCAGTTTCTGAATCGAGTAATTTTGTCCTGATCAAGTCTGCCGAAATTATGATACCTGAATGTTCAATTGCCATTATCTTGGGCGTGAATTTCGGTGTTGGTAATCCAGCCAGCAACAACGATCCTGTCCACTCATCATCAATTTTGAAACAGGTACCCTGCAATTTCTGAGCAGTTTCCATGATGTGAGTCACATATAATTCCATTGAATCGAAATCCTCGAATCGCGATGATATTAATGTTCGAAGCAGTCCGATTCGACGTGTAAAGCCTGTGTCATCGAACAATTTTTTCAGTGTGCTCCAGATGTCCTGCGCGGACCCCGCCGTCCTAATGTGAACGTATAACGACGGGTCGATAGACAGCACCAGCTTCGATTTCGCCTCCGCATTCTTATTATCCTCCTTCTCGGTCCCGATGATGGTCTTTTCCAGACCATCCAATACTAAATAATTTTCGACCGCGAACGACGAATCTGAATAATTTGCACGACCTTTCAACTTCGGAATACTCGTCAAAAAATTAGCCATTGCTAATCCGGATAAAAATTTTAAAATGCGTTATCTTCGCGACAATGGGTGACTGGGCCCATAACCTGTTGAGTAAAACGCAGTTGGCTTTAGAGCGATTAGAGACAGACTAGTTTATTTCAAAATACTTGCAGGTATATACAATAGAACAAGTATTGAACTTATCATGTTATTTACATAATGTCATGAGAGTGTATTTTATATTCCAGCAGCACTCTCTTGCTCAAAGTCACTTTGCAATGAAACAGCATTGAGGCAAGCTTGCCCATTACACTGGCCGCAAGCTAAAGTGCATTGCAGCCCCGATTTCCTACATTGGCACCGTGCACCACATCCATCTTACAATTACAAAGTAGAATATTAATTAATGCATCGGAAGATGGTGGTAATATTGTTGTAGCTCCAGGAGCTCATTTTGGAGCACCCAACCCCATTCTCGGGGTTCTAAATCATGCCCTAACCATTTTTGAACTTGGTAATAGACACGGTTTATATGCTGATGAGCCACTGCACTTGTCGATGGAAGATTAGATAATTGGACAGGTTTATTAAGTTTTGTAGATTTAATGAACTGAGTATATCCATGATGGTCGATATTATCCTCAGATCTTGGAGCATTGTCTATCGCTAGTAAGATCCGAATGCCATTATTGTATAATTTTTGGACAGGGCACTGTTCTTCTAGAAAAATTTGAGCTAGTTCGTCGAAATTGGCAAGTTGTTCTAGTGCTTTTATGAAAGATTATTTTCCTTTTTTAAACAGCGCAGAAGTTGTATCACATCCACTGAATGCATGTAAAAATAAAACATGTTTTTTAGAAATGGGATATTTGTCAAAACTTGTTGAAGAATATATTTGTGTTTTGACATTGCTTTTGCCAACTTTTTTAAAGAAAATGTCTTCTTGATGTAATTGGGTGCGTCCAATTAAAATAAATAGTAAATCTATGTCTTCTCCTATAATTATGGCAGTCCCTTCTAGTTTGGACTCTTCGATAGCTGTTTCTATAATTAGAACAGCATCATCTTCCGCTTGTTTTGTTGTGATATTTGCACTCTCAAAACTTTCAATGAGCATACTAATAAGTTTCTTATTATTACATCGATTTGACAAAACATTTTCTTGGCGAATTGGCACAATCATTGCTTAAAAATAGGCAAAATGCTATTAAATACAATGTATTTACTGACAAATAATACAAATAATTCAAAACTGAAGGTAGTATTCACAGGTATTCACGGTTGACATTGCATTACAGTACATATGGCTGAGTGCTGCGCGCTTACCGCCCTCAATCGGAAAAACGGTTGAGCGCATGAAGAAATGCTTCAAATAAAATGTGTCGCAAATTTAATGCTCTACAATTTAGATCCTGTGTTGACATCATTGGAGCAATAGAAACCAAGATAATCGCAAAAAACTGTTTTTTCTCACCTTTGACCTTGAATAACTTTCGACGCGGACACGAGATTTTCTGAGACTTTTGAGGCAACTTTGAGGACCCCAAAATGAAGGTATATACAAAAATTCAGCTTATTATCTCCCATTCCGAGGTTGACCCCTTTTTTATGCTAAAATGACTGGGCCATCGGTGAATTCCCGGGTTCAGTCATTTTTTGTCATTTTGTGTTGACGTGTAGAATATGTGCATAGTTGCTTTTTACATTGAAGTGGTTTCATGTGATTATTAAAGTGAGTTATGGTTCCAGTAAACAAGAATTCAACGCATAATTTCCTTGCCTTAAGGAAGAAGCTTGAAATACTAGATAAATTGAAAAGTGGAGGAAGTGTAAGGCATATTGCTAAGGAGTATGGAGTAGGAAAATTGACAGTCTCGGATATTAAAAAGAGTAAGGAAAAAATAGAAAGATAGAAATATTAAAACTGTAAATATTTTCTTATGATTAAACATCTTCCTTTTCAGTTATGCAGTCAGAACAGAGTAGCCTATGTTTCAGGAAAACTATGAAATCTACCAATTATGATTTGATGGAGGTTAAACTTTTTTCCTGGTTTCAGAGAAAACGGTTGCAACACATTCCGATCTCCGAAATCCTTGTTTGTGCAAAGGCGAAACAATTTTTCGACGAAATTTGTGGAGGCACACGTACGTTTTTTGCTAGTAAAGGTTGGCTTCATAATTTCAAAAAACGCTTCGGTGTCAGATCTCTAAAGATTTCCCGGGGAGAAATTAACCAATGACTGCAATGTTGTGCAACCATTTAAAATTAAATTTAAAGAAACAGTAAAAGAGATGAATTTGCAGCTATATCAAATTTATAATGCAGATGAAACCGCCCTCTTCTGGAGGAAATTACCGGAAAAGACTCAGCGTTGCCTACGAAAAAATGTGATGCAGGTAGAACAATTAGAAAAGAACGAGTGACTCTTTTAGTTTGTTCCAATGCCACTGGAAAGCATCGACTGAAACTCTTGATGATAGGCAAATTCAAAAGCCCAAGAGCGCCGAAAGGACAGTCTTTACCCGTGGAGTACGTCAGTGGCAAAAATGCTTGGATGATGGAAGTTTTGTTCAAAGAATGGTTTCATACATCATTTGTCAAGTAAGTTAGACGTTATTTAAAAAGTGAAGGGTTCCAGAAAGAGCATTACTGTTATTGAAAAATGCGACTTGCCATTCAACAAAATTCGAGATAAGAAGCGATGATGGCAAAATCTGCGTTATGTTTTTCCCTTCCAATTGCACTGCACTCATACAACCCATGGATCAAAACGCCATTCGAATTCTAAAACTACGTTACCGCAAGAGTTTTCTTTGCCATATTTTGGCTACCCTAGATGACGATTTTGTGAAGTGCATCAAACAATTCAATCTGAAAGATGTTGCAATGATGCCAACGCATGGAACTCTGTCACAAAAAGGAAAGCACTTTGCGAAAATGTTGAAATAAACTTTTAGGAGTCGATGAATGGGAATCTGAAAATGAATTGCCTATTTCCACATTGAGAGAACATTTAACAGCTAGGTCTGAAGAGAATGCAAATATCGACTTGCTCAATGATATTTCTTCTGACGTCTACCAATTTTCAGAAGTTAACGAATGGATTGCAGATGACGCGATTCAAGAACTGAGTAGTGAAGGTGAAGACGATGAAGATCAGATCGATAAACTACTTGTCGAAAACACGAAGGTTTCCCATGCTGAAGCTGTGTCTGCACTTAACAAATGCATTGAATATGCAGAACAAGAAGTGTACAATATAAATGAAATATTGTACCTTCAAAAATTAAGAGAAAAAACCATGTTAGATCTCAAACGGGTTCGTGGAGGGCATGAATGACTGAGTCTGAGGCCTTAGAGAAGTTAGCGTATATGACGTCTAATTGATGGTGACTATCTAAAGCAGAAGCAACCAAATGAGAAAACTCAACTGCGTTAGTGATAGTAATCCGACCTTTCTCGAAACCATGCTGTTGAGTAGCAAAAAATTTCTTGCAAAAAGTACGTAAAGCATCTTTTCGCACACAATTCAACACTAGCGAAACGAACATAAGAGCTATTTGGCGCTGCTCTTCCCTTCATCTAGGACATTACAAAAGTCCTCTCCAGGGACATATCCGAGATCATAGGGAGTCTGGATATACTAAAGGACATAGCGGCGGGGGGATGGATACTAGAAAGTAAAAATGCTACTCGATTCAATCCTTTATAGTTAAGAGCTATAAAGGATAGAATCGAGTAGCTATAAAGGATAGAATCATGAGCTTAGAGCTGGTGGTCGTTAACCCACCAGCAGCACCTGTAACTTTTCTCTTAAAATTGCGTTGTTACTTGTATATTAATCAATATACAATTCTCACATTTAGTTCAAGATTTTTCTAGACGTGGGAGATCGCAGTACTTGCTAGTGGTCATCTGGGCACGCTCTATACATTCATTTATTCATACTAGCCGTAAGTTCAGCGTGCTTTTCACTAAAATGCTCCAATTGAACAAGGTATATATTGTCCAAATCGGCCCTGAATCCGAGTGGACAAAGAACTTATTCCTACAAAAATCAAATTTCAAACATTCTCGATTTACAGCATTTTCAAGAGACGATGGATGATTTGAGCCAGCAAATCCTCCAAACGATTTGCAGTGCCCAATATATGAGGGAAATGTTAGCCGGTATGTAATACAGACGAAAAATCAAACCAGACAAGAAATTCATCACCATATCGTATAAAGTATTGTTAAGCATCTTTTGTCTTAACGTTTACCGATAAAACATCGTACAAGACGAATTTCTCACTTGTACACACATCGTATATAATTTCACCAATACTAAGAGGAAATCACAAAACAACATGTGCAAGATAAGAATGTTGCTAAATCAAGCCCATATTCATTGACTCGATTTTTTTCACATCCGAATCTGCTGTTCTGTTATCATTCGACTGAAGCTGCCACTTTGCGCGACCACTAAATCAGCACTCTCTATGCAATTGTTCGCCTATTTCAGCTCATCAAAATAGATTTCTAATTATACACCCATCAATTCATTCAAATTTCGCATTCAGATTGCCACAGCCATGCAACTATTTATCATGAATTTATTTCGGAATTCCGATAAATTTTACTCATTGGGAATTATTTCTTCGCCATTGCTAATAAACGCGGTGGGTGCATGTTACGGATAAGTGACATTTTGCCGCTCTTCTTCCTTTGCAATTTTTTAAAATATCTATTCAAAGTTATCTATAAAACAAACATCGAGTCGGTGGTTGCATTCTTAATGTTGCCATATCGATCAATTATGCATTCGAGCTGTTTTGCCTTTCGAAAATGACGTCAAAAAGCGGGCCCGGTCCCCCGCCAAATTCACAATTGTGTAAATCACGCGAATCCACAACGAATCTAGCATGCAGACAAGATTCCAATCCATATTGCTCGTTACCAACACAACTAGAAACCTGTCCAACTTGGACGACAAGCTATTTAATGTTTTTTAGCGCTCATTCCAACACACATTTGTTCATTTTCTCGGTATGCTATAGTAGAATACGGCGCGCATAGTAAAATGCCTTTGTTGAATAGTGGAGAATTTATCGTAGTTGTGCACACCCAAAATCCGTGTCGAAACTGTAAATCGAGAGTATTTTAGCCTTCACTTCGGGGAATTTGCGTAAATTAACATACGTGAACATCAATAAGTAATAATAATCGGTTATTTCCAGTTCGGAAAAAATTTAAAAAAAAATTTTTTACTACCACATATACTCACTAAGTCACCACGAAAAAAAAATATATAAATAGGCCATAATTCATTTGAATACGAACAGTCGAAGGAAAAATTGTCTACCAGAGATGGAACATGATGATGCGACATGATGGAAGCATTAGCGGACTCTGCTCCTCCACATTCCACCGTTGCACGCTGAGCCAAAGAGTTTATGCATCCAATGAAGGCGAACACCGCGAAGGACGTCCAACCACATCCCTCACTGAAGACAATGTGAAAAAATCAAAGATGTCATGTTGGTAGATCAAAATGTGACCATCAGGCAAGTAGCTAAGGTCACAGTAATTTCGAATGGCAGTGTTCAAAGAATCGTTGCTCACGAATTACATATGAAGAAGGTTTCTGCGCGTTGGGGGCCGAGGATGTTAGCCGACTGGCAAAAGAAGAAACGAGTCAACATTTCGAGAGTGAATCTCGAAAAGTTCCAGGCAGATCAGGAGATTTTTTTGTCACGTTTCGTGATCATGGATGAGATTTGAATCTACCATTTTGATCCAGACCCCAAACAGCAATCGATGACGTAGAAGCAACCATCTTCACCAACGCCGAAGGAATTCAAAGTGTAGATCTCGACGGAGAAGGCTATGCATGAATTTTTTGGGACGCTGAAGAAATTAACATAGTGGAATATTTAGAAAAGGGAGCCACTATATACTACGCAGACCAAATAAGAAGATTGCGTGAGGCAATGAAGGAAAAAAGACGCGGCAAACTGCGAGCCGGAGTTTTGCTTCATCCAGATAACGCACCGGCTCACAAGGCTGCAGTTTCGATGGCTGCAATTTAAAAAAATCTAGCGCACCTGAACCGCTAGAAACACTAATGTTCGAAGAACAGTAGAAGAATTGTGCAGATTTTGAGTGCATATTCTACCACACGAGCTGCTTATTACAGCCAAACTGTTTCAAACGCTACGTTTTACTTTGGTCTCAAGAATGCATTATAACTCATATGGTGGAAAGGTTTCAGATATTACCACTGGCTTGCATTTCAAAGTTTATGAAAGCAAAACACTTGTTAATTATATTTGTTATCAGTTGCTTATTTCACAAAACTTTGAAAGCAGCATCTCATACAACATTAATGAAGAAAATGCTCAGTGCCTGCAGCACTGTAACTGAAGTTGGTGTTTGGGGTTGCGATCCGAAAAAATTGCAGAACTTTGGGAATTGAAACATTGGTTATTTATTTTCCTTGTAAATGTATCCGGTATGAATACTAGCTGTAAGCATTTATTGATACAAAAATATATCACATCTACTTCACGTTGAAATTAACCTAATCTGCGAATTCCGTCTCGATCCGATGACTGCATTCGAAGTTATAGGAATATAAAGAAATTTAGGGTTACCAGCCGCAAAATTTTTCAAATAATCGAAAACTTAATATTTTCTGTTTATTGTCAGTACAATATCATTGCCATTTGAAAATTTTACGATAAAATCGCTTAATTCAAATTATATGATTGTCAAGCTGTCAAACGTGCGTGTAGTAGCTCCCGTCGGATTCATTTAAATTAAATTAATTTTTGTATAATTCCAAACCATATTCAATTTTATTATTTATACGTGAGTGTCTCCACACTATGTCGATGTACTGATCTTGTGTGCGGTGCTAACGTGAGTGCTTTCTGTCTTTCTTCGCAAAACAAATATTACCCTTCTTCTCCCTGTCCAATAGAAAACAAGGTCGCGTAACGTCGCGTCGTCCTCCAAATCGCGTCAACAGCAAAACTCTGAGGGGTCGACCCGGTTTACTGTTGAATCTATACCTTGTACAACCCAATAAAGGGCATCTAATTTTTTCTTATTGACATATTTCATATTCATATATCACGTTCCTCATTAGTGAAAGTGTATAACGGGAAGTGCGAACAAAGAATACAGTTCCACATATGTTAACAGAACATTTGTTTAGTAACTAAACTTTCTTTCAAGTGTTGTTCTTATATTGTTTTTCCTTTATTCAGACCCAACTGGTCATAGCCCAGTGGCATTGTTGCAAACTCTGGAGCACTAGAGAGCGAGTTCGATTCAACGTCAATACCTCAGCTTTTTGTAAGTCTCGTTGGGTTTTGTAAAATAAATCGCTTCGATGCCAATTTAAATGAAAAATTGCACTTTCGTTTTGAAAAAATTCTGAATTAAAATACATTTACAATTGAATTAACACACTTAACATTTTTAAATCAACTGCACTGGCCGAGCTGTTATAAGGTTAAACTGAGTTTATCATCTCACAATTTATCAGTTTTGGTAGCAGCGTCACATCGTCAACCACCTCGCATTCCGACGGACGGAGTTCAAATTCGCACAGCGCCGAGCTTTTAACTCGCATTTTTGACTCTTCGCATAAATATTCAATTTACCATCTGATTGGTTTTCGTCCATGGTAAATTGAAATTCAGCAATTGCATACTTCTGGGCACCATATATACAGAAAGGTAAATTAATCATTTGCATACCTCTGGGCACTTTAAGATTGGATACTTTTGGACATCGAATCCACCTGCTTAAATCATCATGAGCTTCAAGTGCAGCCTTGAAAATTGCTTTGCCTTTGACAACACGATGAAATTCGTGACATGCAAAGCTTTCTGTAACAGGAAGTTACACGGGGCTTGCATGGGTGCTCCCAGGGATTGGTTTTATCCGTACCTCGAGAACCATTTCATCTGTACGGATTGCCAAAATATTGACCTTCTTTTAAAAAGTATGTACGACAGCTTGATTGGTTACATCGGTACACTCAATTCCGAAAAAGATAATATAATATCTAAACAGCTAGCACAAGCGCGTGCAAACGAGGAATTCCTGGCGGAAATATCAAATCATTTCGATGGTCTGGCGTCCTCCTTTTCGAAATCGAACATTATGAGCTACGAAAAGTATTTTGACACTCTTGGGAAGAGAATGGATACTCTTACTGATAAAGTGGATTCCTTTTCTTCGAATTTGTCCACTTATAATAATAATAGTAATTATGCTTGCCAATCAAACACCAAAGATACGCTTGAAAAGTTTGAAAATTTATCACGAACGTTCAACTAGCTGAGAGCACAATTCCATCTACTCTGGAAAAACTTTCAAATCTTGACTGTGAAACCCCAATTTACAAATTCGGTACTTTTTGGTCCCATAATGATTGGCAGAATCGTTTACAAAAAATAAAAAAAACCAACGAAATTCTTGCCAATAAACACACGTCCACAGAATTAACAACTTCATCATCCAAAAGTGCATTCTTCGTGAAAGGGATTCCTTTTTCTGCTGACGACAAATGGTTGGGATCGATTCTCGAAGCTGATTTTCACATAAAAGATTACGAAGTGAAAGTATTATCCCAGTCCAAACATAAATCCTCCAGACGGTGTAAAGTTTTTGTTCCATCAAAATATGCGTGGCTTTTTACGTGCTGGAGTGGAAACAACGGCGACATCAACTGGAAGGGAATTACATTCAGCCCTTGGAGAAACATTACCGGCAAAACTAGGAATAAGAAACAAAAAATTGTAAAAAAAAATCGTATCCCTAGCCACTCCTTTGCCCAACTTCCTTCCGCCCATAAGACTTTCTCATCACCTTCTCAGTCTCTAGTGACAACAGATAATTCTTCGTTAACTGATGCTTTTACTCGTAATGCATCTACTCGTAATAATAATTATGCATCTATACCCCCAGCATTTGACGCGTCATCTTCTCACTCAAGCAGGTATGCTAGCGTAGCTAATAAAATCTGCTCCAAGGTTTCCAATCAGGCTGCCGCAAACATAGGTATAGGTAGCAATATGACATCTGAATCTCTTCGAAGATCAGTCAACCCTGTTAGGCATTTTTCCTAACCAAACTCAGACAAGCCTCAAACTTTTTTACCACAACTGTGGTGGTATGAGAGGCAAGCTAAGTAAATTATACCTTGACGCCAAATCATGCCATTTTAATTTACTCGCCATCACGGAAACTTGGCTTAATGCCTCTCATAAAAATGAGGAGATTCTTGATAGTACTTGGACCATTTACAGAAACGACCGTGATTATTGTTCTACGGGTCAGTCGCGAGGAGGTGGTGTCTTACTTGCTGTTAGCAACACATTTTCAAGTGAGCTCGTTGATACCACCCCAAATGCTTTTTTCCAATGTATAATTGTTCGGATCTCCTCTAATAACAACTCAATTTACATCGCTGTTGTCTACATCCCCCCTAGATCTGAAGAATCCATCTACAGCAATTTTTGTGACACAATATCTTCATTAGCGACATCACTTAGCGAAAAAGATAAAATAATAGTTTTGGGTGATTTCAATCGTCCGAATCTTTGCTTTGTTCCAGATGATAATGACTCTTACCTTCTCCCCGTAAACCTGGTAGACACCAACGATTTCAATCTTGCGAGTGCCTTTTATGGTAATGATTTACAGCAGGTTTCCCACATCCCCAACCAAAATGGAAATTGGTTAGATCTAGTCTTCACGAATGCTTATGACGAAGTAGTGGTTAGTCCAACTAATGACGCTGAGCATCTTTTTTGCAACAGTATACACCATACAGCACTGTCAGTAGAACTTTCCACTTCTAATTCCACCTACTTAAAAACTTACAATAATTCAATTGTATTTGACTTCCGTAATGCTGATTATGAAAGCATTAAACACGTTCTTGATGCTATTGATTGGACGAATATTCTTTCAACTCAGGATCTTGAGATAGCCATTTCCTCTTTTTACAGTAAAATTTTTGACGCCGTTGAAAGATATGTACCAAAGATAAAAAAAAAAAAATTGTCTGAGCCATGGCTTGATAGAGACCTTAGGCATTTGCGAAATCGTAGAAACAAACTATATAAGCGGATTAGAGAAAATACTGACGTTAGTTCTGCTATTCAGGAAGAGTATAATAAAGTCGCTAAGCAATTTTCAGCAAAGTCTCGTGAGGCTTATGATACTTACATTAGGTCAACCGGCGAAATATAGTCCGTGACCCGAAAAAATTCTTCGATTTTGTTAATGTGAAGCGAAAAACTACTGGCTATCCATCGTCAATGTTTCTGATTAACACAACGTCTTCTTCCCCTAAAGAGATATGTGACCTATTCGCAGATAGTTTCCAAAAAGTTTTTAGTGCACCAGATCTAACAAACTCACACCTTTCTTCCTCCGATTCAACTCCAACGGCTTTTGTCAACCATTTAGAAATCTCCCGCGATGAAATACGTAAAACTATTTTGGAACTCAACTGCAACAAAGGTCCTGGGCCCGATCTTCTTCCTCCGATCTTTTTATACAATTGTGTAGAGCAGCTTATAACTCCTTTGCATATTTTTTTTAATAGATCACTTTCGTCAGGAATTTTTCCATCCAGTTGGAAGCTTTCTTATGTCACACCCATATTCAAGAATGGTGATCGACACTGCAGTGAAAATTATGGGGGCATTGCCATTTTGTCTTCGATTCCGAAACTTTTCGAAAAGATAGTATACGACAAATTGTCTCCGCTAGTTGATTCCCGTCTGAACGAGCAACAACATGGCTTTAGAAAAGGTCGCTCAACTACCACGAATTTGACAATCCTAATCTCAGACGTCCTATGCAAAATGGAGAAAGGTTACCAAATTGACGGTGTCTACACAGACTTCAGTAAGGCATTTGACAGAGTTGACCATTCTACCTTAATTCTTAAACTACAGAAATTCGGTATTACCGGGTTTCTACTCAGCTGGCTGACTTCCTATCTTTGCGATCGAACACAATGTGTAAAATTTCAAGGATTTTTATCGAAAAACGTTAGTGCTACCTCTGGTGTACCCCAAGGTAGCCATCTTGGTCCACTTCTCTTCAATATATTTATTTCCGACCTATCTGACGTCCTAGCAGGCTTACTCTTTGCAGACGACCTCAAACTTTATCTGACCATTGAATCCAAATTGGATGCCCTCTTTCTCCAATCCAAACTTGATTCCCTTGATCATTGGTGCAATGTAAACAAGCTCTCTCTCAACATTAATAAATGCCAGGTTATTAGTTTTTCCAGAAAATGCACGGTCACACACAATACGTACTTCCTCGGTAATAATGTACTAACTCGAGTTGATAACATTGTTGACCTCGGTGTTATCTTAGATGAAAAACTCCGCCTCACTTTACACTACGATAAAATACTTTCTCGTGCAAACAAACAACTTGGCTTCATCAAAAGACGAGCCAAAGAATTTCGTAGTCTGTGGGCCACAAGATCTTTATACACTTCACCTCGTACGTCCTATTCTCGAATACGCTTGCATTAGCTGGAATCCTGCTTTTGAAACCCACAGTGACAGACTCGAGTCAATACAAAAGCAATTTTTACTTTTCGCCTTGCGAGAGCTATACAACCCTTATGAGTTTAATAGCCTACCCCCTTATGAGTTTCGACTGGGTCATTTAAACCTATCGACACTAGCCTCCAGAAGAATGGTGATATCGGCCTGCTTCACATTCGACGTCATTAGAGGCGCTATTAATGTAAAATTCCTGAATAATAAAATTTTGATAAATATCCCTGTGAGGAACACCAGGTCCAATCGTTTCCTAAAAGAATATTCTCATTCGACCACATATGGAGCTAATGAGCCAGTAAATAGATGCTGCAGAATATTCAACAGAATAAGCAATTTATATTCCCCTACGATTTCCAAATCATCCTTCAAGTCCTCTCTTTTCCATGCCATCCGTACCCTTAACCTTAAGCTATAGCTTTTAAGTCAATGTTTATTTATTGATTGCTATTTATTAATTTATTTGTTACTCTTTTTTTTTAAATTTGTTTGTTTTTTACTTATTTAACTTGTTTGCTTTTATTTTTTCCTTTACTTTACTTTTCCATTTTTTTATTTTTATTTTAATTTGATGTCCTTTTTTTAATATGTGATTTTGTACCTTGTTTTGGTGAATGAATAAATATAGAATATAATAAATATAATAAAGATATTGCAAATAAACACAAAACCAACAATAGCTGGCAGCCCTATCGTGGCTTTTCAACTAAATTTTTCAACCTGAATGATGCCTATGACAGGTTCCATTAATGGTATGAAATTCGTATTGATTTCATGACTGCAGTGGAAGTTATGGGGTAAAAAGCTTTATTTTCCTGAGCGAACTTTCGAAACCAAAGAAACAAAAATTACCATAGCAGGCAGCACCAATCGAATTTTTCAACCAAATTTATATCAAACACGGCTTAGAGTAAGGTTCAGCTACTGTGTCAATTTCATGAAAATCTGGTAACTGAATCAGAGTTCATAGGGCAAAAAACAGTTTTTTTCTTTGTAATTTTTCAAGATGGCACCACTGGCACAGAGTTGCCCACAATT
>OZ022263.1:147570988-147573488 GCA_963978885.1 Nemotelus pantherinus
GATCTATTTTGAGAGTTAAATTGTTTGAGTGTGCAAAAAGTGCAAAATATGAAAGTGCTCGACGTTGTCATGAAGACCGAAATTTTGCGTTTGAGAGGTGAGAACGCAACCATACGTGAAATCGCGATTGCTGTTGGGGTTGGAAAATCAACTGTAGCAGATTTTTTGAAAAATTATGCAGAATTTGGATCCCTGGAGGCAAGAAAACAGCCTGGAAGAAGCAGAAAGACCACAAGGGGGGATGATCGTCTCATTGTGCGAATGAGTTTACGCAATCGGATGGCTACTTTGAGTGAGATACGAAGGGACTTTGTGGAAGCTGGTGGAAGTTAAATTTCCGCGCGAACTGTTCGACGCCGACTGCTGGAGGCTAATTTAAAAGCATGTCGTCCTGCAAAAAGCCACTCCTGACCAAAAACATGCACCAAAAAAGGTTGAGATGGGCCAAAGAACATACTTCGTGGATCCCGTGGACCCTCAACGTTTGGAAGACTGTTATTTTCTCTGACGAATCGAAATTCAACATTTGCGGCTCTGATGGTATGAGCTACTTTCGTCGGAGACCTGGAGAACGCTACAACGAATCATGCATCACGCACACAGTGAGGCAACCAACCAGCCGGATGGTGTGGGGATGTTTTTCATACCACGGATTAGGTGCACTAGCCTTAATTAGAGGAACCGTGAAAGCTGTTGACTACAAAGTGATATTGCAGTAGAAGAGCTGTACGCGCAGGTAGAAGAAGTCGTATTTCAAGACGACAATGCGCCTTGCCACCGTGCAAGGATGGTAAGTACGGAGTTTTTTTGTTAATCTCGTTAAATAGGCAATAAAATATCATCATTAAAAACCACTTACCACTTTTTTTTTTGTAGATTCAAACTTTCTTGAAGGAGATGGGTATAATCTGCTTAGACTGGCCAGGCAACAGTCCGGATCTTAATCCAATCGAGAACCTCTGGCACATCATTAAGAGACGAGTGGGGAGGGAAAACCCAAAGAATGCTATGCAAATCGATTCCGTTATTCAAGATGTTTGGGACAACGAAATTGAGATGGAAATTTTGCACAACGTAGTCTCTTCAATGCCCGACCGCATTAGAGCAGTAATTGCAGCCCGAGGAGGAGTAACCAAATATTAAAAAATATTTTATAGGATTCTTGACATATTCATTCAGCTATTAAAAAACATTGTTAGATTTTAGTACTGTTAAATCACCCGTAATAATTTTTTTTAGCAAAGACGATTTCGTATTTCCCACTGCCCAAACCCTAGGTGCATGGGAATAAAGAAATTTTCTAAATACTGTTAACTACAAATTAAGAACTTTTATCACAATAAAAGAGTAGATGAATAAAATAATATAATTTCATAAACGTTTGTGTTTTCTGTAGGAAATTTGGAGAAATATTTGACTTTCAGAAGAAATTCATGTTTGTCCGGGTATTAATGACCACCACTGTATATATATATATATATATATATATATATATATATATATATATATATATATATATATATATATATTATATATATATATATATATATATATATATATATATATATATTTATATATATATATATATATATATATATATATATATATATATATATATATATATATATATATTTATATATATATTTATATATATATATATATATATATATATATATATATATATATATATATATATATATATATATATATATATATATATATATATATATATAAATATATATATATATATATATATATATATAGATTTCCATGTGTATATATATATATATATATATATATATATATATATATATATATATATATATATATATAAATATATATATATATATATATATATAGATTTCCATGTGTATATATATATATATATATATATATATATATATATATATATATATATATATATATATATATATATATATATATATATATATATAAATATATATATATATATATAGATTTCCATGTGTATATATATATATATATATATATATATATATATATATATATATTTATATATATATATATATATATATATATATATATATATATATATATATATATATATATATAAATATATATATATATATATATAGATTTCCATGTGTATATATATATATATATATATATATATATATATATATATATATATATATATATATATATATATATATATATATATATATATATATATATATATATATATATATATATATATACAGCCTTGGCCAAAAGTATTAGGCACCCTGTAAATAACTGAATATTTTTTTGTTTAAATAAAAAAACAAAGTTTTTTTTCGAAATTATTATGTATCGATGAAATTAAACTTAATACATTAATATCTTGTGGGCCCACCCTTTGCTTTTATTACAGCAGCAATCCTCTTGGGCATACTCCTAACGAGCTTTGTACAGTCAGCGGTACTTATGGAGTTCCACTCGTGTACCAAAGCTGTTTTTAACGCCACTTTTGATGTGATGG
>OZ022263.1:147595988-147597261 GCA_963978885.1 Nemotelus pantherinus
GATCATAAGCCACTAACTTACGCGTTTGAACAAAAAGCAGACAAAGCTTCTCCTCGTCAAGCTAGGAATCTTCATTATATATCGCAGTTTTCAACCAAAATAATACATATAAAAGGAAAGAAAAACAACATCGCCGACACACTCTCTCGAATAGAAACAATAATAATGCCCAAACATATCGATATAACCGAGTTCATAGAGGAACAACAAAAGGACGTGGAACTAAAATTGCTGTTGAAAAATAATACAACATCGTTGGAATTACAGCCTATAAAGGCCGAGGAAGGCAAGTTAATTTGTGACACAGGAACACTAAGTACACGGCCATTCGTACCGACGTCCTTACGAAAACGCATTTTTGATTTGTATCACCAGCCATCACACCCAAGCGGCAGGGCAACAAGCAAGATAATCGCAAAAAAATTTGTATGGACTAGAATGAAAAAAGACATACACCGATGGGCCAGGTGTTGTATCCCGTGTCAACGCGCGAAAGTCAGTCGACATGGCAGAAATGTCATTCAAGATTTCAAAGTTCCTGATAAAAGATTCAACCACATACATCTGGACATTGTCGGTCCATTGACTCCATGCCAAGGTTTTAGATATCTTCTAACAATAATCGATCGTTTCACAAGGTGGCCGGAGGCTATACCACTTGCGGATCAAACGGCCGAGTCGGTTGCAAAAGCTTTTTACGGCCAAAGGATAGCACGTTTCGGTGTTCCACACACGGTGACTACAGATCAAGGAAGACAATTTGAGTCGGCACTTTTCAAAGCGCTAGCCAAACAAATGGGTTGCAAACGAAACAGGACATCTCCTTATCACCCAGAGTCGAATGGCCAAATCGAACGTTGGCACCGATCGCTGAAGGCCTCCATCATGTGCATTACAGCAAACACAAACTGGGTGGACGCGCTCCCAACAGTGTTACTAGGCCTTCGAAATTGCTACAAGGAAGACCTAAAAACTTCAAGTGCGGAAATGGTGTATGGCACAATATTAACAATTCCAGGGGAATTTATTGTAAATAACAACGAGCAAAGTGAACCTTTTTCGTTCATAGAAAACCTACGGAATTTTTTCAGACAATTACGACCGATAGAAACTGCTCACCGAAATCAGCAAACAACATTCCACCACAAAAATTTGCAAACTTGCACGCATGCCTTCATGAGGGTTGATGCCGTTCGAAAGCCACTGGTACCGCCATACACTGGTCCACATATGGTTCTGAAACGACTATCAACGGCATTGTTTCAGATAGAAG
>OZ022263.1:147597461-147599961 GCA_963978885.1 Nemotelus pantherinus
GTCACTGCGTTGAGATGTCGGTAATCCCCGCAGGGGCGCCAGCCATCTTTTTTTGGTGCCAAATGTAACGGGCTTGCTCAGGCACTTGATGACGGTCGACAAAATCCTTTGTCCATCATATATTTGAATTCCTGTTGGGCTATTTTTAGCTTATCAAGAGGAAGGCGTCGAGGGCGGTCATATACTGGTGGTCCTTCCGTCGGAATGTAGTGTCGGACGTTGTGATGAGTATTCACCTTTAGTTCCGCTGGGTTCGTAATCGAGGGAATTTTTGTAGCATGTACTGAGATGTGGTCCCGACTGTTGATATGGATGCTACTTTTGTTATATTGATTTGTCCTGAAACTGTTAGCTGCGTTTTTGAATCAATAAGGCGCTTATTTTGTAGATCAACGCAGAGTCCATGGAATTTTAAGAAATCTGCGCCTATTATAGGGCGTGAGATATCTGCAATACAAAACCTCCAAATGAAATTTCGACGTAGGCCTAAATTTAGTGTTAGGACTCAATAACCAAATGTATTTATTTTTGTGCCATTGGCGGCGAATAGTTTTATGCTTGATGGTCGGACTCGTTTATTTCGAGGTCGCGGGATTATGGAAATGTCGGCGCCCGTGTCAACTAAAAAACGCGTTTTCTCCTTATCGTAGACATATAGGCGACTGGTAAATGTGTCACTGACAGTCGCCTGGTCCATCAGTGACCGTACTCGTTTCCCGCGCTTGAGTGGAACATACATGGTGGTGAGCATTTTCTTGCTCGTGCTCCGAAGCGTCTGTGGAAATAGCATATTACCTCACCATGGTTTCGTGCTGATGGAGCACGCATCTTTGCAGTCGACGAATGGTAACTTCTGGGCTGAAGTCTTGCTGCACATCTACATGAATCTTGTTTTGATATTTTTAAGTTATGTAGAGATGTGCGCAGTTCCGCGACTTCTTGTTCAAGAGCATTGATTTGCGGGTGATTTTCTAGAGACTGCGCTTGAGTTATTGGTTCATGTGCAATTGACGACACCGAACTTCCTTCCCGGATATTTGCGATATGATCAGCTGTTGTAGCGAGCTGCTCTAACTCTTGATTGTGAGCTACGGCTAACGCAGTCTGGATATTTGTGGGCAGCCTTTGAACCCAAAGAGATTTTAAAAATGATTCGCTGATGCGAGTTCCTGCTAGGCGTTTCATTTGGCGCAGCAGCTGGGGTGGGCGCTGATCCCCTAATTCAAGGGAATAAAGAAGAGTGCGAGTTTTTTCGTCCTCTGAATTTTCATAGGTGTCTATCAGGCGATTCTTGAGTGCTAAGAATTTGTCTGTAGCTGGAGGGTCATCGAGGATATCGGCAACTTGGTTCAGCACACTTTCGTCGAGCTCACTCAAAACTCGATCAAACTTTGTTGCATCGCTCGTGATTCTTCCTGAGCGAAATTGTGCTTCGACTCGTAGAAACCATAGTTTGGGTTGTGTGTACCAGAAAGGTGGGAGTTTAATTCCGATGCTATTGGCTTGACAGCCCGAATTCGCATGTGACTCCGCATATTGCTGAGGCTGGCTGCTGTCTCCGTCTGAAAAATTTCTGCTTTCTTCTAGAGACATTACTTACTTTTTTTTCTTCGTCGAGGTCACCAGTGTTGAGTCTCTGACTACTGATATTATCTCTGATTGAATCAGAGACTTTAACTTGTATAAAAAAATAACTTAATTCTCAATTATTCTGAATTCGAACATCAAACAATATTTTATTATCTCTCTGACAACTCAAACTAAAACATTCCTTTGTTTCATATACATTATGCCTCATGTGGCTAGCTTTGATTATAAAATTCAAATTTAACAATCCTGCCGCAATACGATTCCACGTCGCTGCGAACGCGAGCTCCTACATATATACATATATATATATATATATATATATATATATATATATATATATATATATATATATATATAAATATATAAATATAGGAATATATATATATATATATACATATATATATATATATATATATAAATATATAAATATAGGAATATTATATATATATATAATATATATATATATATATATATATATATATATATATATATAAATACATAAATATAGGAATATATATATATATATATATATATATATATAGATTTATATATATATATATATATATATATATATATATATTATATATTTATATATATATATATATATATACGAGGTTTGTTCAAAAAGTATCGCGAATTTCATGTTTTTTCAAGAATTATTTATTTATTCATGAATATCTATTTTGTCCCCTTCAAAGTAATCCCCATCAGACATTACACACTTGTGATAACGTTTTTTCCAATCCTCGAAGCATTTTGAAAAATCATTTTTTGTGATCTTGTTCAGCTCCTCCTTCGATGCCGTCTTTATCTCCTCAATCGTGGCGTAGCGTCGTCCTTTCATGGGCCTCTTCAGTTTCGGGAACAAAAATCACAGGGGGCCAGGTCTGGGGAATACGGTGGCTGCGGC
>OZ022263.1:147604961-147609961 GCA_963978885.1 Nemotelus pantherinus
AATGCCTAAAGGTCACAGTGAAACTGAAGCCTGATCTATTTATAAGTGTTTTTAACGCATGCTTGACTGAACAAACTTTCCCAAGCTGCTGGAAAAAACAAAAACTTGTCTTGCTGCCAAAGCCCAAGAAACCCGTTGGCGAACCGACATCGTACCGTCCTATCTGCCTGTTGGATGTGATGGGAAAAATGCTGGAACGCCTAATACACAACAGACTTGTATCAGCTGTGGAAAACAATGGTGGACTGTCGGAACGACAATTCGGCTTCCGCAAAGCGCGCTCGGCAGTGGACGCCATCAGATCGGTTATGGAATTCGCAAGGACCGCAATCGAAGCACGCGGGGCATCACGCAAATACTGTGCACTTATAACACTTGATGTTAAAAACGCGTTCAACACAGCGAATTGGAACCGAATAGTGGAGAAACTACTTCAACTAAGAGTCCCTTCTTACCTCGCTAGGATAGTATGCGAATACTTGAGGGACAGAGCACTGTGGTATGATTCCGAAGAAGGACCAAAGACTTACGACGTAACAGCCGGTGTCCCACAAGGATCCGTATTGGGGCCTCTGCTTTGGAATATCATGTACAATGACGTGCTAAATCTGAGGCTCCCGTCGGAGGCAACGATAATTGGGTTTGCTGATGACATAGTAGTGTTGGTATCTGCTGAAAAGTCAGACGAGCTCGAATCACTCGCTGACGAGGCGGTATACATCACGAAACAGTGGCTAGAGAATACAGGGTTGAAACTGGCAGCATCTAAGACGGAAGCGGTATTGATTAGCAGCCGCCGTAAAAATGAATCTTTTGAGGTCACTGTGGGAGATCAAAAAATTACATCCAAGTCTGCAATTAGGTACCTAGGAGTTATGATTGACAGTAGACTTAAATTTAAAGCCCACGTCGAACATGTCTGCAATAAGGCATCTAACGTCAGTGCAGCCCTAGCAAGGATGCTTCCTAACATCGGAGGGCCAAGTCAAAATCGCAGAATCCTGATATCCAGAGTTGTGAGTTCGATTCTACTGTATGCAGCGCCAGTGTGGGCACATCAGCTATCAGTGAGGCAAAATAAAAAGAAGATATGTTCAGCCTATAGACTTAGTGCCCTCAGAGTTATTCGGGGATATAGAACCATTTCGGGAGAAGCGGCATATGTGATAGCAGGTATGATGCCAATTGACATTCTCGCAGCCGAAATGCAGAGACTCTACGGAAACATAAACGCCGACACAAAGATGGAGCGGCAAAGGTCAGAGGAAGCATGGCAAAGAAGATGGGAACAAGTTCCAGTTGGCAGATGGACTTACAAACTCATCCCCGATATTCAAAAATGGATCAAACGCCCACATGGAGAAGTAACATACGATCTAACGCAGTTTCTAACTGGACATGGTGCATACCGAAAGTACCTACATCGCTTCGGTTTAGATGTCTCTCCAAATTGCCCGACATGCGGGACCGAAGAAGATCCAGAGCACATTCTCTTCAACTGCACGCGGTTTTCCCGATACAGAGCCAAGTTGCAACGATACACAAACCTGTCATTATCGACAGAAAATCTGATTGACATGATGCTGACATCTGAAGCAGCATGGACCGAGTTGACAAAAGCAGTAGCGCAGATACACGCAATTCTTCGAAAGGAGGACAAGGAAAGAAGAAGAAATAGAACCGTGAGCAGCTAAAGCTGACCCCGCCCACGAAGTAATACCGATTGGCAGTCCCGTGGGGATGGGGCGAAGAGCAAGAGGGGGGTTTTAGTCGGTTAACGCCCGACATAACCGAGGCCCAGACCTGGTATCCAAGTGGATTTCCCCCCTAGAGCAAAAAAAAAAAAAAAAAAAAAATATATATATATATATATGTATATATATAGATATATATATATATATATATATATATATATATATATATATATATATATATATATGTATATATATATATATATATATATATATATATATATATATATATAGATATATATATATATATATATATATATATATATATATATATATATGTATATATATATATATATATATATATATATATATATACATATATATATATATATATATATATATATACATATATATATATATATATATATATATATATATATATATATAAATATATATATATAGGAATATATATATATATATATATATATATATATATATATATTATATATATATATATATATACATATATATATATATATATATATATATATATATATATATATATATATATATATATATGTATAGATATGTATATATACATATACATATATATATATATATATATATATATATATATATATATATATATATATGTATAGATATGTATATATATACATATATATATATATATATATATATATATATATATATATATATATAAATATATTTATATAAAATATATATATATATATATATATATATATATATATATATATATATATATATATATAGATATATATATATATATATATATATATATATATATATATATATATATATCAGTGACGGCTCGTCAGGGGCGGCAGGGTCGGCCCGGCCGTACCAAAAGAATTGACTAATGTCAGCCCAAAATAAGAAAGATAAATAATTACTACAAATTGATTTCCTAATCATATCTGCCTTATTCAATCTTAAGGTTTTCATAAGCCGCGTATGCAATCTCAGATCAAAACAGGAGTTACATCGAAATAGTCTAGTGTAAACGAATAAATGACCCGTTTGCATTCGACCGTTTTCATCTCAATCTTGCTTCAATCCTGGTCTGTGTAAGCGGCTATCTTGAGCTAAACATCAAGCAAGTGCATCGTTCCCACGACGGCCAGCCACCGGTCCTCCCAACCTACATCATTCCGTTCAAACATATGTACATACGAGTACGATGCATCATACACCCAACGAAGCGGTGGCGGCATCATACCCAGCAAGTACAAGCAAAAATCAAGCAAAGACACGGCCTCAATTGCGGCCCGAACCAAACTGGCTGAGTCTGATTACAGTCTTCGCTACTCCCAACTCTGCAGATAGCCTCCATTCGAAACAACATTTTCATACTAGCTATTTAGTTGGGTGTTTTGTAATGAATTTTACACCCCGCATATAGATGAGGCAATGCAAAAATTTCTGCGCAATTTGCTGGTTAGGAACAGTAGGTAACGTAGACGCTCTGTTATGTTACTCTTTAGTCGATCTTAGGATGCTCTCTGTTCGTGAAGAGATTTATTTCCTGTCAAATAACATTGCATGAATATAAAAAGGTCAAGTGCGAGTTTTCTTACTGTGTATGTAAAGGTAGTGTATGATATTGATGTAAGCTGATCAAATAAAATAAATATTTTTTATCGATTTTATGTTTTATGTAGGAGAGTGTAGTTATTATACAGCATTAAGCTGTTAGAGAGTCGTTTTTCGAAAGTGTTTTTATTGAAAAGTGAGCAGTTGAGGGTGGAAAAACTGAAAAAAACTGTGGAAAAACTGAAAATAATACAAGTAAAAAAGGTTGTTGAAAATAATCATCTTTTTATAGGATAAAACTTAAAAATTGGACATATGATTTGGACATTAATTGGACATTAATGGTTGTTGTGAATAACTAATTTGTGAAATGCATAATGAACAGTTTTTAATTTGGAAAACTAGTAATGCATTTGGTACGACGTGGCAAGAGAAATAAATGTTCAGTTGAAAAAAGTTTTTTAAGTTTTTAATACGTTTGGCTTGAAGCTCAATGGCGTTCCAATACATTAAAAGCAAAATAAGGAAAATTAGTTGAAGAAAAATGATATTTAATGATATTAATCAATTAATTCGCTTTGTCAAAAGCATAATATGAGAGAATGAATATCAAAAATATTATTGTATGCGCTTTTGAGAATTAGCTTTTGCGCTTATTTGCTAATTTTAGAGACGTACTTTTTTAAGACTCATTTATTTATAGTACAGTTGTCTTGCTCCTCCCCAATTACATCCTCTCTCTGTCTTGACGACAATGCTCAAACACATTTCGTTAAAAAACAAATTTTATTTGCTTTACCACCGTATATATATATATATATATATATATATATATATATATATATATATATATATATATATATATATATATATATATATATATATACGGATTTTCTGATTGAAGAAGCATCGGCTGAGGAGGAAGAATTACTTGGGTTGACGGGAAGCGAAAACAAAGATTCGGCTGATGGTGAAATACTAGACCGAGATCCGCAACTTATAACGGTTCTGGATAAGCTGATCTTGTATTTGAGGATAGTGCACTCTGTGGATTTTTACAATCATTGCGAATATCCTTATGAAGACGAAATGCCTAATCGATGCGGTATCATTCATGCCCGTGGACCTGCACCACAAAATAAGATTACGAACAATGATATTCAAGACTACATTAAGAATTTCGAAAACAAAATGACTTCATTTTTAGCCAAGAGCACTTCAATCGAGGAGGAAGAATTGAAGAATTTGGGTATCAAAAATCCTGAAGCAGAAGTGGAAAAGTTCATTCAGGCCAACACTCAGGAATTAGCCAAAAACAAGTGGCTGTGCCCGCTATCTGGCAAGAAATTCAAAGGTCCTGAATTCATACGTAAGCATATATTCAATAAGCATGTAGAAAAGGTTGACGAAGTGAGGAAGGAAGTTGAGTACTTTAACAATTATTTACGTGATCCGAAGCGACCGCAACTACCAGAGCACCCTGGCAACACTAGAAGACAACCAGCTGGAGCGGTGACACCACAAATGCCGTACAGACAGCCATATGGGGCTCCAGCTTACGCACCTCCATATGCAGCTTATGCTCCACCTATGGTGGCTCCTCCCAGGCCAAGAGGATTTGGTATAGGTGGTGGAGGAAGACGAGGACAAGGTGGTGATTATCGTCCAATCATCCATTACCGTGACTTGGATGCGCCGCATGAATCAGTTGATATGCTATACATATGCTATATATAT